>SJYV01010810.1:1329269-1342079 GCA_006410875.1 Neotragus pygmaeus | reverse complement strand
TATATATATATATATATGTATATTCTTTTTCAGATTCTTTCCCATTGTAGGTTATTAAAGATATTGAATATAGTTCTCTGAGTTGTACAGTAGGTCCTTGTTGTTTATCTATTTTATATATGGTAGTTCGTGTCTATTAATCCCTAATTACAAAATTATCTCTCCCCTTGTCTTTCCCCTTTGGTAACCATAAGTTTGTTTTCTATGTCTGTCTTTTTCTATTGTATAAATAGATTCATTTGTATCATATTTTTAGCTGTCACATGATGCTTTCCTTTCTCTGTCTGACTTCACTTAGAAAGATAATCTCTAGGTTCCTCCATGTTGCTATAAATACCATTATGTTGTTTTATTTTTTTTTTATGGCTGAGAGTTTTTACTAATTTTAAATACCAACTTGGAAAGAGAGAGGTCACTTTAGATCCACCTTTGAAATAAATTGGGCGGATAGCTCAATTAAATGTATTTTTCTGTCATAACGGGAAATGTTACTCTTTCTATATTCATTTCCCAGGGCTACTGTAATATATTATCACAGACTTGGTGGATTAGAAAAACTAAAATTTATTTTCTCACAGTTCCAGAAGCCAGAGGTCTAAAATCAAGGTGTCACCAGAGTTGGATCATTCTGGAATCTCACGTATGTTCCGTGTCTCTCTTCTTGCTTCTGGTAGTTCCTGGCAGTCCTTGGAATTCCTTGGCCTATAAATAAATAACACATCTAAACCTTCTAAGAATCAATGCTTTTGAACTGTGGTGTTGGAGAAGGGTCTTGAGAGTCCCTTGGACTGCAAGGGGATCCAACCAGTCCATCCTAAAGGATATCAGCCCTGAATATTCATTGGAAGAACTGATGCTGAGACTTCAATGCTTTGGCCACCTGATGCAAAGAACTGACTCATTGGAAAAGACCCTGATGCTGGGAAAGATTGAAGGTGGGAGGAGAAGGGGAAGGCAGAGGATGAGATCATAGACATGAATTTGAGTAAGCTCCAGGAGTTGGCGAACGACAGGGAAGCCTGGCATGCTGCAGTCCATGGGGTCACAAAGAGTCAGACAGGACAGAGCAACTGAACTAAACTGAACTGAAACCTTCTAAACCTTGTCCAAACCTTCATATCATTGTCACTCTATAATCAGCTTTCCTTTCCTTTCTTTAATAAAGAGAGCTGTCGTTGGATTGAGGGTCAACCCTAAATCAAGGATGATCTTTTCTCAAGATCTTTAACTTAATTGCATTTGCCAAAACACTATTTCCATACAAAGTCACATTTACAGGTACCCAGATTAGAGCTACATATCTTTTTGGGAACTACTGTTCAGCCCACTACACTGCCATACTAGACTCAGGAATTGTTATAAAATTATTAATATTCCGATGGCATCATAATAATTGACTAGGCACTAAAGATACATGAATTAGATATAAATTGTCACAAGTGCAACTGAATTGTAGAGAAAATAAATTTTATGTAGGAAATGATTGGGTGTTCAATAGAGCATTTAATAGAATTTTAAATTGTCTAGACCAAGGAATTATACACTATGTGATAGGTAATGTGTTCCACTCAGGAGTCAAAACAGAAACATTCAAATGAAATTTAGAAATAACATTTCAAACTAATTCTTAATCTTATCATTGGTGCTGATATAAGAGAAACAAAACTCGATATTATATACTATATTTTGAATTTGTTTAATTTAGTTGACATACTTGTCTAATGAACAGAATGTGGACTGTGCATTTCAGCAGAACTGGGTTTTAATGTCATGTCACTGATGTTAGTTGTGTGGCTCTGGGAAAGTTAATTAACTATTGGTGTTCCAGTTTCCTCATCTGCAAAACAACTGTGTTAAAGCCAACTTCCCAGGTATTTAACTTCCTATATGAACAAAATTGAGGAATTGTTATTAGAATCCCTGATACAGCAGTGCTCAGTAATGTGGAATTGTTTCTTGTATGGTTGTTCAAGTGATGCCCAATCTAATCAGGCACTAAATTACTGAAAACAAAAGGCATTTTTAATTGATATTTTTCATATCTATCTCTCTTCATGCAACTTGGAATAGTTGATGCATGACTTCTCATTAATCTTGCCAACATCTATTTATCTGTTTGTTAGATAAGAGATGAAACAAAATCTCTGTCTTTCTCTCTCTCTCTCTCCACACACGCGCGCACACACACACACACACACACACACACACATCTAATTTGTTCATGAGTTGAGTCATATCACAGATTCAATCACTATTCTCTTATTGTAAAAAAATGAAGCCCAGTTCAGTTGCTGTGCTTATGACAATTGACTCCTACTGTCATTTATTTTTTGTTGTTGTTTATAAGTGTGAAACGGAGGCATAATCAAATTAGTCATACCCTGACAATCTTAAGGTCATAACAGCTCTCGCCAAGTTGGCAAAAGTGTTTATGTGTGTTCTTTTTAAATCCAGGCTGTTGGTTCCTTGTGACAGTTTATGTTCCCAGGAGTGTGTGGAAAGTGGCTAGCTATATCAGGGAGACTTACAAGGAAGCTTTCATGTTGGTGCTTTGCAGAAACTCAGGGTGTAATTTTTCAGGTACGAAAACTTGATTGTGTTGGTGATCCATAAATCAGATTTAAGGATCTTGAGTAATACTTGCAAACTCAAAAGAGACTGAAGAACATGACCATAAAGATTGAGTAAATGAGCCATATTACTTTTTGATGAGAATTTTGGTAATATTTATTCAGAAATGTAACCATATTGATATATGTTTGTTTATTTATGGCTATGTATAATAAGGAAATTAGAGACCCATACTTTCCTGATAATCATGTTCCTTTATAACTGTATGTATATTTAATTAAAAATATTCACATTTATCAACTGTTTTTATAACAAAAAAATAAAACTGCTAAATAGTCAAACATAAGACTAGGACAGTGCTCTTCAAATTGTGAGCCCTATCTATAGTGGGTCATGGAAACAATTTACTGTGTTGCAAAAAGCATAGTTTTATAATTTACCCCAGTTTATCAGTGAAGAGAATTGAGGCAGAGAGACACTAAATGAAGTTTAGTGTCTAAAGCCATATAGTTAGCCAGGGGAAGCTGAACTTCCTTGCTCAAAAATCTCATATTCTTTTATTAGAGTTGGATGCTCCCAGAAGCTGATATGCTGTTGATCTGGTGATGTAACATGAATGTTAAATAGGGAAATAGGGACCATGTGAAAATGAAGGTGGCTTCGAGTAGGTGAGGGGAATTGACTCTCAAGGGAAGAAATGGGCACAGTCATCATCATTTTTATTCTTAATATTTCTTAAGAACATTATTTTTATCTTTGGAGCATCATGACTAATTACAGGCAAATCTGAACTTTTCAAGTATTGGACTCAAGAAACTGACAAGTTTCTAACATATGACTCAAGTCTTTCATCCTGTGGAAAGCTAGGATGTAAGAGTTATGTATATTTTATTAATTGCCCTAAAAGTTCTCATGTTATTTCTGTTTCTAATAAAGTACTTCAAACCTATAGGAAAATAAATGTACAGGGTAATATGAAAAGTTTAATGGATCCAACATCAAGCTTTGCCAGCCCTTCTTTCCTTTCTCCTTCCCTCGTTCTCTCCTTTTCCTTCTCTCTTTCTTTCTTATTTACTTCCAACCTTCATTTTCTAAAATTCTTAATTTATATGAAGGCCTGTGTTGCAGGTCAACTATTGTTTTCAGTACAAGGAAAGCTTGTTTTCAGTGTTCTTTATGATCAATATGTGTATGAATGTGAATATGTGTGAGCTTTTGCATAGGGAGCATGGTTTGACTTATAGACACACTCCTTTAGAGCTAAGCCTCACCTTCAAATGTTTTTAATATACATATAAATATCTATTTTTTTTGCCAGTGAATAGGCATAACATAAATTGCCCATGCTCTTCTTATATAATCACAATCTTAAAGGAAATATAGAAATAAAAATATTGCAGATACTTCCAAGTTTTGAAAGAATGACAGGAGAAAAATATTTCATTAGGATGAAATGATAGATTTTTTTCCCCGATTAAACTTATGTAGGTAAGGAGTATTGATTCATCCCCACACTCTGATATCTTTGCGTATTTCAGCATCTTATAGTTCAATGAATTTGTTGATTATCTTACTATAATTACTACAGCATTCTTAAAATATTCTAGGTAACAGTTGGCATAGCCATGAATAAAAAAATGTATGTCTCCCCATCATGGAGCTTGCATTAACAGTACATTAAGGCCAAATTTAATATATCTCAATATGTTATTTGTTCATGTGTTCTTTCAAACCAATTGCAGGAGTTAATTGCTGTGTCACGTTAAGAATTAAAGGGGAAATAAAGGGGGAATTTTAGATAGAATGGTCAGAAAGGCCTCCATGAAGAAGTGATATTTAAACAGAAATTTACATTATTCTAGGGAACAAATCATGGTAGATCAGAAATTAAAAATCTAGAAAGAAGGTTCTAGAATACCTGGTTTAAAGGTCTAACCTTACTTTGTTTGGACAGGGAAAGATCATATCTCCCAGTCTCCGATTTCTCCACTTTATCCTCACTCTTTGCAGATGACCTCTGCTTTTATTAAAAAAAAAAAAAGACATTACTAAGCAGAAGTTGTTCACCTTCCTACTTTTCCATTACAGATTTTCTTCACCACCACCATCTTTTCAGCCTGCACATTTGTTATGGGCTAAATTATGCCCCCTCATTCCCTCTGCAAAAAAAAGAAAACAAAACATAAATTTCAAGGTTGAAATCCTAATTCTCATTACCTCAGAGTGTGACCCTATTTGGAGACAGGGTCTTTAAAATGAAATGAAGGTAAAAATGAGGGTATAAGGATGGGTTCTAATTCAATACAACTGGTGTCCTTATAAAAAGAGATGAAGACACAGACACATACAAAAGAAAAATTGTATGGAGGCAAAAAAATTGTATGGAGTCTTTTTACTTTTTAAAAGTAAAAAGACTAATGTTTGCAAGCCAGACAGAGAGATCTCAGAAGAAATTAACTCTGCTGAGATCTGGGATTTCTAGCCTTAAGAATTAAGGGGAAAATTTTTCTCTTGTTTAAGCCATGTATCCAATCTGTGGTATCTGTCTGGCAGCCCTAGTAGGCAAACTAACGCATACGTGCACTAGAGGAATTTCTTCTCCCTAAACTAATCCCTACACTAGTGCTGTTTGTCCCATTTGTTCTTTTATCCAGGTATCACCTTTCTCTTTTGTATTTCTAGACTCTCTTCTCTGATTTTTCCATTCTAACTATACAAACACACACACACACATACAGCATACATAAAGTCTCAATATATATGTATATTCTGAGGTTATAGATGCAGTCACAGTCCCTACCATCTGATAAAAAAGAAACAACCACCATCACCGTGAAGCATTTGGTTCCATGTTTCCCTCTATCTTATCCATTTTGCTATTTCAGTTAAATTACTGAATTAGTAGTCTGCCCATTTTCCATTGACTTCTGAGTATTTCATTTGCTTTTCAAACTAATTCAGTCTGGATTATGCTTCCCCCACTTCAAAATCGGCATTACCCCTTTCAAGATGACTAGCCATCCATTTGCAAATGAGGAAATGGTGACTTCAAAATAATTTGAACAGGGAAGGTCTGGAACTAACCATGCCAGGTTTTAAACCTAATAAAACTCCAAAGCTTTGCTTTTAAAATATCATTTAATGCTTGGTAAACTTCATACTTCAAGGAAACTTCTGCTCAAAGCCATTTGCAGGAAGAAATATTAATCATCATAATACCAGGTCAGGGTTACTGCAGCTTGAGAGATAGGAGGCAGCTTGAGCCCTTGCCTTTCCTCCTTCTGAACACGTGGGAGTCCCTGAATCTGTGAATGTAGGGGATATTTGATGTCATTTGTAGCATTCTACAATTTAGCTAACTTGCCATCAGCATCAGCCTTAGGAATGTGAAGGTGTTGGAATATAAAACAGAAAAGATCATCCCCGTGCACCAGCCCCAAGAAAGTAAAATAAAGTAAAAAAAAAAATAATAATAATAATAAAATGATAAAAAAATAAATTCACTCACTCTAAAGGAGAAGATAAGAAAAAAATAAAATAAAACAGAAAAGATTTAAAAATGAGAAATATTTTATAAAAAAATACGGATTTTAAAATTATGAAGAATTACTATAAAACGAATAGTGTTTTACACGGTTTTTATGAAAATGGTCATATTTCAAAGTGAATAAATGAGATGATATCGTGAGAAATTCTAAACTTCCTGTAAGAAAAGAACTAATTTTAATAATAATAAATGTTTATTGAGTGATTATACTAGGTGCTGTTCTAGACCATTGCCCTAAAACTCTCAAAAACCTGTGAAATAGATGTCATGTCTAGATGACTTTCTTCTGTATGCTTTATAGTTTACAAGTTTGTATAAGTTAAACATTAAGAAATCGTTTTACCCTTCTCAAAATCAAATAAATAGATGGATTGATGAGTGGATGGATGGATGGATGGATTAATGGACAAATGGCTGGATGAATGGACAAACAACTATTACATCAAGGTGTCATAGTAAATCTTAAAATCAGCCTAACATAAAACTTTAACCCTGAAACACTTTCAAGAAAGAAATATTTCATTTAGCAAAAAGAGAAGCAGTGAAAAATATGCATATAGGGCATCACCCTTTCCATTATCATTCAAACTGGGTATACATAGATAAGAAGTTCAATGTGAGAAAGCTGATTAAGTCATAGTAAAAACTGGTCTGCTGTTGTTTAGTTGCTCTGTCGTGTACAACTCTTTGTGACTCCATGAACTGCAGCCTGCCAGGCTTGCCTGTCCTTCACCATCTCCTGGAGCTTGCTCAGACTCATATCCATTGAGTCAGTGGTTTCATCCAACTATCTCGTCCTCTATCATACATTTCTCCTCCTGCCTTCAAGCTTTCCCAGCATCAGGGTCTTTTCTAATGAGTCAGTTCTTCACATCAGGTGGCCAAAGTATTGGAGTCTTAGCTTCAGCATCGGTCTTTCCAATGAATATTCAGGACTGATTTCCTTTAGGATGGACTGGTTGGATCTCCTTGCAGTCCCGGGGACTCTCAAGACTCTTTTTCAACATCACAGTTCAAAAGCATCAGTTCTTCGGCACTCGGCTTTCTTTATGGTCTAACTCACACCCATATATGACCACTGGAAAAACCACAGCTTTGACTATATAGACCTTTGTCAGCAAAGCGATGTCTCTGCTTTTTACTACACTGTTTAAGTTTGTCATAGCTTTTCTTCCAAGGAGCAAGTGTCTTTTAATTTCATGGCTGCAGTCACCATTTGCAGTGATTTTGGAGCCTAAGGAAAAAAAAGTCTGTCAGTGTTTCCATTGTTTTCCCATCTATTTTCCATGAAGTGATGGGACCAGATGCCATGATCTTCATTTTTTAAATGTTTTTTTTTTTTTTACTTTACAATATTGTATTGGTTTTGCCATACATCAACATGAATCCACCATGGGTGTACATGTGTTCCCAATCGTGAACCCCCCTCCCACCTCCCTCCCAATACCATCCCTCTGGGTCATCCCAGTGCACCAATCCCAAGCATCCTGTATCCTGCATCAAACCTAGACTGGCAAATGTTGAGTTTTAAGCCAGCTTTTTCACTCTCCTCTTTCACTTTCATCAAGAGGCTCTTTAATTCCTCTTCATTTTCTGCCATAAGGGTGGTGTCATCTGCATATCTCAGTTATTGGTATTTCTCCCACAATCTTGATTCCAGTTTGTACATATACCAGATATGATGATGTAATGTATTTTACTATTTTTGAGACTTAAAGGAAAAAGTGGCTTTATTAAATTTTTCATCTTTAATAAAAGATATTAATTGATGAGTAAGTGGGTGGCAGGCAATTTGACAAGGGGGTAGAATAATCATTCTAGAGTATCATCCATATGTGTTATTTACAAAAGATAAGAAGATAAGCACTTGAATTTGAACAACTAAAATATTGAAGTTCTCCGTAAGAAACAGACAATTTGGCTCATTTGGGGAACAAAATAGGATATATGTTTTAAGTCACTAAAAGGAAAATTGGGTCTCATCAGACAATTTATAGGCTGATGTGGCAGTGACCAAGTAATTATATTAAGGTGCAGAAGTAGATATAATTTAACAGGAGTTGAGATGGGACTTCTGACAGTCTATCATAGAAAAAGTTAATGAGTAAAATGCTAGACTTCAGTCTAAGTGCCAAGGTAGCTAAAAAACTGATCGTAGCCTAAATATATATAGGAGAGCAGTAAATCGTAGCAGATCCTCATGGAGAGGTGACAAATGGAGTCCTTCAGGACTGATTGCCAGACCCATTACTTTTTAACATGCTCTATAAGTTATGGTGTCTGAATTAGTTGATAATATTAAGAATCCACTTTTATCTTTTGGAATAAAAGTTATTGGTTGGACCACTTCAGTTGCTTTGAAGTTTTTCTTTTTAAGCTTTGACTACATAGACTAATTTCATGAGTTCTCACATTGTTTAGGTTTGTCCGAGAGAGAGAATTTCACCTTCATACCTAGGAAATATATACCCCTTCATTATTACTGGTAACTATCTATGAATTTATAATCACTGGAAACATTGGTGAATAAATATGTATTATACATTTATTTTAGGTAGGACTGCCAGTAAGTTTTGGTAGTCAAGCATAGGACAAGGATTGTGATAGCACAGCTGAAGGAAGTCTACCTAATCTAGAATTCAGGGCATGCACCCTAATAGAAGGAATAATCACTTAATCTTGACTTATAAGTGAAAGTTATAAGAAAAAATAATAGTGAAGATGCAAAAAAGGGCACTGCGTTTGGAAAGCGTTTGAGATAAGAGAGACACTCTGACTTTCTCACAGTGCTACACTAATATAATCTAGAATCTTGCTTGGATCAGTTCAGTTCAGTTCCTCAGTCGTGTGTGACTCTTTGTGATCCCATGGACTGCAGCATGCCAGGCCTCCTTGTCCATCACAGCTCCCGTGGTTTACTCAAGCACATGTCCATTGAGTCCATGATGCCATCCAACCATCTCATCCTCTGTCATCCACTTCTCCTCCCACCCTCAATCTTTCCCAGGATTAGGGTCTTTTGAAATGAATCAGCTGTTCACATCAGGTGGCCAAAGTATTGGAGTTTCAGCTTCAGCATCAGTCCTTCCAATGAATATTCAGGATTGATCTCTTTTAGGATGGACTGGTTGGATCTCCTTGCAGTCCAAGGGACTCTCAAGAGTCTTCTTCAACATCACAGCTCAAAAGCATCTATTCTTCAGCGCTCAGCTTTCTTTATAGTCCAACTCTTACATCCATACATGACTACTGGAAAAACAATAGCTTTGACGAGACGGACCTTTATTTTGCAAAGTAATGTCTCTGCTTTTTAATATGATATTTAGTTTGCTTATAGCTTCTCTTCCAAGGAACAAACGTCTTTTAATTTCATGGCTGCAGTCACCATCTGCAGTGATTTTGGAGCCACCAAAAATAAAGCCTGTCACTGTTTCTGCTGTTTCCCCATCTATTTGCCATGAAGTGATGGGACCAAATGCCATGGTCTTAGTTCTCTGAATGTTGACTTTTAAGCCAACTTTTTCACTCTCCTCTTTCATTTTCATTAAGAGACTCCTTAGTTCTTCTTTGCTTTCTGCCATAAGTATGGTATCATCTGCATATCTGAGGTTATCGATATTTCTCCTGGCAATCTTGATTCCAGCTTGTGTGTCAACCAGTCCATCATTCTCGTGATGTACACTACATATAAGTTAGCTAAGCAGGGTGATAATATACAGCCTTGATGTATTCCATTCCCAATTTGTAACCAATCTGTTGTTCCATGTCCAGTTTTAACTGTTGCTTCTTTACCTGCATACAAATTTCTCAGGAGGCAGGTCAGGTGGTCTGATATTCCCATCTCTTGAAGAATTTTCCACAGTTTGTTGTGATCCACACATTCAAAGGCTTTGGCATACTCAATAAAGCAGAATTTGATGTTTTTCTGGAACTCTCTTGCTTTTTTGATGATCCAACGAATATTGGCAATTAGATCTCTGGTTCTCTGCCTTTTCAAAATCCAGTTTGAACATCTGGAAGTTCACAGTTCATGTACTGTTAAATTTTGACTTGAAGAATTTTCAGCATTACTTTGGCATTTCCTTTCCTTGGAATTGGAATGAAAACTGACCTATTCCAGTGTTGTGGCCACTGCTGAGTTTTCCAAGTTTGTTGGCATATTGAGTGCAGCACCCTCACAGCATCATCTTTAGGATTTGAAGTAACTCAACTGGAATTCCATCACTAGCTTTGTTCATAGTGATGCTTCCCAAGGCCTACTTGACTTCACATTCTAGGATGTTGGCTCTAGTTGAGTGATCACACCACCATGGTTGTCTGGGTTATGACGATCTTTTTTGTATAGTTCTTCTGTGTATTGCTGCCACCTCTTCTTAATATCTTTTGCCTCTGTTAGGTCCATACCATTTCTGTCCTTTATTGTGCCCATCTTTGCATGAAAAGGTCCCTTGGTATCGCTAATTTTCTTGCTTGGATAGTAGATTGTAAACATGCCTACAATTATTCCCCCTCCCCAGGATCCGTAACATTAACAATATGGCTTTTCAGCTCTTCCCATAAAGAAATCAAGTCTATTTACTAAGTCTTGAATCAGGGGTGACTTTGTGACTTACTTTGTCCAGTAGGATACAGCAAAAGAAATGGGCCAACTCTGAGCATACACCAAGAAGCCGTGGCACTTCTCAGTCTCCCGGAAGCTCATCCAACCACTGTGTGAACAAACATGAGCTGAGCTGCTGAAAAATGAGAGACTCTGAGGAGTGAAGCCAACCCTTCCAGCCAAGGCCATCCTCAAACAGCCTGCTGCAGCCAACCTGGCTGTTCATCACAGATGTGCAGTTGAACCCAGCTGAGATAGGAGAACCGACCAGCTAAACCTGGCCCAAGTCATCCAACTGAGCAATATAAATGATTGGTGCTTAAGTGACAGTTTGGGGTCATATGTTACACAGCAAAAGTGAATTAATACAGTGATATATGTGGCTGAAGAGAAGAGCAGGGACAATATAATGCTATCTTTGCTGCTCTGTACTGAAAGCAGTAAAGACAGCTCCTTAAATATCTGGTTTTGATTCTTTCTTTCTAAATTCATATTTGCTGAGAATTAAATGTGTCCTGTAAAGACACTGAAGTGGTACTATCTTTAATCACTTATTTATGGGTCAGTCAGTCAGTCAGTTCAGTCGCTCAGTCGTGTCTGACTCTTTGCAACCCTATGAATTGCAGCACGCCAGGCCTCCCTGTCCATCATCAACTCCTGGAGTTCACTCAAACTCACGTCCATTGAGTCGGTGATGCCATCCAGCCATCTCAACCTCTGTTGTCCCCTTCTCCTCCTGCCTCCAAACCATCCCAGCATCAGAGTTTTTTCCAATGAGTCAACTCTTCGCATGAGATGGCCAAAGTATTGGAGTTTCAGCTTTAGCATCATTCCTTCCAAAGAAATCCCAGGGCTGATCTCCTTCAGAATGGACCAGTTGGATCTCCTTGCAGTCCAAGTGACTCTCAAGAGTATTCTCCAACACCACAGTTCAAAAGCATCAATTCTTCGGTGCTCAGCCTTCTTCACAGTCCAACTCTCACATCCATACATGACTCCTGGAAAAACCATAGCCTTGACTAGACAGACCTTTGTTGGCAAAGCAATGTCTCTGCTTTTGAATATGCTATCTAGGTTGGTCATAACTTTCCTTCCATGGTACTTAAAATAAATAATGGCAATTCTCTCCAGTATTCTTGCCTAGAGAATCCCGTGGACAGAGGAGCCTGGTGGGCTGCTGTCCATCGGGTCGCACAGAGTCAGACATGACTGAAATGACTTAGCAGTAGCAGCAGCAGCAGCAGAATAAATAACAACCTTTACATTAAATCTAATGGCTGAATTAAATATCTTTATACACATCTATTGCTACGTATCTAATTCTCAAGGTGGTTCAACTGTGCTGGAAAAACTGAATTCTATCCCATGTAAATACATTTAGGAAAGTGTATTCTAGGGAAAACAGAATAACCCACTTGAAACAGTGTTCTGAAATCTCTCTTACAGTTTATGAATGGTAGTGTTGCCCAGAATTCCTTCCTACCTAATTTTTGCCAACACATCTTAATCGTGATTCTTCATGTTGATTTGCATATTCCTATTCATCATATGACTTCCCTCATGGCTTAGGGGAATAGGATCTGCCTACAATGCAGGAGACACAAGAGACATATGTTTGATCCCTGGATCAGAAAGAGCCCTTGGATTAGGAAATGGCAACTTCCCACTCCAGTATTCTTGCTAGGAAAATTCCACAGACAGAGGAGCCTGGCAGGCTACAGTCCATGGGGTCACAAGGAGTTAGACATGACTCAGCACACAGGCTCCAATCTTATATTTAGTCTGGAAATTATAAGTTGTCATATAGATGCTAAGTGTTCTGGCAGACATGTGATGATGCATGACTTTTAAAGAGTATGCAGTAGCTCCTTTTGACTAAAGCACGAAACACAGTCACCAAGAAATTTGGGGGTATAAGGTTGAACAAGCAATCCATGATTTATTAATCAAATATGTCAGGCTGGAACATGCACTACTGCCAAAATGACCTTCTGCTAAGTCAAAACTAGAATGATTAAATATGGTATTGTTTGAAAGGAGGATCAAGGTGATACTTGGAGAGAAGAAATGATGCTTTTAATCTTTTTTTTTT
>SJYV01010810.1:1211070-1316727 GCA_006410875.1 Neotragus pygmaeus | reverse complement strand
AGTGCCAAAGAATTGATGCTTTTGCATTGTGGTGTTGAAAAAGACTCTTGAGAGTGACTTTCACAGCAAGGAGATGAAACAGGTCAGTCCTAAAGGAAATCAACCCTGAAGATTCATTGGAAGGACTGATGCTGAAGCTGAAGCTCTGGTAATTTGGCCACCTGATGCAAAGAGCTGACTCATTGGAAAAGACCCCGATGCTGGGAAAAACTGAGGTCAGGGGGAGGGGACAACAGGATGAGATGGTTGGATGGCATCACTGACTCAGTGGACATGAGTTTGAGCAAACTCTGGGAGACAGTGAAGGACCGGGAAGCCTGGCAAACTGCAGTCCATGGGATCTCAAAGAATCAGACATGACTTAGCGAATGAACAACAGCAACAACATTTTGTTCTGAATAGGACAATAGAAATGTTGCGCAAACCAAACTCAACTATTTTCGTTTCACTTCTTGAATGGTGCACTTTCTAATAGCACTTTCTACTTTCAGCTCCCTGAGTAAGGTAGGACATTAAGGGAAAGGATCTGTGGGTTGCCTTATTTTTCCTTTTCTTCTGAGTCATCACTTTCATCATTAGCTAATGGTTGGTTAATACAGAGAAATAACATGGAAAATATATAATAGAATTATTTGATACTTTGTCTTTCTTGGAATGTCATCACTGTGGTCAGTGATTAAATTGCTTACTCTGCTCCTTCTGATTAGCTGCATGAATGTCTCGCTTTCTTCCTCTCTGTTCTTTTCAGCATGTAAAAAATATATGTATATATATTTATTTATATGCATACATATACATACTTGTACATGTATGTATACATATACACATTATATATATTTATGCTGAGCTGTGCTTAGTTGCTCTGTCATCTCCAACTGTCTTTGTGACCCCATGGACTGTATCCCAGCAGGCTCTTCTGTTCATGGGGATTCTCTAGGCAGGAATAATGGAATGAGTTCCCATGCCCTCCTCTGGGGGATCGTCCCAACCCAGTGATCGAACCCAGGTCTCCTGCATTTCAGGCAGATTCTTTACCATCTAAGCCACAAGGGAAGTTCAAGAATACTGGAGTGAATAGCCTATCCCTTCTCCAGGATATCTTTCCAACCCAAGAATCAAACAGGGGTCTCCTGCATTGCAGGCAGATTGTATACCAGCTGAGCTACCAGGGAAGCCCATATATATTTATATCTACATATAATATATAGCCATCTCGATCACCATCTAGAATATATATTTAAATTTTCTTAGCAATTTATTTAGAACACTGTACTTATGGCATATTATGTTATATTACATTAATATATTACATTATATTATATTACTATTGTATATCCTATAACCTCTTTATTTTATTTATCTTTATTTTCAACTTCTTANATCACCATCTAGAATACATATTTAAATTTTCTTAGCAATTTATTTAGAACACTGTACTTATGGCATATTATGTTATATTACATTAATATATTACATTATATTATATTACTATTGTATATCCTATAACCTCTTTTTCCTATTTATCTTTATTTTCAACTTCTTAAAAAAAAATTCTCCAAAGATAAAAAAGCTCCTTAGCTTTTATCCATGCTTTTCACTGGAAGTTTCCTAGTATATACTGGCACATTCATCTTTCAGTACTTTTTTTTCACCCCACAATTTGTTTTAAGTTGAATTCGAGAATTTTCAGTCTTTTTTTTAATATTTAGGAACATCACCTTTTAATTCATCTTTTCTTCATTCACCCATAACTAATAGCTTTCTAAAAGTGTGTGATATAAGTCCACCATCATATTGAGTTGAAATAACTGTTTCTGAGGTACCAACTCTGTGCCATGGGCTTCCCAGCTGACTCTAGTGGTAAAGAACCCACCTGTCTAAGGAGACTTAAGAGATGCAGGTTCGATCCCTGGGTTGGGAAGATCCCCTGGAAAAAAAAATAGCAACCCACTCCAGTATTCTTGCCTGGAGAATCTCATGGACAGAGGAGCCCAGAGGGCTACAGTCCATAGCATTGCAAAGAGTTGGACACAACTAAATCAACTTATCATGCATGCGTGTACAGTGTGCCATGCACTGTGCTAAGTATTTAAGTTATTTCTAATCTTTTATACAGTCTTATCAAATGTTTATGATATTTAGGAATTGATATAGACACCAGTGACTGATGAGGGTATAAGAAATTACATGAAATTCAAAACTATTCTCATACTCAGAAATGTAGCCATAATATCAGAATTGAGTTGATCATATATCTTTTACTTAAAGACAATAAAATTAAACAAAAACAAACAAACAATACTCGTGACAAGAATTCTGCAGATTACAGAGGGTTTGTTAACATCCCCTTAAATGAAGGCCTTGAAAGAAGAGACAATACTTAATTTTTTCCCCTTATCTCTAGCTGCTAATGTTATTATGCCTGGTATATAGCTGAAGCTCAAAATGTATTTGGAGATAAAACTGAGAAAGTTTAATGAGAATAAAGTAAAATTGAGGTTTTCGGTGTTAAAGAAATATATTTTAAAGTAGTTTTCCATTGTTTTCTCACCAAATGACATATGTCATTGTACTATTAGAAGAATCAAGTTTCAGTTTGAATACTTTTGAAATTCATCAACTTGTCTCCTTTGTGCAAAAAAAGAGGCAAAGGTCTTAGAGAACTGCATAGTTGTAGTGCCATAAACTTCTTTATTTTCGTAAACATATTTCACTCTGTTCTCCATCTTCATCATCTAGCAGTCTTGATTGAAAACTGAAGTGCTGCAGCAAGAACAATTGTATAATTAGAAGACAATCATTTACTCTGGCAACATCTTGAGAGTATGAGTTTTAGAGAACAATTAAAATTTCTATGTCTTTGATTGTAATGTGTTTATCCTGATTAACAATTTGCAAACATTTCTTTCTATAAACCTTCACTGAGAAAATCTCAAAAACATTTTAGCTTCCAGAGGCTCTTAATTCTGAAATAATCAAAGGCTTATACTGAACTTAATAACTCATTCCATTTATTTCCCCCATGACAAGAGAATTGCTTTAAATAAAGCATTCAATCTATCTGTAGTTCTACAGAGAGATGCTAAAAGTGAAAATAATCAGATTAGAAAACCAAAGTTTCAAATGTGGCATAAATTAAATAATCCTTACTGGCAAATTTGAGAAGTTTCAAATCATGTCATTAATATAAAAGAAAAACATCCATATTTGCTCTTTGGTAAGACAAATGAAGAGGTTAATAACACCTGGTTGCCTGCTCCTGAGAGCGTCTGCATCACTTGGACAGTTTGATAATGAGATTTTGTACAAAAGAAATGGACATTTTTTGAGAGAAGTCATGATGTAAAGTGTATTCTTAGTAAGATATATAAGAGAAGCTGAAATAAAATCCTTGTAAATTTCAGTGGTGAGACTATTTCCAGAATTAGAGCTCTTTAATTAATGATTTTTTGGAACTTGTTTTAACTGAAGTCCTCATATGTCAACTCATAATTTTACTGGGACCTATCATTTGCAAAGTGCTTTTAAAATTTACCCTCTTCCCCCAAAATCTTATATAATAAGCAACTAATTTCTTCTGAGATAATTTCTTCTTAGCTCAGGCTAAGAATGCTGCTTACTGCTTAAAGTCTTATGAAACATTTATAAACATAACAGAATACATGCCCATTTTCTTAGTTTTTATTCTTACTTTATATCCTTGGCTTCAAATCCATAATTTCAAGAGGGCATTTCAGTGCACTTTACCTTAGAGAAAAGCTGGTTAACTCCTTCCTAATCTCATGTCATGAGAAATTCACAAACCCTTTCCAGTGAATGCAGACTAAATGCTGTATCTGGGGATCTTGAATCCAGAGATCTATCTGTACATGCATGAGTCAGATTGAAAACAAAAAGTTGGAGTTAGTTTATAAGTTATGCTTTTCATAGTTTTTTAATTATTATTATTATTTTTTGCTTTATTTTACTTTACAATACTCTATTGGCTTTGCCATAATGCAAGATTAGTGTTGAAATAAATTTTCCTTCTTTTCAGTTATTTCCATGATGATACATCTGGTGATAATATGTTTGATTTTCTGCACATATGTATTTATGACTATTTATATGATCTGTATTTATGAATGCAAATTTGAGTTAGGCTTTTTCTTTATGCTCACAGACCTTCTAAATCAGATCAGATGCCTATTAATCAAATCATAATTCTTTTGTGACATTATGGACTAGTCCACCAGGCTCCTCTGTCTATGGGATTTCCCAGGCAAGAATACTGGAGTGGGTTTCCATTTTCTTCTCCCAGGGGATCTTCCTGACCCAGGGGCAAAACCTGCATCTGCATTGAGAGGCCAATTCTTTACCACTGAGCAAAGAGGGTAGGCCCACTCTATTATATTCTACCTCCTATTGCTCTATTGAGAAGTAACTTTTAAAGTTCTTCCTACTGTTGTTCATGTAGAACTGGGGTTGCTTATTTAGCAGATAAAAATATAGGAAACCTAGTTAAATTTGAATTTCAGATAAATGAAGAATAATTTTTATATTAGTATATCCTTAACAATGCATGAGATATAATTATACTAAAATGATTATTCATTGTTTATCTGAAATTCAGATTTAACTGGGCGTCCTTTATTTTATCTGGCAACTGTAAATGGAACCAAAGGGAAATGAAAATGGTTTTGTCATTGGTTCCATGTGTGATGAACAATAGCCAGAAATAAGGGCCGAGTCAATGAGACAAAAATAAATTGTCCCTGAATCTGGCTATTCAGATGAATGAGGGATTTTTTTATTTTTCCATATAACTGAAAAGTCAGAACCAAGAAATCAGACCCCAGGTACAGTATGATCAGCAGTTCAGTGATGACTGCAAAGACATTCCCAGGTTGTTTTCTTCTCCCTGCTGGGCAGCCCTTGGCTGGCATTCCTTCCTGTGTGCAGGTAGCTACAGTAGTTGCTGGGTCACCTCAGGAAGTAGCACTGTCCAGAATCAGAAAAAAAAAAAAATAATAAAACAACTATTTCTGTGTTGTTTTCTTAAATGCAAGGAAACTTCCCAGAAGGCCTCTGAAGACCTGGCATGGCCACATGCCTCCTCTCTCCAAAATCAGTCACTGATAGGCGTAATGGAATTGTGAGTTTTATTCTAATCCCCAAACACTTGAAGGTAGGCAAGAGGTCAGTTTCCCATGAAACCACTGGAGTAAGAGCAGAACTGAAAAAAATTGGTTCTATTAGAAGACAGGAAACAACCACCGTGATCTGTTAGTTTCCTTTGTTATGCCAAATTCAAGCTTTCATTTATACAGGAGAAACTTCACAGTTCCTACAAAATTAGATTTGACAACAAATAAAATGACCAGTCTCACAGGGAAATTACAAAAGATTCCAACTTCACTGGAGTATCTCCTGGAGATTCTGAAGAGGAAAGGAGCCTGGACTAAAGAGCTGAGTCATCACTGAACAACCACTGTATGAAATGGATATGTTTTAGTGGAGGAAGAGAAAGGAGACCAACGCTTTCCTCCTTTAGATGTCTTGCAGAATTTTTCATGTTCCTCTAGAGCAGACTGAGGCTTATTAAGATCGTACCTCAAAGACATCCACACAGAGCTACCAGTAACTCAATTTATCTCAAATGCAGCAGAACTGAATCACTTCTAGTGACATTTAGTTGATTTGCTGACAATCTGTGTTTTGAGATTAAAAAAAAAAAAAAAAGTAGCCAAACACCAGAAGGTTTCTTTCCTCCTCTTCTTCCCCTTCTCCTCTCCTCCTTCTTCTTATTTTATTAACACCTATTCTTAATCATGGGCTTCCCAGGTGGCTAAAGTGGTAAAGAATCTGCCTGCCAATGCAGGAGATGCAGGAGACATGGGTTTGGTCCTTAGTTTGGGAAAATCTTCTAGAAAAAGAAATGCAACCCAGTCCAATATTCTTGCCTGGGAAATCCCATGGAAAGAGGAGCCTGGAAGGCTAGAGTCCATGGGATCGCAAAAAAGTCAGATACAACTGAGCACACACACATTCTACATTCTTAATCATAAATAAGACTATAAATTGAACTTTGACAGTATAGATTGATGAAATTATATTCTTGTAGAGTGGAAATTTCTACCTTTTTTTGAGCTGAATGAATATTCTTGCTATTTGGAATAAGCTAAGTAACTATAATTAGTTTGACATATGAAGGAACTATTGTTTTTTCTTTCTGGCTTTAGCCTAATATTAAAATTCCTTATGCTACAAGTATGCAAAACTCCCACACTGTGTAAGTAACCTAATGGTGCATAGGTGATTAAAAGCACGGAATATATAAGACAAGTAGACACACACACCTTTAGGGTCTCTTTAAAACTAGCTATCAAGGCACTAACCCTTGCTACTGGGAATGAATCCCAGAAGATTTCTGGTTCTGACTCCTCACAATAAATTCCCCTAGTTGCTACTCTAGATGTGGGATGAGACAGAGGTATTTGCCTGTGAACCATCAGGAAGCAAGTAGCCTCACTAAATAGAATATAAGTAGAAACTGCATCCTTGGGAAATGTATCAAGTTATAAAAGGGGAATTTAGTGACAGTAGTGTTACAATGACATACATCAAGAGAATCACATTCCAGAAGAGTCTTCAGTTCAGTTCAGTTCATTTCAGTCATTCTGTGGTGTCCAACTCTTGGAGACCCCATGGACTGCAGCATGCCAGGCTTTCCTGTTCATCACCAACTCCCAGAGCTTACTCAAACTCATGTCTATTGAGTCTGAACACAGCTCTTAGATTCTACCCTACACCATCCAGAAACCCCACAGATTAATACCTATTTCCAGTGAACTCAGCAAAGAGAATATTAAACAACTGCCATGGACTGATGCTAAAACATCCTTCATGTCTCTTTTCTCTGAGTCTGTACCTAGTAATTTTAAATTTTGAATGTTTTAAAATAGTGTATTCTTCTAGTATGGGCTAAATATCAGCAATACCTGTCAGTTATATTTATTGGCACAAATTAATAGTTTAATTCAGATCTTACTGAGTCCTGACAATATTCTAGCCACTAGGGAATTGTCATGGCTCTGAGGGAAGAATGATTGTTACCTTCAGGGAGCTTGTATTCTTGTAAACACAGAATGATTGTACATTAATAATTGCAGTAAAGGAGAGAGACACACGTCATGTTAATACAAACACAAATGGAGAAAAACACCACAGGGATACTAAATATAACATGGACTAGAGAATATGTGGGGCTTTCTGAAACCTCTCCAAGGGATATAAGATTTAAGACGGCTATGGAGGGGTGAGGGGATGGTTTTCAGGGAGAGAAGGTCACAGGGAGAAATATGAGATGAAGCATGAAGGGGTGAATTAAAGTGTGCTGGTCTGTAAGTAATTCATTGTGACTGGAATATACATATAGGTTGCTGGGCCAAGCATAAGAGCCTTTCTACAACCCAGGTGAAGTATGATAAGACTACAGAGTCAACAAGCAAATGGAAAGTAGAAACTGTGATGAGTTTCAGTGAGCAGGTCTTGGTCATCAAGTAAACGTGAACGATGAAGAAAATGATAGTATTCATGGTTGCTGACTAGATATTTCCCATTTTCCTTCTAAACAGTGCTAGTTTTGCACTTTCTTATCCCACCAAAGTGAGGTGTGACACTGTGACTTTCTTTGGCTGATAGACATGAGCAGAAGTGGTGTAGCTTGCTTCCAGGTGTGTGCTCCTTAAACGTTTTGGCATGTTTTCTTCCCTTGGCTGTTATAATCATGAGGTATGTGTTGAGAAAGATCATGTTAGCTCAGATCCACAAAGACTATGGTGAGCAGAGACCCCTGTCAAGTCACGTGGGATGTGTTTTCTGAGCAAGAAATAAACTTGTGTTGTATGAAGCACAGAGATCTGGCGACTATTTTGACATAACCTACCCCCATCAACATACAAACCATCCAGCATTCCAGACGCTCTCTTAATTCACCACACCTGCGTGATCCAAGTAAACTCATAAATTCATTTTTTAGAGTTGATTTCATACCTAGATTTAGATTTTGAAGAAGTTCTCTGCATCAAGTCAGGCAGGTTAGCTCCTTGTTACTGTCATTGTTAGATTACCTTGTTGGATAATGAGGGCCCCTTTTTTTGAAGTTTTAAATCAGAATATAGCAGCAACATTCACAGTAAGAGAGTATTTGAAGAACACAGTAGTAATTAGTACATCAAACACAGCTTTAAGGGCATGAATTCATACCTTAAAATCACATGTTGTGGAGTCTACAATACCAGACAAAGGAGATAGGTAGCACTTTCCAGGAAGGGGTAGAAAAATGCTCCATTTCTGATTGGAAAATTATACTTGCTGAGGTATATATAGGCGGGAGAGAGTAGCATCTATGGAATTACACTATCTTTTGTGTCAGTAGTGCAAGGGTCAATGAAAATACAGAGAGCTGCGGAAAAGCATGTTTTGTAATTAACTCCTGTTCACCTGTGAGTACTCACTTCCTCAGCTTGTTCCCTTCTGGTCTGGAGCTTTGTGGACCTCAGGCTGAGTTTGTGATAGAAGAACACTTTTATAGGGCTGCAGACGGTACCTCAGCCTTTTCAGAGGACCATGTCTCTAGGAGCAAACCCTTCTCTAAACTCCAGGAAACCTAACCTGGGTGCCAGAGGTTTCTGCAGGGCACCAACTAGCTGCATTCACTATGACTAATTGTTACCCGTTATTATTGTTGCAGCACACCTTCCTATGCACACCTCCACTGCTTCACAACATTGTTTCTTAATATTTTGCTTTATAATTTTTGAAAGTGCAAGAGAAATCAATGGAAAATAAAAAGGCAATTCAGTTACTAATGGAAGTTAACCGTTAAGTGGCTCTCTTGGGATCCACTCAGAATTGTCAGGTCATTTGAAACAGTTTTTTTTTTTTCCCCAAAATTATTTGATGAAGTTCCACATAAGGAATAATTGTATATCACCCACACAAATATAAACATATGCTTAAAGCAGAAATGAAAGTTTTTTAGGCAATATTTATCCTTACTGTATGTTATACACATATACATAGTCATGGAGATCTTATGTTTGGTTGGAGAAGGCAATGGCACCCCACTCCAGTACTCCTGCCTGGAAAATCCCATGGATGGAGAAGCCTGGTAGGCTGCAGTCCATGGGGTCGCGGACAGTCGGACACGACTGAGCAACTTCACTTTCACTTTTCACTTTCATGCATTGGAGAAGGAAATGGAAACCCACTCCAGTGTTCTTGCCTGGAGAGTCCCAGGGACGGGGGAGCCTGGTGGGCAGCCGTCTCTGGGGTCGCACAGAGTCAGACACGACTGAAGCGACTTAGCAGTTTATGTTTGGTTAGTGGCTGTACTTATTTAGAGGAGGAGGGGAAAGAAGTCACTACCTAACTGCTTCAGCATCCGCTGCACCCCCTCTAAGTCACCTACCTCTGTTTAGTACTGCTGAAGTCTTGGAGTCACAANTAGCAGTTTATGTTTGGTTAGTGGCTGTACTTATTTAGAGGAGGAGGGGAAAGAAGTCACTACCTAACTGCTTCAGCATCCGCTGCACCCCCTCTAAGTCACCTACCTCTGTTTAGTACTGCTGAAGTCTTGGAGTCACAAGCTTGCTTCTCCTTCTAACATAATCTTTTACAGGATACTAGACAATTCTGTCATTTGATTATCTTAGAACATGGAAACTCTGGCAAGGTGACTGCTTTATTGCTGATTGCTGTTGTAGTAGTGGTTGTTGTTAGTCTTTAGTTTAAAAAAAAAAATCCGTGTTCACAAGAAGAAGCAGTGCTACAGAGTAGACTTGCAAAGTTAAAAAGAAATCTCAGAGCTGTGAGAATTGTCAGAAATTCCAAGTATAATGTCTGGGTACCCTATGTCCCTCTTATATCCTGGAACATTTATAGCCTGAGAGTTATATCCTAAGATTCATTTTTCAAGCTGTGTCAGGAAGCAACAATGAGACAGCAGAATTATTTAGCAGGTTATGGTCACTTTTTTTCAGGAAATATATAAAATAACAAAATATAACACATTGCACATATAATAAGATAATTATTATATTACGAAACTTTATTTAATTTTATACATACATGGTTACAATGTAGAGTGTGTTCTTACTGTAGTAAAAATAGTTCCAAAATTGTTTACATTTTATGAATGATTCTTACATGCCAGAATGTATGCTAAGTGGCTATGGGTTAACTCTTTTAATCTTCACATCTTATCTCATGATTTTTCCCATTTTACACACTGAAGCATAGAGAAGTTGAGTGATTTGCCTGACTTTATAGAATTATTCAACTATAAGCAGCTTTGCTCTGAAGGCATCTTAGCTCATGCTGCCGTAACATATTACCATAGAATTGGGTGGTTTAAACAACAAACATTTATTTCTCATAGTTCTGGAGGCTGGCAGTTTGAGATTGGGGTACCAGCATGATTGTGACCTTGACCATGTAAATGCCTTCTTTCTGGTTTACAGAAGACCATCTTGCTCTTTCCTCACAGGTCAGGGAGAGAACTCTTTGACTGCTTCTTATAAGGGCACTAACCCTATTCACAAAGGCTCCACCTTCATGACCTAATTATCTCCCCAAGGCCCCACTCATATCACGCAGTATGATGAAAGACTATCACACTGGGATTAAATTTTCAGCATATAACTTTGAGAGTGAGCGTAAGCATTCAGTTCATTGCAAAAAGCTACAGTCATAACCCGGAAGCTATTTGTCCTAGGGGACCATTGTCATAGGGCAGGGAGGAAAATTTGTTTGGAAAAAATGAGTATAGAAAATGAATCATGTGGACCAAAACACGGAATTACAGACATAGGTAAAACATGTATAGAGAATCCTCATGGTAGACAGGGGAAAAGATTGTAGGGAGAAAACCCAGTGCAAAGGCAAAAACTTTTGTAAAAATTATAAATGAGTATCACTTTTTAAATTTAGCTGTGAGGAGAGGTCAACCCATTCCAGACAATCACGTTGCTTACAGCATAATTTTCAGATCTGATCATCCTTTGCATCTATCAGACTTGGGATTTAGATCCTGAAGTTTAAACTTCCCTTTTTCCTTGGAATACTTTCATAATTGCCCAAATTTTAGGTTGGGGAATCTTTCCAGAAAGTCACCCTACCCCTATCAGTTCAATTTCCACTCTGTGCTTTATTTATACCACTTAAAACAGCTTCTCTGCAAGTCACATATTTGCTGATCATCATCATCCTCTCTCTGGCCAAACTAAACAAATTTCAGTGATTTCATGTGAGTTTATGAGTCACCCTCCTCCTGACATTTAATTATTCTTATTGCTGTCCGTGGTACACAGCACCCTGAGGACCACTGCTGTTACCACAGTGGTCCAGGTGTGGTTCAGACTCTGCTTAGCTCCTCAGCCCCTCCAGCCTCAGAGCCTGGCAGCTGAGTGAGAGAGAGGCCAGTGGCTGCAAGATAGGCAGGAGGGACATTCATGTTCCCAGTCTCTATGGACCTCTGGAAAGATATATCACCTCTTAAAATGTTCCATACTTCAGTTGCCTCTCTTGAGACCAAGAATTACCAGCTTCTATAATCAGAGTGATACCAAATAGATGGTTTTGCCTGTGGACTTTCTTGAAAATGTCTTATTTATTTTCCCTCCAGGACAAGAAGGGTAACTTTTTTCCTTTTCTGTAGCTTAAAAAAAAATAATTGAATGAATTATCCTATTAGTAAAAACAGGTCATATTCACATCTGTTTAGAGACCAATTAAACACACACACACACATTAAGTTCCAGGCATAGATAGTGGGTCTGTATCAATTTCTTTCTATTGTCTTTTCTTAAATGTAAGAAAAACTTGCTAAAATTGTTTCTCTTATTAAAAGAACAATTTCTATTCTCAGCCCCTTCAAGAATGATATAATTGCATTTCATTGTGCTTTAGAGATAACTGTGAAATAAATATTGCCTGACCCGAAAAATGCAGCATTATTGCTTCCAGAGAATTTATGGGAAAAGCTGAAGCTCTTTGGTTACTAGATATAATGGAAACAAACCACATTTCTTCCTAACAAGAAAAGACTTCAGCAGCTGCTTTAGCAAAGCCACTGCAGCTGAGGCTGTTTCCAAGGTGTTGCTTATTCTGAACACTAGAGGGCACTGGTGATTTGTTCAACTTCTCTTGGTTTCAGGGCTTTTAAAAATTCAGTGTGCTGCCAGAAACTTTTCAACTTTCAACGGGCAGGAATGGAGTGGAAAATAACTGCTCAAAAGTCTATATTTTGAAAGAAAGAGAGAGAGGTTAAAAATGGTCTCTGTAGAACCTACCAGAAGAAAGAGGAAAAGTGGCCAATCTCCGTTTTATGTTGGTTAAGGGTCCTCATTCGATTGTCCTGAATTCAAACTTCATCACTTGTTAAGACAAATGCCAGAAATGAAGTGTAAAATAAGAGATGGCTGGTTCCAATCTTATGTTTAAACACACTTTTTTTTTTCCTTTTGACTCTTATTTTTTGCTGTCACAAAATGAAATGGTTTTGTATCTATCAGAAAGATATTCTGAGCCACAAGCACTGATTAAAAGGAATATGTTCATTTGGACATAATGAGGTGAGACAAAAAAGGCTTAAATAAACAAGATCACTGAGAGTATAAGACATCTTCACAGAGTTTAAAATAAAACAGCAGAAACCCTAGTTATCCACATTTCCGATGCTTTGAGGCACAGGGAAAAAGTAGACAGTGGCAAAAAAAACAACTGAAAAAAATTAAAGAGACAACAATATTTGATGTGAGACATTGAGGGAAGCTACCAACTAAAAGCACTGACAATAAATCAATTAGGTGTGACCAGGATAATCAAAACAACAGCAAGCAGAGGCCAGTGTACAATCGGCTTGGTCTGTAAATTTTTTGCCATCCCAGGTTGTTTAAAAGAATCCGTTTCATATTTCCCTGAAGCTTATAGTTACAGAATTGAGAAAGTGAAGCCTGTTTTCCTTTCACAATTTCCTCTTGCCCAGATATGTCAGTTCTTCCCATGTACATGGATGGAAGTGAGCTGGAAGGCATTGCATGTTCTGAGCAGGAAGCATATCCTAACAGTGGCCAGGCTTAGCTGGTTCCTACATCAGTGTTACCCCTTGAAGAACTGGGCCACTGCAGCCCTGAAAGGCTGCTTGATTCCCACTCCGTTCATTCTGGTACCATGCTGAGATTAAGTCAACTGCAACGCAACTGCGTTCTTCCACACTGTCTGCTGTGGCAGTACAGAATAGTGAAGTCCACTGGACAAAGTCATATAGGATCCCATTAGGAAGAGTGTTTGTCCAGGATATTATCAAACCAGCGCCACCGCTGGAACTCAGATGTCATCTTCTTATGCTCTAATACATTAGCTTCTCCTGATCCCAATAAACTTCCTTTGACCTAAAGACTTATTTGTTTTGCTAACCGGTTTCTACTTCCCATCCAGATGACTAGATTGTTTGGCGATTTCAAAAGTCCTTTGTTGCCAACTTGAGGAGAAAATGGTTGTTTACTGACAGTGGTCTTTAACACAGTTTGGCACTGAGAAATTCTCTTAGTTTATAGAGAGGGATGGAGCAAGTTACTCTACAAGATGTTGTTAGCCGGAAAATGTATCTTTCTTCTCATTGCAGTGTGTCCTCTGAAGAGTAGGTTGATAAAGAATTCAATATTATTAAAATGCACAGAGAAGGAAATCTGTAATATTCATATACATTTTCTTAGTTTATAGAAAAGTTTTTTCTTGGTAGGTTTAGGTTTTCAAGAGGGATGCACACACATATAATTAAAACCTTGGAAATAATGCTATTGAGGATGCAAAGATCCATGGTATAGAGGTAGTGAGATAGTTTGTTTTGACTTAGTGTTTACATTTCTTTTATGAAGTGGCTATACATTTCTATTGTAAAATGAAAATCCTCATAACCTTTTTATAAGCCTGTACACACACACACTCTCATTTATGAACAGAGTCAATTTTTAATTTATTTTTCTGGAAAAGAGGTAATACATTTAGAGTCATTTTTGTTTATTTCTAAAATGACTGACTTTAGTTTGTTATATAAAAAGTGGAATGGGATATATAAATAGCAGACTTCTCTCTTAGACTTCTCCTTTCTTCAAATAACATCAACTCTGTTATAGCTTTGTGTATATATATTATTGCACACTATTACATACACATGTATGCACATATTTTTAATTTTTATAGTTTATAATTTGAAGCATTTTAGCTCTATTTAAAGACTACTTCATTTTTGTTTAAAGTTCTTTATTGATACTTTTTTTTTCTGGAGTTAACTAGAAGTTCAAGACATTTTGATTTTATTCTGTTTACTATCAAAGACTTTATAGGACACATTTAGGACAGTATTCTTTTTTGGTGGAAGCTGTTTAAGCTTCCACATTTTACATACATCAGTAGGTATGTATACTGACAAGGAGGTTCCCACTTATTGCTCTCAAGGGCTGTTTAAGATCATTTTCTTTTGTAAAAAAATAAAACAAACAAAGGAACTATGTTCTCTCCAAACATATGCTATTGGCATCATCAGTCCCTACCCTGTCTTTTGATGTTCCAGTACCTGGCTCACAGTGTACCTCTCCACTCCAAGTCCTGCCATGAGGCCAGGCAACTGAAGTTTTCACATGGTTGCAATTTCTTGAATTCTGTGTATCCAGTGATTCCTTATACCCTTCTATTTGGGCCATTAGGCTTTGCACTTTGCATTACCTTGAAATACTTGATTTATCATCCTGTTTCTTGACCATGACCTTCTATAGTTCTCAAAGATTTCCACTCTATCTTCCCTTTCTGAAATTTTCAACTCTTTAGCCATCAATCGCCTCCTATTCTGACTTCCATCTCAAATCAGTTTTGGTTCCCTAATCCACCAGTGAAGGTGTTTTGTTGTTGATTTTCTAAATTCCTTTGGAAGCTCATCTATGGCCTACTCTCTCTGCCTTTCCCTCTTCCTAAAAGTTCTAACCCTCCTGCTATTCTTCTCTGACATATTCTCAGTCTGGAGAACATGTATTTTACCTTCAATCTATGTCTTAGATGTTGCTTCTTTGGGGAAGCCTTCTCTGAACCTCTTGTACTGTAAGAACCTATTAGCTTTATCTCATACAGTCCTCCAAACGAGCTTGATTTTCCCTTGACCACTACTTACTTAGTAACCATATGTTCACCATTTCATTTTCTGGAGGGTTGCCTGAAAGCAATGCCAACTGAAGGAAGTGCAGAATCCCAGCACCTGCCACTATGTATAGTTAGTCTATAGTAGTTCCTAAATACTTGTTGAACGAATGAGATATGACATTGGGAATCTAATGAAATGATTTTAATGTTTCTCAGGAAAAGCTTAATTCCTCTAACTCCCTTGTGTCTGTATCACTGCCTATAATCTTCATCAGTGCTATTGTCCTTCTGGTTTTAATAAAACCGCATTTAATATTTGCTGAGTGCTCAGTAAGTGCCAGTCACTGTGACAAGTATTCTTTATGCAATATTATATCACCTTTGCAATTATCTCTTGGGATAGGCCCATGTGTTTTCCAGTCTTAGGGATGAAGATCTGAATTATTAAGTTGCCTGCTGAGATCAAGGACTCACATGCAATACTGAGGACAGGAAGCAAAGTCATTCTGTCTGCAACCCCAAGACTATATTAATAGGGTCTCCAAGAGTGTGTTTAAGTTTGTTGAAAAGAACTTTTAAAGTGGTATCTTTTCCATTTCTAGCAAAGGTTGATTAGCTAAAAATCTACATAACATTTACATTCCATTCATGTGTTGCCTTTAAGATCTTGAACTCTGATATTTTGTAATGACTTTCTCTTTCCATTCCACACACTCGTATCAGCCTTGTAGTTAAGTTGTGATGACTAAGATCCTACTACCTGTGAATGACAATTTGTTCACAGGGTACATCTGAGGATGACTCTATGCTCATTGATCTCTTCTTCTGGGGCACAAAAATGTCTTGATTTTTCACCTCCATTTGTAGTTGACTGAATCCATGTGACTGGTTAATGATATGTGGATTGAATGGAATGCCACTCTCAGGATCAGTCTCTAAAATCTCTCTATTTTGTTTGTCTATTGCAGCATGAAAATTATCTTAAAACTTAATGGTTTTTAAAAAAATATCATCTCAAATTCTTTGTTAGTGAGGAATCTCTTAGCTGGGTGGTACTTGCTCTAGGCCTTTCATGAAGCTGCAATCAAGATGTTAGCAGGACTGTAGTTATCAGAAAGCTTGTCTAGGGCAGAAGGATTCAGTTCCAGGACTGTCTACTTACATGGCTGTTATTAGGATCTTCAGTTCTTCATTGTTCACTGATAGGTCCATTATCACATGACCCTCTCCATAAATCTGCTTGAATATTCACACACAAAGCTGGCTACATAATTTGTGAAACTCAGTGCAACATGAAAATGTAAGACCTCTTGATGAAAAATTATTAAAGATTGTAATATGGCAACCACTGTACATTCAAACAAGCATGAATGAATATGAAAGTGAATGTGAAGTTTCTCAGTCATGTCTAACTCTTGGCGACCCCCTGGACTATAGCCTACCAGGCTTCTCTGTCCACGGGATTTTCCAGGCAAGAGTACTGGAGTGGGTTGCCATTTCCTTCTCCAGAGGATATTCGATCTGACACAGGGACCGAACCCACGTCTCCCATATTGTAGGCAGATGCTTTACCATCTGAGCCACCAGGAAAGTCCCTGGTCTCTTCTAAGTGTGTGGCCTATGAGAATGCTCAGGACATATACTTGCGAAGCTAGCCTTGTCCTCAGAACTGGCATCTGGATTTTCCCAAAGAATGTTGTCCAAGAAGGAAGGAGAAAAATCAAGGAAGAAACTGTATGTGTTTTATGACATGGTTTCAAAATTTACTCACCATCTTGTCCCATTCAATTAGTTAAAAGCAAGTCACCAATTCTGGTCTACACTCAAGGGAAAGAGAATTAACCTCTACGCTTTGAGATTAGAATTGCGAAATAATTTGTGGACACATTTTAAAAACACCACATAGTCTCTACATTTGATTTGCTTTTTCTTCTTCCTGGTTAAATATAGGCAGGTGGAGGGAAACCAGTGGAGAACCTCAAGAAGACCCTGCTGCTGCTGCTGCTAAGTTGCTTCAGTCGTGTCCAACTCCGTGCGACCCTATAGACAGCAGCCCACCAGGCTCCCCCGTCCCCGGGATTCTCCAGGCAAGAACACTGGAGTGGGTTGCCATTTCCTTCTCCAATGCATGAAAGTGAAAAGTGAAAGTGAAGTCGCTCAGTTGTGTCCGACTCGTAGCGAACCCATGAACTGCAGCCCACCAAGCTCCTCTTTCCATGGGATTTTCCAGGCAAGAGTACTGGAGTGGGTTGCCATTGACTTCTCAGAAAGAAAACCCAAGACAGCATCAAACCAGAAGATAGAAAATTCTACATCCTTGAGTCACTATGTAGAAAATGGTTATTCTAGGAGAGCAACCCAATCCTACTTTAGACCATAATGTAAAGTAGAAATCAACCTTTGTGTTAAGTCACTGAAATTTTAGGGTGGTTATGACATTAATCACCCCTTCTAATTCATAGGCCTAATCATAATTTACTAACACAGTTTCAAAAAAGAGCAGTCTCTAGATGTACTCTATAGAAAAAAAAAAGTTCTATGCCCAAGTGTGTTAAAAAAGAAAAAATCCTAGACACTATATTTCTCTTTCAAAGACCCATAGTCTGTATTACAAATTACAGCTCTATGAATTCCCACAGTAGAAAATTTGTTTAACTCAGTTGAACTCAATATTTGCCAAATGTATATGACTGTACTAACAGGTGGGCATGGTAAAGAATCCATCTGCATTGTGGGAGACCTGGGTTGGGAAGATCCCCTGGAGGAGGATATNTCATGTGTTGCCTTTAAGATCTTGAACTCTGATATTTTGTAATGACTTTCTCTTTCCATTCCACACACTCGTATCAGCCTTGTAGTTAAGTTGTGATGACTAAGATCCTACTACCTGTGAATGACAATTTGTTCACAGGGTACATCTGAGGATGACTCTATGCTCATTGATCTCTTCTTCTGGGGCACAAAAATGTCTTGATTTTTCACCTCCATTTGTAGTTGACTGAATCCATGTGACTGGTTAATGATATGTGGATTGAATGGAATGCCACTCTCAGGATCAGTCTCTAAAATCTCTCTATTTTGTTTGTCTATTGCAGCATGAAAATTATCTTAAAACTTAATGGTTTTTAAAAAAATATCATCTCAAATTCTTTGTTAGTGAGGAATCTCTTAGCTGGGTGGTACTTGCTCTAGGCCTTTCATGAAGCTGCAATCAAGATGTTAGCAGGACTGTAGTTATCAGAAAGCTTGTCTAGGGCAGAAGGATTCAGTTCCAGGACTGTCTACTTACATGGCTGTTATTAGGATCTTCAGTTCTTCATTGTTCACTGATAGGTCCATTATCACATGACCCTCTCCATAAATCTGCTTGAATATTCACACACAAAGCTGGCTACATAATTTGTGAAACTCAGTGCAACATGAAAATGTAAGACCTCTTGATGAAAAATTATTAAAGATTGTAATATGACAACCACTGTACATTCAAACAAGCATGAATGAATATGAAAGTGAATGTGAAGTTTCTCAGTCATGTCTAACTCTTGGCGACCCCCTGGACTATAGCCTACCAGGCTTCTCTGTCCACGGGATTTTCCAGGCAAGAGTACTGGAGTGGGTTGCCATTTCCTTCTCCAGAGGATATTCGATCTGACACAGGGACCGAACCCACGTCTCCCATATTGTAGGCAGATGCTTTACCATCTGAGCCACCAGGAAAGTCCCTGGTCTCTTCTAAGTGTGTGGCCTATGAGAATGCTCAGGACATATACTTGCGAAGCTAGCCTTGTCCTCAGAACTGGCATCTGGATTTTCCCAAAGAATGTTGTCCAAGAAGGAAGGAGAAAAATCAAGGAAGAAACTGTATGTGTTTTATGACATGGTTTCAAAATTTACTCACCATCTTGTCCCATTCAATTAGTTAAAAACAAGTCACCAATTCTGGTCTACACTCAAGGGAAAGAGAATTAACCTCTACGCTTTGAGATTAGAATTGCGAAATAATTTGTGGACACATTTTAAAAACACTACATAGTCTCTACATTTGATTTGCTTTTTCTTCTTCCTGGTTAAATATAGGCAGGTGGAGGGAAACCAGTGGAGAACCTCAAGAAGACCCTGCTGCTGCTGCTGCTAAGTTGCTTCAGTCGTGTCCAACTCCGTGCGACCCTATAGACAGCAGCCCACCAGGCTCCCCCGTCCCCGGGATTCTCCAGGCAAGAACACTGGAGTGGGTTGCCATTTCCTTCTCCAATGCATGAAAGTGAAAAGTGAAAGTGAAGTCGCTCAGTTGTGTCCGACTCGTAGCGAACCCATGAACTGCAGCCCACCAAGCTCCTCCTTCCATGGGATTTTCCAGGCAAGAGTACTGGAGTGGGTTGCCATTGACTTCTCAGAAAGAAAACCCAAGACAGCATCAAACCAGAAGATAGAAAATTCTACATCCTTGAGTCACTATGTAGAAAATGGTTATTCTAGGAGAGCAACCCAATCCTACTTTAGACCATAATGTAAAGTAGAAATCAACCTTTGTGTTAAGTCACTGAAATTTTAGGGTGGTTATGACATTAATCACCCCTTCTAATTCATAGGCCTAATCATAATTTACTAACACAGTTTCAAAAAAGAGCAGTCTCTAGATGTACTCTATAGAAAAAAAAAAGTTCTATGCCCAAGTGTGTTAAAAAAGAAAAAATCCTAGACACTATATTTCTCTTTCAAAGACCCATAGTCTGTATTACAAATTACAGCTCTATGAATTCCCACAGTAGAAAATTTGTTTAACTCAGTTGAACTCAATATTTGCCAAATGTATATGACTATACTAACAGGTGGGCATGGTAAAGAATCCATCTGCATTGTGGGAGACCTGGGTTGGGAAGGTCCCCTGGAGGAGGATATGGCAATCCATACCAGTATTCTTGCCTGGAGACTCCCCATGGACAGAGGAGCCTGGCAGACTACGGTCCATGGGGTCACAAAGAGTCAGACACAAGTGAGTGACTAAGCACAACACAGCATACTAACGGGTAAACAGGACTGATATTCAGATGAAAACAATTATATTGGTTGTTTAGAATGTTGAAATGCTTCTTCCATTTTGGTTGGTAAATACCCTTGCCCAAGCCTTTCAAATGTGCCTGTCCCCACTGTCCTGCCCCAGAGTCACCTAAGTGAATACTTTTGGTGAGTTGTTCTGGTTCCCAGCAGTGAAAGTGCTAACCCATGAACCCACCATGACTTCTGTCAGATGGCCTCAATCACCAGATGTAACCCTTTGTTCTAAACAGCCTCCAACTCTGTCGGGGGTAACAGACAAATGTTCAGTACCTTTTTTGTCCCCTGTAAAATATCACTACAGGTTAATATCTTCTCACACAATCTTTTTTGTATGTGACAATTTTAGGAAATTGCATTTCTAAAATATTGCCTACTGGTGGTTAAACATTTTTACTCTCACTTCTTCATGGACTACCAGTATCTTAATCAATTACTGTTGCAAGGGACACATTTTTACAAATTTTGACTTTCTGCCTTACCAATGTAAAGTTAAGGTAAAATAAACCCATTATTTACTTTTATTGTTCAGATTGATTTGAATTGTCTTATAGTAAGATAATCTTTACTGTGTATAGGAGTATTTAGCCTATAACACAGGATGCATGAAAACTGACGTTTACAATTTTTAATTGAAGAGCGCTCACTCTTCTATGATATAATTCTCCTTTTCCTTATTGATTCATCCACATCTTCATGAAAGATTCAGTGAATACTTATACATGCAAAGAACTCCAGTAGGTGCCATGAATGGTAAGGTATGTCAGTCATAGATCATGTTCTTTAGGTCAAGTGGGGTTGTCCATCATTTCCAAGGTCACCTGCATGGATTACTAGGTCCTCTGAGACTTACAGAACTTGTGTAACTCAGACATACTTTTTCAAAAAAATCAGCTCTTCTAAGAGTCTGTTCTTCTTTCTTGTATATTTAGTCATTGTATTAATCCCTTCAACATTCATATTTATGGGAACTGAATGAAAGAAGACTAAATTATCTTCTTATATATATCATCATACTTTTGTCTATCATCATACTTTCTCAAGCAACAATAAAAACATATCTTTTGAAAATGTTAGTAAATTGAACAAATATTTGCTTATTATGATGTGGTGTGGTAGACATTGTAATTTATTATTAAATGGCAGGCACCATTATTACTACCACTTATAAGTGTATGACTGAACCTCAGCCTAGAGGATAACTCATCATTTTAAAACAACTATTGTAGCATATAAAACTTTGCCAATAAATATATCATTAAGGCTTTAGAGTGAAAATGTCTATAATTTATAGAAGTACTATTAGCCCTAATGAGGGTCTTAAAGAAGACATATTCTTTCTCCTACCAGATTATTAATTTTGAGAAATAGAAATAAAGATGTGAGAGGATATGAGAAGAGAGAGAATGAGCAAGAGTGAATGCATCCCTTATTTTAATATCAGACAAAGTAGACTTAAGTATAGAAATATAACTAAGGATAAAAAAGAATGTTACATACTTATAAAGGGGTCAATTGATGTAGAAGACAAAACAGTCTATATGAAAATGTATTCAATACCAGAGCTTTACAATATATAAAGCAAAATATGCTTATTTGAAAATTCTAACATATTTTTAAACTAAATAACACACTGCTAACTAATGAATGAGTCAAATAAATAATCGCAATGGAAATTTTTAAGTATTTTGAACTGGATAAAATTAGAACATAGCATTTAAAAATTTGTAGAATATATTTTAAGCAGTATGGTGTTCAATCTTTATGTTAGAAAAAAAGTATAAAATCAATGATCTAAGTTTCCACCTTTTGAAACCAGAAAAAGGAGAGCAAATTAAACACTAAGGAAGCAATAAGACAGAAATAATAAAAAGCAAAAATCAAGAAAATAGAAATTAGAAAAACAATTTTAAAAAATCAATGAAACTTAAACCTGAATTCTGGAGAGATCAATAGCCAGAAAGATTAGGGAAAAAAAAAAAAGAGAGAATAAAAAGGTTAGCAATATCATTATGGAAAAAAGTACCTCATAGTAAATTCTACAGACAATAAAATAAGAAAAAAGGAGTATTTTGAACAAATTATGACAAAAATTTCACTAAATTGGCAACTGGAAGAATTCTCAAAAAAACAAAAATTACCAAAGTCCACCAAAAAAGAAATAACCTTGTAGAGCTATCGTTATTTGAGATACTGAATACGTAGTTAAAAGTTTTGTCTCTGCCCCTACTCCCAACACACAAATTCCTTCTTGAGTGACTTCAAAAATGAATACTATCAAACATTTAAATAAGAAACAAAACTGTGTGTGTGTGTGCTAAGTCACTTCAGTCTTGTCTGACTTTTCACAACCCCATGGATTGTAGCCCACCAGGCTCATCTGTCCATGGGAATTCCCAGGCAGGAAAACTGGAGTGGGCTGCTATGCCCTCCTCTAAGGGATCTTCCAGACCCATGGGTTGAACCCACATCTCTTACATTTGCTGAATTGACAGGCGAGTTCGCCACAATACCAATTCCATACAAACTATCCCAGAATATTAAGAGTAGAATGACATTTTCTCACACAATAAAGGCCAGTTTTGAGAAGTCTATAACTACCAGCATTGTTAATTGAGCAAGGACTGAATTTCCTGCACCACCACTCCTCCAAGATTTGGAACAAGGAAAGCATATATGTCCTTTCCCACCATTCTCTTTAAAATAAAAAAGTTAAAAAGGAATAGAAATTCAAAGGAAAATCTAGATTTATCTGCAAATTATTTGATCGTCAAACAACTACTGGAACAAATAAATGAGTTTAATGAGTTGGCAAAGTACAAAGTGAATATGCAAAAATCAATTTTATGTCTATATCCTGGCAATAAGCATTTGGAAAAGACATTTAAAAGTACTATTTATAATATTATCAATGGATATAAAGTATTTGGAAATAGATGCCATAAAATACTTATGGGGCTAAAATCTATAAAATATTGCTGATAGAAATTGTGGAAGGCCTAAATGAATTATCATGCTATTATGAATTGAAAGAGTATAGTGTTAAGATGGCAAATTTCCCCAAATTGAGCCATATCTTTTGCACAATCCAAATCAAATTTTCACCAGAATGTGTATGTGTGTGTTTGTGTGTATTTATATGTTTGTGTTTTATAGAAATTGATAGGCTGAGTCTAAAATTCATATGAAATTGCAAATAATTTAGAATAGGCAAAATAATACAAAGCAAAATTTTCATATTCACACTATCTGACTTGATACAATGTGATAATACTAAAAAATTTGTGGTAATGGCATAAGGAGAAACATAGATTACTCTAACAGAATAGAATGCCCTTAAATAAACCATACAATGTGCTCAATTGATGTATTACAATCATACCAAGGTAATTAAACTGAGATAGAGACTCTTTTAAAAAACGGTGTGGGACATTCATGTACATAAACAAAAAGACAAATAAACTCAAGCAAATCTATGACTTTCACACAACAGTGTTATTCTTAAAAAATGTCATCCTAACTGAAAGAAATCATACTTTATGACTTCATGTATAAAATATTCCAGAAATGGCAAAAGTCATAAGAATGGAAGTCAGATCAGTGCTTGTCCAGAGCTAGGGGGTGAGGGCAGAGGATTTACAACAAAGCATAGGGCATTTTTAGCTTTATATAACTTTACATCTCACTCCAACTATATAGAGAAATACAAAAATAGACAAAAATTTAATCTTTATTGTCTCTTCCTCTAGCTTGACTTGGCAATGAGTGAGATAATTAAGATAAAATCAGTAACATTTTGAACTGAGTCCAATCCTTATAATATTGACCTACCTTACTCATATCTAAACCATTCCTCTAGAACAATGATATCTGTCAACAGTTGTTAACATTTGAGATAGGCCAAAAATCTTTAGTCATTTAACCCTGACATTTAGTCTTTAGTCATTTGACTTTTCATTTGACAAACCTTGAACTTCTATCATGAGCCAGGTATCTTTTAAATGTTAAGAGATGAGTGGTCAAAACAAAGAGATGACTTCCCGTTGGAGCTCGTGTTCTATTGTAAATAAATATAAATAAGATAAATATAATGTACAATTTCTAGATGTTAGTAAGTATTAAGGATAAGTGAAGAGGGGAGTGGTGGCTAGGGTAATGAGGTGTTGCATTTTTTCATAGAGTGACAGAGAAGGCTCCTACAGAGAAGGTGACATTTGACTAAAGCCCTAAATAATGTGATAGGGACTTGGTCATATCAATATCCAGAAAAAGCTCTTTCTAGAAAGAGAAAGTAAAAACAAAACAAAACACAAAAAGACTCGGAAGAAAGAGACCTAAGGTGTTAGAAGAAAAGGAACAGAACTGTTATAACTGGAGCCAGTAACATGCTTACACAGAGTGGTAACAAAGAATCAGAATATATAGGTCCTTGTAAGCCACTGGAAAGCCTTGATTTTTGCCCTGAACACCATGGAGCATTTGGAGATCTTTGAACAAAGGGATGTCATAACTGGCTTTCATTTTAAAAGAATCACTCTGCCTGCTGGGTTGACATTAGACTGAAAGGAAGCAAAGGTGAAAGTAGGGAAAATGATCAGGGGGCCATTGCAATAAGCCTGGAAAGAAATGATACTAACTTGGATAAATGTAGTAGCACTGGATGGGATGATAAAGTGGTATATTTAAATGGTATAGGTGACAGGATTTACAATCAAATCTAGGATGTAAAACAAAATAGTTTCTAGAAAATAATTCCTGCAATTTAGATCTGAGCAACTGGGAGGCTGGGGTTTCCCAGGTATCATGGGGTAAAGAATCCACCTGCCAGTGCAGGGGATGAAAGAGACCTGGGTTTGATCCCTGGATCAGGAAGATTCCCTAGAGTAGGAAATGACAATGTAATCCAGTATTCTTGCCTGGAAAATTCCATGAACAGAGGGTACAGGGTCTAGGGGTCACAGAGATTTGGACATGATTGAGCAAATACACACACACACACACACACACACACACGGCAATGGGACACATTGAAGTTTCCATTAAAAGCAATGAATATGATATTAAATAGTAATGTTATTAGATTTACACTTTTGGGAGATTATTATGGAGATGGACTGGAGGCAGGGTTGGATACAACTGAGTGACTGAGTGCATGTGTGCGCGCGCACACACACACACACACACACACAACTGGGAGGCCAGAGAAGCTTGGTTGACATGTTGAATGTATAAGGTGGTACATGGTAGATAAGAAGCTCAGTTTTAAGCAAGTAAAATTTGAGATGACTATGTCCAGATGGAGACAGTAGTTAGACAATTGAATATTCAAATCTGCAGCTCAGGAAAGAAGTGTGGCTGGAGATTGAGATTTGAGAGTCACTAGCAAATAGACAGTATTTAAAGCCATGGGAATTGAAATGAGTGAAAAAGAATGAGAGGTTAAGTGTGGATAGATAAGAGAAGCTGTCTGAGGACTGTATCCTGAGACACACCCCCCCAAAAAAAAGAGGGGGGTTGGGGAGATGAGGAAAATCCACAAAGGAAACCAAGAAAGGGAAAGGCAAAGGAAAAGCAGGGTGAATGTGGTGTCTTAGTTTAAGAACTGCAAGTCTGAAAAATGTACAGTTGTACATGGATCCGTGAAGGTGGATCCAAAGTTATTCCTGTAGTAATGTCTCTCCCACTACTTGCGTCCAGGTATGCCCTTTCTTTCTTTCTTTCTTTTTTTTCTGAGTAGGAAAGAAAATGATAGAACCTCAAAGCTAGCAGGCCAGAATTATGCAGAAGCAGCCTGTCTTGTCCATACCATTGTCTAGACCAGATGATCATTATTGGCAGATGATTGCTAATAACAGAAGTAGCAAATAAAACAAAAGGAAGCAACCAAATCACACTGACAGTCTCAGTTACTTTCCCCCTTATTCCACTCTGTGTGTGTGTGAGTCTCTCAGTTATGTCTCAGACTCTGTGAATGTAGCCCACCAGGCTCCTCTGTCCATGGAGCTCTCCAGGCAAGGGTACCGCAGTGGGTAGCCATTTCCTTCTCCTGGGGATCTTCCGGACTCAGAGATAGAACCCAGGTCTCCTGCCTTGCAGGTAGATTCTTTCCCATCTGAGCCACAGTATAGGGGAACCCATTTCACCCTATACTCCAGTCTTTTTCAAATATTGGTGGCAATATCAAAATCTAGATATATCCATGCAAACAATCATATTCATGAGGAAGCTGTTCTACATGCTGAATTAGGGAAAATGCTGAGCATCTCAGGTAAAAATTGTTAGAGATACCTCACTGGCCACATCTGTTTTTGTTTTCCAGTCAGAGCCACATGTATAACTTCTCAAGATATGTTCGTAGAATACTTCTTAGTGTAACAGTGATATCAGTAATAAGCTCTGTACTTTAATAGGTTTTTCAAACAGCAAAGGGCAAAGAGACTATAGATTAGATTTTGTGGTCCTGTAATGAAATTTGGGCCCTATGCATTTCATAGCAAGTGCTTTTCTATGGTGACTGGCTCATAACTAAAGCCAGTGTTAACCCACATATTAATCCACAGCTGATGAGTAACTAGTGCTATGCAGTCTCAGCAATATTAGTCAACTTGTTGGTTGGTGTCAGCCACAGGAACCAAAGGAACCACTTTTCCCAGGTACATTTTAACTTAGTTTCTATGTATTTTTTCATAATATATTACTGAACACGTTACTTAATATAATTAGCTTATACTTATTCAAAACACAGGTTAATCTAATATATATTTGCTCTAACTGCATGAACCATATTAGCCAAGGATATTAGAGTAATTTAATATTAGGATAGAAATTCTTATTGTATGGCATTCTTATTATATGACATTTGTTATTTCTGTCATTGTTCTAAAACATAATAAAACCCTAGTTTTTAAAAGCGTACAGTGTGTTAATGAAATTACCTTCAAAGGCAAAATAAATGGTTTTGTTTAATGTTGCTTGGTTTCCTCACTTCCATAATCAAATATATATGTGATAGTTTTCTTCTTTAAATATAATTTTCAAAAACTATGTTAAAGATTTTAACAGTATTTGCTGCCGCTTGGGTTTTGCTGTTACTGCTGTGTTGCTGTACTGCCTCCACCTGGGCTGCTCTGCAGTATTGTTATGCCTGATGGAGTGAAGGCATGACTCATGACTTGGGAGGTGGTCAGCCTTCAGTTTATATGCCTGCTCTGTCACTTCATTGGTAAAGTTAACTTAGTCTCATATGCATAAAGGAAGTGAAAATATATATCACCGCACTAAAATATACAAACGCATATATAGATACATATATATGATCTTTAAGAGCATGGCACATAAGGTGATTTAAGCCTTTCTGGTCTTCATACCTTCCTGCCTGCTTTCTATGTCAGATTTTGTTTCTCTACCTTTAGTACATTAGTTTCCACTCATCGGTCTATCTGAATTGGTTATCTGTACACCTCTTCTTGCTACTATGCTTCCTTTTGTCTAGCCAGCCTATTGATTCATTTTCTTGTCACATCTTCTCAATCCATTTGTCTATCTGTCCATGGAATCATTTATCCATTTACTTTTCTGTTTTTATCTATACCTGTTTATTTCCACTGTATCCATGATATTACAAAAACAGGCTTTTTGTGTCACCTATTAAAACATCTTGAACACATAAAATCCAACATACATGGATGTAGAAAAGGCATTAATTTTTTTTCTAGTTCAAATTTGTCTATTTCTCAAACTTTCCACAGATTGTGAAAGTAAAGTAAGCTGACCTCATTAGTCTAGGAAGCAGCATAGGTAACCTAGTATCAAGGAGTCTCAGCTCTCTTGAAATTGCTTTCCTTAGGTAAAGTTTTTACAGAATAGTTTGTGTAACTTGAACTTTCATTAATTTTTCCTAATTATTTTGAAATAGGTTGATTTTGGCTGCAAATTCTATAATTTAATGTAAAATATATAATTTATAAATAAAATATTAATAATGCTTATGGAAAATGTTTTTGTTTTTAGATTTAGCTGTGCATGCTCAAATTTCTATAATAAGCTTTTTTTATTGAGGTATAGTTGAAGTACAATATTCTATAATTACAGATGTTTAATATAGTGATTCACAATTTTTAAAGGTGAATTTCATAGTCCCTTTATAGTTCTTATAAAATATTGGCTATATTCCCTGTATTGTGCTATGTATTCTTGTAGTTTGTTTGCTCTCCACATAGTAGTTTGTCCCTCTTAGTCTCCTACCCTTATCCCACCCTCCTTTTGTCTTCCCACTAGTAACCAATCACCAGCTTGTTCTCTGTATCAATAAATCTGTTTCATTTTCTGTCTGGCTTATTTCACATAATACCCTCCAGATCTATCCATGTTGTGGCAAATGGCAAAATTTCATTCTTTTTGATGACTGAGCTGTGTTCGATTATATATTTATATAGACACACACACACACCAGTCACATCTTCTTTATCCATTTATCTGTTGATAGACATTTATGTGGCTTCTATATCTTGGCAATTGTATATAATGCCTCTATGAACACTGGGGTGCATGTATCTTTTGAAATTAGTTTTTTTGGGGGATAAATATTTAGGAGTGGAATTGCTGGATCATTAACAGTGCTATTTTCAAATTTCTATAATGAACTTATGTTTCAGAATGCAGTGACAAATAAATAAGTCAATTAGTTTATTAAGGAATACAAAAGTTCACACATAACAAAATGTCCTGAAATAGAGCAGTATAGGGTTAAGTCTAGGGTTACTTAATTTGGCAGTTCAGTGACATCTGTAGAAACCTGAGTTCTTCCTTTTTTCCACCTTGCCACCTTTACTACGTCAGTTTAACTCTGCCAGTGGTTGCAAAAGAATGCCACAATTCCAGAATCACAGAAGACAGGTTCCAACAGGAGAGTAACTTTTCTTCCCATATGTCTCTTTCGAAGAACACAGAAAGTCAAGCTAGAGGGTCTCCCAACTGGTCTTCTCACATATCTCATTGAACGTACTTGAGCTATGGGCCCAATTATAAATAGATTATTGGACCACATGGAAATATACATTCAGCTGAGTCCATTGAGTTAGCTGTGGGAAATTGAGTTCTGAATGGAGTCAGTAAGAGTTCTGCTCTAAAAGGGGAAGAAACAGCAGATGGCTTGGGGACCAACTAACACTGCAACAACACAGAAACAACATCAGTTGCTGAGATGCTTTACTCCTTTTTGTATTCTATTCCATTGGCAGAGTAAATCACATAGTGGTAGTTTTCAGCTGATTTGTAAAAATATTTTTCATTGCTTCTGAATATTACTTAAAACAACTTTTGACCTGTAATGGACCATTTTTAAATTTCGAAATAACGTGCTATATTTTTCACCTAAGATAAATCCATTTCCTTTCTTAGTATTCATACCAACATAAATTTTTAATATTTTCTCTACTTTGTGTGGTGTTTAAATCAGTTCTTTAATTGTTTTGTGCTTTATTTCTCAAAAGTAGAAAGGCTAGATATAATTATTAATGATCATGCTATACAGGATTTTAAAATATATAAATTTCTTAAGAATATCACACATGAATGATACCATAAGGATGAAGGCTACAGATGATCGGCTACAAAATAAAAATGGAATATATGGATTTTAAAGATTATATGTTTGCTATGATTGGTTTAGGTAGGGTAGCAGAAAGAATAACAGTAAAATAGAAGGGTTTTCTGTTCATTCTCAGTTATTCCATATAGATTGCTCTCTACTCAATATGTTCTTGGCATTGGTCCTGTCTGAATCTTCCACGTGAAATATTTTTATTTTCTAAGGTTCACACAGCCGTCTACCCTCATTAACTTTATTAAAGTACAAAATTTGTCTTTCCTTGTATAAAATAATTTTCAAGTAAATTCCTTGAAGTGTATATAGTTTAACAACACAAAACCTGCTGAACTAGATTACAAAAAATTATTTGATGAAGAAGGTGACCTAAAATTTATTGAGACCCTACCCCATTTCAGCAGAGAAGGCAATGACAACTCACCCCAGTACTCTTGCCTGGAAAATCCCATGGAAGGAGGAGCCTGGTGGGCTACAGTCCATGGGGTTGCCAAGAGTCAGACATGACTGAGCGACTTCACTTTCACTTTCATGCATTGGAGAAGGAAACGGCACTCACTCCAGTGTTCTTGCCTGGAGAATCCCAGGGATGGGGGAGACCGTCTATGGGGTCACACACAGTCAGACACGACTGAAGAGAGAAGCAGCAACATGGACCTAACGTTCTAGATTCCTAAGGAATATTGTTTTTTACAGCATCAGACTTTACTTTCACCACCAGACACATCCACAACTGAGTATAGTTTCCACTTTGGCTCAGCCTCTTCATTCTTTCTGGAGCTATTTCTTCGCTCTTCCCCAGTAGTGTATTGGACATCTTCTGACCTGAGGGGCTCAACCTCTGGTGTCATATCTTTTTGCCGTTTGATACTGCTTATGGGGTTCTTGTGGCAAGAATTGTGGAGCAGCTTGCCATTCCCTCCTCCAGTGGACCACATTCTGTCAGAACTATCCATTATGACCTGTCCATTTCAGGTTGTCCTGCACAGCCTGGCTCGTAGTTTCATTGAGTTATGCAAGCCCTTCACTAGACAAGGCTGTGATCCATGAAGGAGGTATACACAATACCTGAGAGATATGGATTGAAATGTCCTAGGTACTGTTTGTTTTGTTTCTCCTCCAGCAGTCTTTATTGGATTAACTACAATGGAAACTCTCATGAGAAGAGTCTTTTCCTCTTAAAGACTTTCATAACCCTCCTCTGTCTCAAATAGATATTATCTCTCTTTCCTTTTGGAGAAGGCAATGGCACCTCACTCCAGTACTCTTGCCTGGAAAATTCCATGGACAGAGGAGCCTGGTAGGCTGCAGTCCATGGGGTCGCTAAGAGTCGGGCATGACTGAGTGACTTCACTTTCACTTTTTGCTTTCATGCTTTGGAGAAAGAAATGGCAACTCACTCCAGTGTTCTTGCCTGGAGAATCCCACGGATGGGGGAGCCTGGTGGGCTGCTATCTATTTGGTCTCACAGAGTCAGACATGACTGAAGCAGTTTAGCAGCAGCAGCAGCAGCACCCCATTTCAGATGCTGTATCTAGCACTTTCTAATTTAAATTCTTATAGAAATGATTTTAACAATAAGGACGCTGATTTTAACAAGTGAAGTCATTCAAATAAGATATGTAAATCCTTTAGCACAAGACATATCTAAAAATGCTCAATAAATTCCATTATTGTCAATATATCTTTCCCTCAAGTCACACTGCTGGTATGAGATGAAGCCTTCTTTCAAATCTAGAGTTCTTGGGTTTTGAGACTTTTTTTTAAATTTCCATGTTCCATAATACATTTTTTTCGGAAACTGCACTTCATTAGCAAGTATTTCCTCTCCCTTTGGCATTCCACTCATCAAGTAGACTCACAATGACTGCAAACTGAAGTCAAAGTAAAATATCTGCGTAACAGCTCTTTAGTGTTAGTGTGACATGGTCTGCAAGTTCTGCTGGACTGAATCAAAATGAGCAATTTCTCTGGTAGAACAAGAGGCAATATTTTCTTCAGTTCAGTTCAGTTCAATCACTCAGTCATATCTGATTCTTTGTGACCCCATGAACCGCAGCATGCTAGGCCTCCCTGTCCATCACCAACTCCCGGAGTCTACTCAAACTCATGTCCATAGAGTCGGTGATGCCATCCAGCCATCTCATCCTCGGTCATGCCCTACTCCTCCTGCCCCAATCCCTCCCAGCATCAGGGTCTTTTCCAATGAGTCAACCCTTTGCATGAGGTGGCCAAAGTATTGGAGTTTCAGCATTAACATAAATCCTTCCAATGAACACCAAGGACTGACCTCCTTTAAGATGGACTGGTTGGACCTCCTTGCAGTCCTAGGGACTCTCAAGAGTCTTCTTCAACACCACAACTTCAAAAGTATCAATTCTTCGGCACTCAGCTTTCTTCACAGTCCAACTCTCACATCCATACATGACCACTGGAAAAACCATAGTCTTTTTTTTTTCTTTTTTTTAAAAATTTATTTATTTATTTGTTTTTTAATTTGACTTTACAATACTCTATTGGGTTTGCCATACATCGACATGAATCCACCACAGGTGTACACAAGCTCCCAATCCCGAATCCCCCTCCCACCTCCCACCCCACAGCGCCTCACTGGATCATCCCTGTACACCAGCCCCAAGCATCCTGCATCCTGTATCAAACATAGACTGGTGATTCGTTTCTTACATAATAGTCTTGACTAGATGGAGCTTTGTTGGCAAAGTAATGTTTCTGCTTGTTAATATAATAGCTAGTTTGGTCATAACTTCCCTTCCAGGGGTATACTATTTCTTCCTGCACTTTTGAGTATTGGAGATTTCCCTGTAAATACCAACTGAATATGAGATACTTCAAAGCAATATTTTGGAGAAGGCAATGGCAACTCACTCCAGTACCCTTACCTGAAAAATTCCATGGATGGAGGAGCCTGGGAGGCTGCAGTCCATGGGGTCACTAAGGATCAGACACGACTGAGCGACTTCACTTTCACATTTCACTTTCATGCATTGGAGAAGGAAATGGCAACCCACTCCAGTATTCTTGCCTGGAGAATCCCAGAGACAGCGGAGCCATCTGTGGGGTTGCACAGAGTTGGACACGACTGAAGTGACAGCAGCAGCAGCAGCAGCAAAATAATATTTAAGCCACTAAACTGTTTTTGCTATGTAGCCAAAATCTTACAAAATGGTTGATGATTTACCTGAGAAGGTTTTGGATCATTATCTATTCCACTGAAGTGACTTTAATGGAAATACCAAAAAACTATATCTCATTAATTTTCTAGGACTCATCATTGATGTAATATTATCTCTTAAGAAACAAAACTTAATATTAAAAAATAGCAACAACAGCATCATAATGAAAACCCTATCCTAGCTTTTTCTGTTTGTTAAATCTCTAGGACACTAATTCACACCATCAGTAATGTTTATGCATATAGAAGCTTATGGCATAAGTTTATTAAAGGAAAGTAGTAGAATCCATGCTCTCAAAGAGATTGCAATTTATAGGAAAGCAATTCAACCCAACTGATATTCAAATACCATAGACACAGTGATTGCTAACATCATGATCCAGACTTGGGAAATTTTGGACTCTTGGGGGTGACAGTGTCCTGTGTATCATATTGAGGAAAAGAGTATGGTTTCCCCAACAAGAGGGGCACCTATAATTTTGGAAAGGGCAGTCATTAATAAAAAGAGGAACAGAGTCTGGTTATGTCTGAAATGTAATTTCTGTGAAGAGTTTATCTGCTTTATGGGCTTTTCTCATGAATTTGGGGAATAGTCAAATGAAATGGAGGTCTTTTTATGTTTTCTTTACTGCTATTTATCACTAGTTCAATTCAGTTCAGTCACTTAGTCATGTCCAACTCTTTGTGACCCCATGAACTGCAGCACACCAGGCCTTCCTGTCCATCACCAATTCCCGGAGTTCAGCAAAACCCAATTCCATTGTGTCAGTAATGTCATCCAACCATCTCATCCTCTATTGTCTCCTTCTCCTCCTGTCCTCAATCTTTCCCAGCATCAGGGTCTTTTCCAGTGAGTCAGCTCTCTGCCTGCAAAGTATTGGAGTTCCAGCTTCAACATCAGTCCTTCCAATGGACATGCAGGACTGATCTCCTTTAGGATGGACTGGGTGGATCTCCTTGCAGTTCAAGGGACTCTCAAGAGTCTTCTCCAACACCACACTTCCAAAGCATCAATTCTTTAGTGCTCAGCTTTCTTTGTACTCCAACTCTCACATCCATACATGACTACTGGAAAAACCATAGCCTTGACTTGACAGACCTTTGTTGGCAGGGTAATGTCTCTGCTTTTTAATATGCTGTCTGGGTTGGTCATAACTTTCCTTCCAAGGAGTAAGCGTCTTTTAATTTCATCGCTGCAATCACCATCTGTAGTGATTTTCAAGCCCAGAAAAATAGTCAGCCACTGTTTCCACTGTTTCCCCATCTATTTCCCATGAAGTGATGGGACCAGATGCCATGATCTTTGTTTTCTGANGTTTGTGTGTGGGGTGTGTGTGTGTGGGGGTGTGTGGGGTGTGTGTGTGGGGTGTGTGTGGGACCAGATGCCATGATCTTTGTTTTCTGAATGTTGAGCTTTAAGCCAACTTTTACACTCTCCTCTTTCACTTTCATCAAGAGGCTTTTGAATTCCTCTTCACTTTCTGCCATAAGGGTGGTGTCATCTGTGTATCTGAGGTTATTGATATTTCTCCCGGCAGTCTTGATTCCAGCTTGTGCTTCTTCCAGCCCAGCATTTCTCCTGATGTATTCTGCATTTAAGTTAAATAAGCAGGGTGACAATATACAGCCTTGACGTATTCCTTTTCCTGTTTGGAAACAGTCTGTTGTTCCATGTCCAGTTCTAACTGTTGCTTCCTGACCTGCATATAGGTTTCTCAAGAGGCAGGTCAGGTGGTCTGATTTTCCCATCACTTTCAGAATTTTCCACAATTTGTTGTGGTCCACCAGTCAAAGGCTTTGGCACAGTCAATAAAGCAGAAAGAGATGTGTTTCTGGAACTCTCTTGTTTATTCCATGATCCAGTGGATGTTGGCAATTTGATCTCTTGTTCCTCTGCCTTTTCTAAAACCAGCTAACTATTTGTCAAATCTTAATAAATCAGCCTTAAAAGGAATGATGTTGATGATAAAGGGATGGAACAATACAGAGAACTCTATCAATCTACATTCACATCTCTGTTTTTGCCTCTGTATGCACAAATGCTGACCTGTCTACAGGACCATCTAAAAGTAGTAGTTTAAACAATTGTCCTGATTTAAATGATTTGACACCAAGACGAAAACATGGGCCCAAAGATGAAGCATATGACTTGAGGTACAAGAGGACAGCCTAGCTACAGAAAAAGACCTTCCCCCCTTTGCCCAATATATGCTTGAGTGGTGTTTCTCAAAATATGATCATCAGGCTTTTCTTGTCATAATAACTGGAGGATACTTTTTAAAGAAGAATCCTCAACTTTGGCAATTATTTGTTGAATCAGAATCTCTGATGCTGGCACTAGGAATACACATTTAACTCACAAATTTATTTTTATGCATAGTAATGTTTGAGAAGCACCATGTTAGGGGATGAAGACCTTTGAAGGGGAAAGGTGTCCATGGTATTGCTGCTTTAATATGTGCATGCAGGGTGTTGTGTAGGCACTTGATTGGATCACTTCCACATGATCAACACAGTGACAACCTTTGGTTTGGATTTTGGCTGCATTTAAATACTTTTCAGAGTGATATCATGCTTCTTTGCTCTCTAGCCTTAGACTTAACTAAAGCAGATCACCTTTAATTTTGGCACCATGCTTGAATCTGTACATGGCTTTTTTTTTTTTNGCTTCATCCAGCCTGGCATTTCTCATGATGTACTCTGCATATATGTTAAATAAGCAGGGTGACAATATACTGCCTTGATGTAGTCCTTTCCCAATTTGGAACCAGCCTGTTTTTCCATATCAAGTTCTACCTGTTGTTTCTTGACCTGCATACAGGTTTCTCAGGAGGTGGGTAAGATGGTCTGGTATTTCCATCTCTTTAAGAATTTTCCATCTTTTTTTTTTGGATCCACACAGTAAAGGACTTTGGCATAGTCAATAACGCAGAAGTAGATGTTTTTCTGCAACTCTCTTGGTTTTGCAGTGATCCAAGGGATGTTGGCAATTTGATCTCTGGTTCCTCTGCCCTTTCTAAATCCAGGTTGAACATCTGGAATTTCATGGTTCAGGTACTGCTAAAGCCTGGCTTGGAGAATTTAATAAATTTAATCCTGCCTTGGATAAATAAATTTAGANGTTGGCAATTTGATCTCTGGTTCCTCTGCCCTTTCTAAATCCAGGTTGAACATCTGGAATTTCATGGTTCAGGTACTGCTAAAGCCTGGCTTGGAGAATTTAATAAATTTAATCCTGCCTTGGATAAATAAATTTAGATGCTGCTGCTAAGTCGCTTCAGTCGTGTCTGACTCTGTGCAACCCCATAGATGGCAGCCCACCAGGCTCCCCCGCTCCTGGGATTCTCCGGGCAAGAACACTGGACTGGATTGCCATTTCCTTCTCCAATGCATGAAAGTGAAAAGTCAAAGTGAAGTTGCTCAGTCATGCCAACTCTTAGTGACCCCATGGACTGCAGCCTACCAGGCTCCTCCGAACATGGGATTTTCCAGACAAGAGTACTGGAGCGGGGTGCCATTGCCTTCTCCATAAATTTAGATAGAAGTAGGCACAAAGAGAATTCAGTGAGATCATTTGTGTTAGACTGCTATTTAGTTATATAATACCATACTACATTAAAAACATATAAAGGTTCAAAAGATTATGGGTCTCTGAGTAATGGTTGGAAACATTAATGAATTAATTTGGGAACTCACAAGTTTTATTCTTTTTGAAGGAATTACCTTGTAAAGTGTTCACTTTAATGTTAATTAAAAACAATGAACACAAATATATAGTGATGATAGTAATGATTTTTTATTTGTATCTTTTTGATAGGCTGTCATTTCCTCCCAAAGATATCTAGGTTCTATTCCCTGAAACCTGAGAATGTTATACGACAAAGGAGACTTTAGAAATGTGATTANCTGTTCATCACCATCTCTCGGAGTTCACTCAGACTCATGTCCATCGAGTCTGTGATGCCATCCAGCCATCTCATCCTCTGTCGTCCTCTTCTCTTCCTGCCCCCAATCCCTCCCAGCATCAGAGTCTTTTCCAGTGAGTCAACTCTTCACATGAGGTGGCCAAAGTATTGGAGTTTCAGCTTCGGCATCATTCCTTCCAAAGAAATCCCAGGGCTGATCTCCTTCAGAATGGACTGGTTGGATCTCCTTGCAGTCCAAGAGACTCTCAAGAGTCTTCTCCAACACCACACTTCATAAGCATCTATTCTTTGGTGCTCAGCCTTCTTCACAGTCCAACTCTCACATCCATACATGACCACAGGAAAAACTGGAACTGGAAAAGGAACACGTCAAGGCTCTATATTGTCACCCTCCTTATTTAACTTATATGCAGAGTACATCATGAGAAATGCTGGGCTGGAGGAAGCACAAGCTGGAATCAAGATTGCTGGAAGAAATATCAATAACCCCAGATATACAGATGACACCACCCTTATGGCATAAAGTGAAGAAGAACTGAAGAGCCTCTTGATGAAAGTGAAAGTGGAGAGAGAAAAAGTTGGTTTAAAACTCAACATTCAGAAAACTAAGATAATGGCATCAGGTCCCATCACTTCATGACAAATAGATGTGAAAACAGTAGAAAGAGTGGCAGACTTCATTGATTTGGGCTCGAAGATCACTGCAGATGGTGACTGCAGCCATGAAATTAAAAGACGCTTACTCCTTGGAAGGAAAGTTTTGACCAACCTAGATAGTATATTAAAAAACAGAGACATTTCTTTGCCAACAAAGGTCCTTCTAGTCAAGGCTATGGTTTTTCCAGTAGTCATGTATGGATGTGAGAGTTGGCGTATAAAGAAAGCTGAGTGCCAAGGAATTGATGCTTTTGAAGTGTGGTATTGGAGAAGACTCTTGAGAGTCCCTTGAACTGCAAGGAGATCCAACCAGTCCATCCTAAAGCAGATCAGTCCTGAGTGTTCATTAGAAGGACTTATGTTCAAGATGAAACTCCAATACTTTGGCCCCCTGATGTGAAGAGCTGACTCATTTGAAAAGATGCTGATGCTGGGAAAGATTGGAGGCGGTAGAAGAAGGGGACAACATAGGATGAGATAATTGGATGGCATCACTGACTAAATGGACATGAGATTTTGTAAACTCCGGGAGTTGGTGCCGGACAGGGAGGCTTGGCATGCTGCAGTCCATGGGGTCACAAAAAGTCAGACATGACTGAGTGATTGAATTGAACTGATGTATAGGATGGTGCCTTTCAGTTTTTGTTCAGTTTAGCTGAGCTGTGTGGTAATGAGCAATGCATTAGGAATAGTTGACTGGTTATAATCTAGGACTTTAATTATCCTGTCCTGCTATCTGACATGAAATGGGATTTGGGAGTAATGCCATTCAGGAGTTTGCAGTGATACCTGTGTTGCCACATAGTCAGATGCGACTGATGTCTTTGCTAGGTCTGCTGCCATATTTGATCATCCATAGCTGACTTCACAGGTTCATAGACGTTTAGAGCTCTAATGAGATCTAGGAGTTCACACAGCACACAGGAATATTTACACCTGATTAAGTAGGACTAGAACCCAACTATGCAGGTTTTTAACTTGATTTCATTTTTTAAACCCCTTAATGCATTTGGTGACAGCATGCTTCGTAAGTAGCAGTGTTGTATAGGTTCAAATCCCTTGGAAAATATAGAGCTAACAATCTGATTTCCAGGTCAATGATGACCTAAAACCTTAATTTTCTACAATATTTTTCAAAACAAATAAACAAACAGAAAAACTGTGGTAATTCTTGAAAAGTAGTTAATAATCTGCATGTGTATCTGAAGAATAATTTCCATATGCAGTCATGTAGATTTTATCATTCCTAAATTGTTTTGATAATGCATTAGCCTTTTCATTGAAAGAATCCGTACCTGTTAAGCATACTTCTCGGAGGCCTAGTGTCAAATAGAGTAATAGATTTATCTTGTGTGATCCTGTTTTATTCCATCAGTGATGAGAACTGGGTTCAGACAATTAATTATTCATTTATAGAACAAACCTTCAGTACCTACTAGGTGTCAAATATGGTACCAAACATTATGGTAAATCCAGTGAGTTTTTTTTTTTTTTTTTAAGGACATGATTTGGTTGGGGAAACTAGCTCCTTCATCATTAATAGAACTTCTTGTTCTAAATGCTGAAAATTCAACAGGCAAAAATATAAATGTTAGCTCTTTCCTTGCTCAAAAATACTTTGGAGCATTTTTATAAATCTTCAATGGTTTCTTTGCAAATGTATCAGATTTTTTTTTCCTTTTCCAAAAGTGTTTTTACATTTAGTTACTTTATTTTTTCAAGTTAGTTTTCTTTATGAGCTCCTTCTTTCCCTGTGGATCACAAAAAAGGCAATTCCTATGGAGGCATGAGAAGTAGCAAAAAGAACTTATAAAATTGATCTGAAGTAATCACCCAGCCTCTGGCAGATTGTCATTCCTCTTCTCCAGTAAAAAAGAAAAAGCTTTTTATTCTTTTATTCTACAACAATCTTTAATTCTTACACTAAAGGAGTTTATGATTTAGTTTGGGAGAAATGCACGCACATTTATACTCAAATATGTACGTCCCTATTAATAAATACTTACAAACAGTTATGCGTGTACATATATATGATTATACAACACAGAATATATTAAAATCACAGAAAGATACTGTGTTATGAATGTAAGAAGAAAAATTACTGCTTACTGGGGAGAATATGAATATACTAAATGTTAATATCATTTTTGGGGCACTCAAACTAGTTTCAAACTGTTAAAATTTAGCTCTGTTAAAGATGTCGATGGGAATTAGGTCCAGTAAAGGCTGTGAATTATTTCACTATGGCTTTTCTATCTATCTGAGAGACCCAGTACCTTCGTGTTGCTTCTTCACTTCACTTGCAATACCTTTTCTTACACGTTTGTTTTGTGTCAGTTGCTGCACTGGATAGGGGAAAGACAAGATACTAATGATAGCAACGTGGTGGCAGGGTTGGATAGCGGTACCCACAGGGGAATATGGGAACAGGAGGAGAGGTGTCTTATAGGACTGATCTTTTTTAAGCAGCACACAGGGCTGTAGACTTCTTTGGCAATCTGGTGAATTGATAACTCTGGAAATGTATGAGCCTCTTCACTGAATAATAGATTTAGATTTGTATAATAGATGCAGGAATTTAAGGGAATCAAGTATAATAAAAAACAATTGTCAAAATATTTTTAAAAACACATTTGTGCTGCTTTATTAAAACATTAAATAACAAGATCTAGCAGCAGACTTAACTACTATAATTTTGAAGTGTAATGTGCGTAAATAATATTTAGAGATAATCTGGCAAATGTGATGTGATATTAAAAATAATCTGTCATTTCTTTGGTGGGAAAATTAAAGATACTGTTGATGTAACTGTTGTTGTTACCAACATTTGTCATTGAAGAAATGTTAAATTTCAATGAGATTTTGATGTTTAGAGGAGTATTTTTTATTGCTTATCCAAGTTCCTAAATTTCCTGAAGTCTCTCTATTCAGTAACACTTCAGGGGGCCATAGGCCCCAGGCTCACAGTGCAGCACAGAAGCTCACAGTTAGTGCAGTTGGCACTGGCACCCCACTCCAGTACTCTGGCCTGGAAAATCCTGTGGACTGAGGAGCCTGGTGGGCTGCAGTCCATGGGGTCGCTAAGAGTCGGACATGACTGAGCAACTTCACTTTCACTTTTCACTTTCATGCATTGGAGAAGGAAATGGCAACCCACTCCAGTGTTCTTGCCTGGAGAATCCCAGGGACGGGGGAGCCTGGTGGGCTGCCGTCTATGGGGTCACTTAGAGTCGGACACGACTGAAGCGACTTAGCAGCAGCAGGAAGAAAATGGAGCAAATGTTCTTTGCACAGAGGCCATGGGTATCTAGGAGAGTGACTTGCAATTCCTGAACATTCTGAAGGACTTTACTTCTTACTCCCACCCTCTATGTTTAACCATCTTGTTTGCTTTCACTTAGAAGTCTGCTCTGTGTTTGACTAGGAGCAGTGACTCCTGATAGCTACTTTATGTATTATCAAAACTGATGCAAATATTTTAATTCTGAGCATACCTTGTCAATCTTGTTGAAATACTATTTATATTTGGAAATTTCACCTGTAACGAGCCTGAGGGTTAAGAATTCTCATCAGATGAACCAGGGGAAATTTTATGCACCTTCCTGAGTGATGATTAATTGTATTCAGTTACCTAATTCAATATTCTTGAGTTTTCCTATTGTCTTTCTTTTCAAAAATTACTTAAGTAATTCAGGCTTGTTTAAAAAATATTATTCATACATAACATGAAAAATGAAGCATAGTACAATATTAGTTATGTTATCTAAATGAAAATTCTTCATTATACACCCACCCCATGGAACTGCTAGTATTTTTAGCTTTTTTTTGTGTACATCTTTTCAGAGTAGATAGATTTTTTTTTGCATAAAACTTTGTTGTTTTTCAGCCAATAAGTTCTGTCCATCTCTGTGCAACCCTACTGACTGTAGCACACAGATTTTTCCCTGTCCTTCACTATCTCTCAGAATTTGTTCAAATTCATGACCGTTTAGTCGACGATCCTATCTAACCATCTCATCTTCTGACACCCTCTTCTCCTTTTGCCTCAGTCTTTCCCAGCATCAGGATCTTTTCCAAAGAATCAGCTCCTCACAACAGGTTACCAAAATATTGGGGCTTCAGCTTCAGTATCAGTCCTTTCAATGAATATTCAGTATTCAGGGTTGATTTCCTTTAGGATTGATTGGTTTGATCTCCTTGCTGTCCAAAGAATTCCCAAGAGTCTTCTCCAGGACCACAATTCAAAAGCATCAGTTTTTCAGTGCTCAGCCTTCTTTATGGTCCAACTCTCACATGATTATTGGGAAAACCAAACTTGGCTTATATGAACATTTTTCAGTAAAGTGATGTCTTTGCTTTTTAATACACCATCTAGGTTTGTCATAGCTTTCCTTCCAAGGAGTAAGTATATTTTATATATTGTGTAAAATATATGATCATAGTGTATGGTCTGACAATTTAATAGACTAATTGCACTGTCCATTCATTGCATCCTTAATTAGATATCTTGACATTTGCTTTATTTTTATCTTTCAGAATAAGCATTATGAAATTTTTGATTGATTTCTGAATTGGGAAGATTTTTATATAATCATTGGTTGGGCTGAAACATTTTCATCAAGACAAAACTGAGCCTGAGCCCAGGAAAAGGACTTTTGAAGATCATGTGGATTTAGAGAAGTGTTATTCAGTAGAGGGGAAAGGAGTGATAAAATACTTTATCATAAATGGATAAAATGTAAGACAAGTGGTTAATTTTCAAGGAGATAAAATAAGGGAGTGAGGAGAAAGCAGCTGCTTCTCTATTTCATCTACTGCTCTGAAATTTTGCACAGTGAAATTTCAGTGCAGAAAGGAGTATAGCTTGTCATTGGTAGACAGGTCAGATTTTTATACCTCATCAACTACGATATATTATCTCCTAAGTACCTAGGTGTTTTCCAGATTTCCTTTTTCTGACTGATGCAAGTTGGAGTTGTTCCACCTCAGTTGAAAAGTAGCTGAAAGAAAAATACACACACACACACACACACACACACACACACTTACACACATACACTTTTCCCCTCCTTACATGTAGTGATACCTTGGTTACCAGCAACATTCAGCAAGCTATGAAGGTCAGTAAACAGCCATGACTACTTCATTACTGCTAAACCTTTATTTCAAGCAAAGCTAAAAAATTTACTTTCAGTTCAGTTCAGTCACTCAGTCATGTCTGACTCTTTGTGATCCCATGAATCACAGTACGCCAGGTCTCCCTGTCCATCACCAACTCCTGGAGTTCACTCAGACTCGTGTCCATCGAGTCCGTGATGCCATCCAGCCATCTCATCCTCTGTCATCCCCTTCTCCTCCTGCCCCCAATCCCTCCCAGCATCAGAGTCTTTTCCAATGAGTCAACTCTTCGCATGAGGTGGCCAAAGTACTGGAATTTCAGCTTTAGCATCATTCTTTCCAAAGAAATCCCCGGGTTATCTCCTTCACAATGNCCATACATGACTGCTGGAAAAACCATAGCCTTAACTAGACAGATCTTTGTTGGCAAAGTAATGTCTCTGCTTTTGAATATGCTATCTAGGTTGGTCATAACTTTCCTTCCAAGGAGTAAGCATCTTTTAATTTCATGGCTGCAGTCACCATCTGCAGTGAATTTGGAGCTCAAAAAAATAAAGTCTGACACTGTTTCCCCCGATATTTCCCCTGAAGTGATGGGACCAGATGCTGTGATCTTAGTGTTCTGAATGTTGAACTTTAAGCCATCTTTTTCACTCTCCTCTTTCACATTCATCAAGAGGCTTTTTTAGTTCCTCTTCACTTTCTGCCATAAGGTCATCAAATCATCGTTTTCTCTTCCTGACCCTTGGCAGGAACACTCTAACCTGTCCCCCTGCCTTCACGCTGACCCACTGCCATCTATTCCTAGCAGAGCAGCCACTATAATTTATTTAAATAAAAAAAAAAACATATTGCTACACTACTTAAAACCTTTTGACATCTTCCCATGTTAATTAGAGTAAGACTGAGACTTCATGCCATGAACTATAAGGGCCCTGTATGCCTGCCTGTTCCCTTGGCTCACTAGGGCTTCCTGTCTCTTCCTCCAACATGCTATACTCGCTTCCCCTGAGCATCTCTGTCCTGGAGCACATTTACTCCAGATTTTCTCTTGGCTTCCCCCTCTCATGAGTCACTCTCAGACAGATCATCACTCTTTCTAGTCAGTGATGGTTTTATTTTGATCAACTGGCTCTACCATGGTTCTCCTTTGTTTTCTTTTTTATTCTTAAAATGGTCCCCAAAGCATTACAATTAGTCTCTAATTCATCCCTTCTATAAAGCAACTCATTTGGAAATATTTCTGCTTTTCTTTCTTCTCATAGTAAGCTATTTTATTCTAAATGATATGTATTATCAATTTTATCATTTAACAATTTCAGTCATATCTGTTTACTTACCATTTTGAAAGACAGAGCTTTGTTTCATTTGCATCACTCTTAATTTCCCTTCATTTCTAACTCCCCAAGTTGATAATTGTATTAACTTCTACTTTTTGCTTTTAAACTTTGAATAATGTACAAAATTTTCAATGCCCTCTCCCATCAACCTTGGACAATATTTCCTGAGTCTCCACCATGATAAATGATGGTATTTGTTTTCTTGTTCTCCTCTCCACATACACTATTGACCTCCAAATTTTTGCTATGTGAACAATTTTTTCTTTATGTTATCAGCACTTATAACATTGAGATACTATTCTGAAGCCATATTTTTTTTCTGTGCTGATATGTTTGTGTTTTAAAAACCAACTATGGAAGAAGTAAAAGACTTCACATTCTTCTATTTTTTCCTTCCTCTCATCAAAATATGATCCCCCCTCCAAATTATTTGATCACTCAATTCAGACTAAAATGGAAATGGCATTAAATCTGTTATAAACATGAGGAATGAAGATTGTATTTTTTGTTTAAAATCATTTATATAAATTTATTGTATTCAGATTATTTCAGAGTTAAGACTTTTTATAATTTAAAAGGTTTGCACAATATATATTCTAAATCACATAGCTCTTCCAGAAGGAATTGAGGCAAAACCATGTAATAAAAACGATTCTTCAGTAAAATGTATAATTATGCTAAGTAATATAAACAGAGACTATAAACATCTTTACATCAGTTTAGTTCAGATTTTTTTGCCCAATGAATATACACTCATTGGCAATCTTGTTTCAATTTTCAGAGCATTTTGGTTGATAAAACTATAGATATAAGATTGTGCAACAACATAAGTGACAGTTTGTTATTTTGTAAAAGTAACTTGCACTTAGTTTCTCCCTTTTACATATTTTTATTTTTACATGACATGAATTTGCACCATGAACTTTCATGTAATGCTACTGTGAGCCCTTTAGCTTTAGAAGAGCAAGTTAGCATTATTGATTGTTCTGTCTACCAACATTTTGTCTTTGCTTGAATTTATGTGACAATGACATAACAACAATAGGCTAAACTGATGGGTTGTTAATTTAGTAAGTTGATTGAGTAAATTTCTTTAGGTTGAGATATAGAATGTGAACTTTACCTGTTTTTTCACATTTAATTTTTCCAGTTGAATTTGGTTGAATGGGAAATGAAATCATATAAAAGGCTGCCTCTTATTTATATTTCTGGAACATTATAACCAGCATAATTTATGGTTAATCACTCAGGGTCTAGAGTCAGAGATTAAATTATTTATTTAATCTCATTTCACATCTTGGGAAAATTAATTCTCCAAGAGTCAACTCTCTTATTTAAAAAAAAAGTGATGATATTCATTTTCTCTTGTAGGTTGCTGTAAGGAAAACTTTAGACACAGCTTGTAAAGTGTTTAGTGTAGTCCCTAGAAGGTGCTACATTTTGTTTTTACTGTTTAAAACACAGCACTCTCTAACGATTTTGACATATATGTCTTCATGAAAAAGCAAGCCAACAGCATGGATATTTATGATACTACCTGGGAATTTGTGTATAGTTGCTTACATTTGTTCCAACATATTAATGTATTTTTGGTCAACCAAATCAGAATATGAGTTCTAATTTGAATGAATATCATTGTGAGGGAGAATCTGAATTCTAACAGATAAAGTATAGGATAAAAGTGTTGGCTAGCTTTTGCTGCGTACGAAGCCACTCAAAAAATTTATTTAGCTTTTATCTTATTTGCCAGCAGTTTGAGCTGTGATTGGCCTTCTTGAACAAGAAGTCTGATCTCATTTAGACTCATTCATTAGACTACAGTCAACTCTCAGGTTGACTGGCGGCAAGTTGGTCTACAGTGGCTTCAGCTGGGATAGTTCATCTTCACTCCACTTTGTCTCTCATCATAGAACACACAAGTCTAGACTTGTTGACGGCAGTTGAAAAACAGTAAAAATGAACAAGCCTTCATGAGGCTTTGACTCAGAACTGGTATAATGACATGATACTGCCTGAAGCTCAGCAAAATTTCAATCCAGACTCAATGGAGAGAAATGAACTCCATCTGTTAATGGGAAATTTGATGAAGTCACATTGCAAAAAATATGACTATAGGGACAGGGGAGATCTGGGGTTATTTTTGCTATTGATGTGAATACATATGTTGTTGTTCAGCCATTCAGTTGTGCCTGACTCTATGACTTCACGGACTGCAGCATGCCAAGTTTCCCTGTCCTTCACTATCTCCTGGAGTTTGCTCAAACTTATGTCCATTGAGTCCATGATGCCATCCAACCGTCTCATTCTCTATCACCCCTTTTCCTCCTGCTTTCAATTTTTCTCAGCATCAGAGTCTTTTCCAATGAGTCAGTTCTCATCAGGTGGCCAAAGTATTAGAGCTTCAGCATCCATCCTTCTAATGGATATTCAGGGTTGATTTCCTTTAGGATTGACTGGTTTGATCTCCTTACTGTCCAAGGAAACTAAAATCCCTAAACATTGAATATTAACATCAGGAGAATAAAAATGATTCATGTGGAGCAATGAAGAAAAATCAATGGTAAGAATAATGACTTGATATGTGAAAAATATGAAAATGAAAAACTGAAGATTAAAAATGACTGCATTAATCTATACTTCCCCTGTGTATTACTAATAAGGAAGACCGAAAGAAGACAATGATTTATCTAAACTGATTCAGCAGAAATGCAGTCCTCTGCATGTATATGGGTAAAATTTCTGAACAAGAAGAAGCTATACCCAATTTAGTGTAATGTGCAAAAATTTTTACAAAAAGAATTCTTGTTAAGTTTCATTTTCACAATTTTAGACTAATGCATCCTAGTAAAGATGTTACATTTGTTTTACATTATCTTTTAAAATTAAAAGATCTTAATCTCATATTTCAAATCTAAAAGTTTCTGAACAGCAGAGACTACTTAATGATTTAGAGTGAAATTTACATGTAACAAAAGAAAGTGTCCTTCTTTACTGTTGATTTAGCTGCATCTCTGAGCATAGTTTCCTATGAATAGCTTATTTTTAATACAGGGCACATTGGCATTTCCTAAATGAACAAGAAAATCTCTCTGATATGGGTTTGATGTTTCTTAGAGAGTCATAGGGGTAGATTCATTTGGGAAGGACATTTGCAAAGCTACTGAATACATTCCTGCTATATTTTCTGCTGTAGATAAATTTAATGCTGAAAATTGATCTTGACTAGTGCTCGTGACTATAGACCTGATATATATATTTAAGGTAATGCAAAGATTCAGAGAAAAATTCTTATATGTTGGTTGCATTCCCTACTCAATTGCAGTTGCTCTCTTAATTTTAGTAAGAAAGACAGTTGCTTGTTTTAACTTTCCTAATACAAACTCTAGAAAAAACTCACATAAAGAGTTAATTTTTAATCTTTGCCTCTTCTAAACCTAATGCTTATAATCCTACTTGGTGACCTAAGCCAATTTATCTCAAATACACCCAGTTTAGTTTTTTCTTACCAGTCACCTCATTCATTCATTCATTCAGCTATTCAGTCTCTTTATTGGTTTCATTATTTCTCAAATATTTTTAGCTATTGTGCCCCTTTAAAATATAAATTATGTGTGCATAGATGAAATCATATAAAGAAAGACAATTTAGAAATGACCTCTCTTCCCCAAAACTGGGGTTCTGACCCCATTACAAAAATGATGATTATAATCTGCTGGATGACAAGCAAGTTTGCTCAGTTGTCCAGGTCAGAACTGGTCCAGAATTGCCAGGAAACTAGGAAACAGTCATCTGGGGCAGGCAGACAGCTCTGCACATCTATGGGTAGCAGGCATGGAGAAAGGGTCAATTGTTAGTAGTCTGATTGCTGGCAGTGGCATGTGGCCTGAAGAACAGGTGGTTGTGTCTGGAGGGCTGGAGGAAACAATAATTCAAACCCAGCAGAGCTGAGGCTGATGGGCAGGGGCTCAGAGGGAGACACCGGGGTGCTTGTTGTCAGCAATAGACCTCACACTGGCAGTAGTCACTGTGCCCCAACCTGGGCTACAAGATGGCTACTGGACTGTACACTCTGAGTGTGCAGTTGGGGCAGAATGACACTGGATATGTACACACATACACACACAGCATGAGCAAAAGGCAGCACTCCAAAATCAAGGAAGAGTGGCCCCTATCAATCAACAAAGGGGTACCTCTATCAGCAAAGCTTAGCATCATACTCATAATAAAGTAGAAATGCTTACAGTCCAGATCCTTATGCAGAGCAGGTAGGAGGGAGCGAATGTGAAGCTGAGAGGTTGAGAATAAACTGACAACTGTCCTAGGCTCGTCCTTTAGCTATTCAGCTACCATCTACACCCTCACAGGCATGATTCAACCTGTGTAAAACAATAAGACGAGGTGAAATATACAACTAGACCATACTTTGATAAGAAATAAACCCCTGCAATTCAGTTGTTTGGGCCTCCCTGGTGGCTCAATAGTAAAGAACCCACCTGCAATGCAGGAGACAGGCTTTGATCGCTGGGTCGGGAAGAGCCACTGGAGAAGGAAATGGCAACCCGCTTCAATATTCTTACCTGGAAAATTCCATGGACAGAGGAGTCTGGCAGGCTACAGCTGATGGGGTTGCAAAAGATTTGGACGTGAGTTAGTGATTTAACAACAACAATCAGCGGTTTGTCAAAAATAACATTTATTTCTTACTTGTGTTTTTCTTCTACTTCATATAGCACAGCTCTCCTTCACGCTGTGAATCAGGAAGTTGGGTTGCTTCCTCTTAAAACTCCAAGAGCTGTGTGTTTTTGTTTGTTTCCAGTTATGGAGAGACACAGAAAGAGGTAGAGGGAGAAACATTCATTCTTAACTATTTTAGTGCAAGTGACACAGACTTACGTCCCTCCATTTCATGTTCCATTGCAAGAATTTACCACATGAACACACCTAGAAGCCTTGGGGTAGGGGACATGTGAGAAAAATCTAGATGTTCAGTGAGAACCACTAGTCTCTTTCACAATTTGTCAAGTACATAAACATAAATTATTTTAATGCTTCATAATGCCCAAGAAATTGATCAAGTGAAATAAAGACTGAGAGCTGTGAACATTAGGGTGTGTATAATTCTGGTATTTTCACAACAGAAAACTTTGTTGTTTAGTTCAAGACAACAAAATTTTTGTTGTTGTTGTTGTTTTTAATTCTACTTAGGGCTTTTCAGTTCCCCTGAGCTGTTATTTATTGCAAATCATTTCGCAGAGGTGTGTCATTAGATGAGGCTTACTCACTTGTAGCCAAGACCCCCCCGAAAAAGATTCAGACCTTTCTACTTAAACAAGATGACAACAGGAAATAATTTGTGTAACTTGCAAAAATTAAAAAAAGAATGAATTTAAAATCAACTGTAATTTCATGTAATACACATGTATTTCAAACTGTTTTCTAATAAAGCCACTTGTAAGCAGAGAGATGCTAATAAGAACCAGCTTAAAATAAAATATAGAAAAATGTTTGCATGTTCTGCATTTGCTGTACAGTTATCCTGAGTGAGCCTTTCTACTGACTTTTGCCCCATCAAATCATTAATTCACACTTTACTAACAGAAGGCTGAACATGTTCAATAGACTTGATGCCCACTGGAGAAATACAGACCAATGTTTTAATATCTATAAAGCACTCAAGTTACAGTAGGAGAGCATCTAAAAATATAAAAGTCAACATAATAAATGAATCTAGAAAATAACTAAGAATATACATACTGAATGCCATACTGCTTATAGAGATAATAAAAGTATGGGTATTTCCCCCTTCTTGCTATTTTCTGTATTTTTAAAATGTATTTGTTTATAATTTTATATAATAAACATGTATAGTTTTATAATTGGAAAGAAAAGGTAAGGAGATCAGTCAAGATGGTGGAGTAGAAAGCCTTAAGTTTACCTCCTCTCATGAAAACACCAAAAATCATAATTATTTGCAGAACAGCGATCACTGAAAAAGACCAGAACATACTAGGAAGATAAACAGTAACAATGAAATATCAAAGAAATTAAGGAACAGTTATATATATAATGACATTTTTCATGGTATTCAGCCATTAAAAAAAATAATGAAATTTTGGCACTTGCAACAGCATGGATGGAGTTGAATGGTAATATGCTAAGTGAAATAAGTCAGAGAAAGACATATACTTCAATTATATGTGAAGTATAAAAATACAACACAGTAAGTATAACGAAAAGATGCAGACTCATAGAACAAATCTAGTGTTTACCAGTGTAACTAATATTATACATCAACTATACTGCCTCTTGAGAAATCTGTATTCAGGACAGAAAGCAACAGTTAGAACTGGACATGGAACAACAGACTGGTTCCAAATAGGGAAAGGAGTACATCAAGGCTATATATTGTCACCCTGCTTATTTAACTTATATGCAGAGTACATTGTGAGAAACTCTGGGCTGTATGAAGCACAAGCTGGAATCAAGATTGCCAGGAGAAATATCAATAACCTCAGATATGCAGATGACACCACCCTTATGACATAAGTGAAGAAGAACTAAAGCGCCTCTTGATGAAAGTGAAAGAGGAGAGTGAAAATGTTAGCTTAAAACAACATTCAGAAAGTTAAGATCATGGCATCTGGTCCCATCACTTCGTGGTAAATAGATGGGGAGACAGTGGAAACAGTGAGAGATTATTTGGGGGGGTGGGCTCCAAAATCACTGCAGATGGTGACTGCAGCCATGAATTCAAGGATACTTGCTACTTGGAAGAAAAGCTATGACCAACCTAGACAGCATATTGAAAATCAGAGACATTACTATGCCAACAAAGGTCTGTCTAGTCAAAGCTATTGTTTTTCTAGTAGTCATGTATGGATGTGAGAGTTGGACTACGAAGAAAGCTGAGCACCAAGGAACTGATGCTTTTGAAGTGTGGTGCTGCAGAAGACTCTTGAGAGTCCCTTAGACTGTGAGGAGATCCAATCAGTCCATCCTAAAGGAAATCAGTCCTGTGTATTCGTTTGAAGGACTGATGTTGAAGCTGAAACTCCAGTACTTTGGCCACCTGATGCAAAGAACTGACTTTTTTGAAAAGTCCCTGACGCTAGGAAAAATTGAAGACAGGAGGAGAAGGGGACAACAGAGGATGAGATGGTTAGATGGCATCACTGATTCAATGGACATGAGTTTGAGTAAACTCTGGGTGTTGGTGATGGACAGGGAGGCCTGGAGTGCTGCAGTCCATGGGGTCACAAAGAGTCAGACATGACTGAGCGACTGAACTGAACTGAAGTGATTCAACTGTACTTCCATTAAAAAAGAAAAGAAAAGGATAATAAAGCTTATTTTGGCATGTATGACATATGTGTCTTTATGAGATTTTTAAAAATATAAATATATCAAATACTAAGAGTTCTGACCTATATTAGGAAATGGGTGCTCTAGTACTAATGATATTATATAGGTACCTTACAGAAATGAATGAGACTCATTCAGAGGATTTCAAAAAAGCAGTTAAATATGTAAAATGAACAAAAGAATGTCTCATGTGGTACCTAATATCTGTAAAATTATATATTCAGATTAATTTGGCCTAAATGTATATGGAGAGGACAAAATTTTTAATATTATATTGTTCCATCCATATATGTGGAAATGCTTTCCACTTATTTATGCCATTTTTATTATTCAATGAAGCTTTATAAAATTCTCTAAATTTTTTTTGTGCTAGCTTTTCAGATGTATTCAGAATATCCCCATGTTTTTTAAAAACATTATATTTTCAATTAGTTGTTTCTGATATAACATAATGTGAATTACTTTGTATAATGAGCTTATGTCATACAACGCTGAATATGTTTATTATTTTCAATGTCTGTCTATAAAATCACNCACAAGCTGGAATCAAGATTGCCAGGAGAAATATCAATAACCTCAGATATGCAGATGACACCACCCTTATGACATAAGTGAAGAAGAACTAAAGCGCCTCTTGATGAAAGTGAAAGAGGAGAGTGAAAATGTTAGCTTAAAACAACATTCAGAAAGTTAAGATCATGGCATCTGGTCCCATCACTTCGTGGTAAATAGATGGGGAGACAGTGGAAACAGTGAGAGATTATTTGGGGGGGTGGGCTCCAAAATCACTGCAGATGGTGACTGCAGCCATGAATTCAAGGATACTTGCTACTTGGAAGAAAAGCTATGACCAACCTAGACAGCATATTGAAAATCAGAGACATTACTATGCCAACAAAGGTCTGTCTAGTCAAAGCTATTGTTTTTCTAGTAGTCATGTATGGATGTGAGAGTTGGACTACGAAGAAAGCTGAGCACCAAGGAACTGATGCTTTTGAAGTGTGGTGCTGCAGAAGACTCTTGAGAGTCCCTTAGACTGTGAGGAGATCCAATCAGTCCATCCTAAAGGAAATCAGTCCTGTGTATTCGTTTGAAGGACTGATGTTGAAGCTGAAACTCCAGTACTTTGGCCACCTGATGCAAAGAACTGACTTTTTTGAAAAGTCCCTGACGCTAGGAAAAATTGAAGACAGGAGGAGAAGGGGACAACAGAGGATGAGATGGTTAGATGGCATCACCGATTCAATGGACATGAGTTTGAGTAAACTCTGGGTGTTGGTGATGGACAGGGAGGCCTGGAGTGCTGCAGTCCATGGGGTCACAAAGAGTCAGACATGACTGAGCGACTGAACTGAACTGAAGTGATTCAACTGTACTTCCATTAAAAAAGAAAAGAAAAGGATAATAAAGCTTATTTTGGCATGTATGACATATGTGTCTTTATGAGATTTTTAAAAATATAAATATATCAAATACTAAGAGTTCTGACCTATATTAGGAAATGGGTGCTCTAGTACTAATGATATTATATAGGTACCTTACAGAAATGAATGAGACTCATTCAGAGGATTTCAAAAAAGCAGTTAAATATGTAAAATGAACAAAAGAATGTCTCATGTGGTACCTAATATCTGTAAAATTATATATTCAGATTAATTTGGCCTAAATGTATATGGAGAGGACAAAATTTTTAATATTATATTGTTCCATCCATATATGTGGAAATGCTTTCCACTTATTTATGCCATTTTTATTATTCAATGAAGCTTTATAAAATTCTCTAAATTTTTTTTGTGCTAGCTTTTCAGATGTATTCAGAATATCCCCATGTTTTTTAAAAACATTATATTTTCAATTAGTTGTTTCTGATATAACATAATGTGAATTACTTTGTATAATGAGCTTATGTCATACAACGCTGAATATGTTTATTATTTTCAATGTCTGTCTATAAAATCACTTAGATTCTCCTTGTAGGCTGTTATATATTTGGAGTATAGTAATAATCTAGATTCTTTCTTTCCACTCTTTATCTCTCTTATTTATTCTTGTCCCATTATGTTAGTCCTTCAAGTAAAATTTGGAAGTGGTACTATTTTTTCTTGGTCTCTCATTTGCATGGGAATGCTATAACTGTTAGATCATTAACTGTAAAAATATTGTGAAGTTAGTCTGTACTCTTAATCAAGCTAAACAATCTACTTTCAATCCCTACTTTACTAAGAGTTTTGAGTATGGCCAAATGTATGTTATCTGATATTTCATTTGATGATTTGATATATTCATATAAAGTTCCTATTTTAATCTAGGCATCCCTGGGATGAAACTAAATTTGGTTGTATTTTTTTTTAATATATGGCTGGATTTGGTTTAATGATTGTTTATAATATTCATTTCTATGTGAATGGCTTAAAATTGTCCAATCCGACATTATTTTATCTAGTTTTGTTGTAAGTGAAAATGATAGTTGCTCAGTCATGTCCAACTCTTTGCAACACCAAGGACTGTAGACTGCCAGGCTCCTCTGTCCATGACACTCTCCAGGCAAGAATACTGGAGTGGGTAACCATTCCCTTGTCCAGGGGACCTTCCTGACCCAAAGATGGAACCTGGGTGTCCTGCATGGCAGGCAGATTCTTTACCACTCTTCTTTGTTAGTANTGTAGACTGCCAGGCTCCTCTGTCCATGACACTCTCCAGGCAAGAATACTGGAGTGGGTAACCATTCCCTTGTCCAGGGGACCTTCCTGACCCAAAGATGGAACCTGGGTGTCCTGCATGGCAGGCAGATTCTTTACCACTCTTCTTTGTTAGTAGAATCTTTACACTGGTGGTTCAGTTGGTAAACAAAGAAGAGTTTTGGATCTTTACCCTCCTTTTCTTTACTTGGGAACAGTTGATTATGGTATCTATTCTTTCAGTCTGATAAACTCTCTTATAAAATTTTCTCAATATAGAGTTTATTTAGTAGGTTAATTCTTGATATTAGTTTGGTATTTATAAAGTGAAAATATTAGTTGCTCAGTCATGTCCGACTGTTTGCAACCCCATTGACATGAACTGTAGCCTGCCAGGCTCCTTTGTCTATGGGATTCTCCAGGCAAAAATATTGGAGTGCTTTGCCATTCCCTTCTCAAGGGGATCTTCCTGACCCAGGGATAGAACCTGGATCTCCTCATTGTAGACAGATACTTTACTGTCTGAGCAATCAGGGGGTTCAATCGTTATTTATAAAAGTTATCATCTAATTAGAGTCTGGATGCCAAATTTAGCCCACTGCTTAATCTTGCAAGTGAAGTTCACGGAAGCCACTGGAGGCTCAGATCGTATTATCATATCATATCATGTTATCATATAAAGAAACTCCTGTAAGTTTTAACTATAACATGATATGTTTTACCTCTAAGTTGGATCGAGACAAATAAAACTGATTTATTAAGTCAAACACAAGAATAAATTTAAGAGTTTTTTCCTTCTTCATTCTCAGTCATTCTCCATAAGTCCAGAAACCAGTCTTCCATGGAAGGGAGTAATATAGATACAACTGTACTTTGCTGTTGAAAATCAAGAGAAATTAGTGATCTCTTGGACAAAGTATAGGAGAACTTGAAAAGGTCATCAACTCTTCCAGACAGTCAGCTAGTACCATGTTGATGCAATCAAAGAGAAATTCTCAGTGGACACCTCTAGACAGTACAATTAATGTATTTCCTAGATGCCAATATTATGTACTTAAGCAAACCGAACCTGGACAGATTTGAAAAAGAACTGTGCTCCTACAGAGTCACTGGCAATAGGTGGTGTGCTTTGGAGCCAAGGTCAGAGGTCATTGGTTGATGAATCATTTCCTTTCCATAAGCTTCTTCTATGTCTGAACCCCTTATCCTCATCGTGACCAATTCCCACGTATCTATTTGTATCCCTAACATCTCTTCCCATCCCTTTCCCTCTTTAGCCCTGAGTGGATAAATTCTTTCTTATTCATCGGGGTTACCTATCTACATTGTATGAGTTCCTCACATTCTCTTGATAATTAAATATTTGAAATCCAATAATCTGTGTGAATTTATTTCTGTGATCCCTAATATCATTCTTTCCACGAGAAAGGAATACTCACTGACTCAATGAGCAAGTGGCCAGAAGGTAGAAGGAACTATGGAGAATACATATTGTCAATTAATATTTCAAAATTATCTTCAGTTCAGTCACTCAGTCGTGAATGGCTCTTTGCGACCCCATGAATCGCAGCACACCAGGCCTCCCTGTCCATCACCAACTCCCGGAGNTTACACATAGTAGTTTACTCCTGGACTGTGGCTCAGAGGGTAAAATATCTGCTTGCAATGTGGGAGACCCAGGTTCGATCCCTGGGTCGGGAAGATCCCCTGGAGAAGGAAATGGCAACCCACTCCAGTACTCTTGCCTGGAAAATTCCATGGATGGAGGAACCTCCTAGGTTACTGTCCATGGGGTCACAAAGAGTTGGACACGACTGAGTGACCTGACTTTACTATACATAGTAGTGTATATATGTCAATTTTGGTCTCCCTGCTTATCTCCCCATACCTTCCCCCCTTGCTGTGCATAAGTTTGTTCTGTATGTCTTTGTCTGTATTTCTGCTTTGTAAATAGGTTTATCTGTACCATTTTTCTAGTTTTCTTATCAATGCCTTAACAAATCTAGGTTCTTTGTATTTCTGCATAAATTTTTGAAACTGCATGTCATTTTCTACACAAAGTCTTCTGGAATTTTTCTTCAATACTCGGCTTGCTTTTTAAAAACAATTTTAAAAACATAGAAACATAGAACATTTCATAACATACAAAATGAACAGAAAGTAGAGTCCCCATATGCCCTCCCTCATCTAGTTTCCCCTTTGAATAAGTTGCAGCAATGTGGTACACCTGTTAAAGCTGATGACTCAATAACGGCTTCCCTGGTGGCTCAGACAGTAAAGAATCTACCTGCAGTGCAGGAGACCTGGATCCAATTCCTAGGTCAGGAAGATCCCGTGGAGAAGGGAATGGCAGCCCACTCCCGTATTCTTGTCCATGGACAGAGGAACCTGGCAGGCTACAGTCCATAGGGTCACAGAGTATAGTCCACGGAGTCACAAAGAGTTGGACATCACTGAGCAACAAAAACAATATTAATACACTGTAGTTAAAGTTGATAGTTTACATAGACTTCACTGTTTGTGTTCTGAAGTCCATGCTTCTTGACAAAGGCCTAGTATCATGTAGCCACCATTACGAGAATCAGGCACAATAGTTTCATTACCCTAAAATTTCTGTGTACCCCTATTATTCATCCCTCCCCATCCCCAACCACTGGCAATCACTGATCATTTTATGACCTCTATTGTTATGCTTTTTCTAGAGTGTCAGATAATTGGAATCATATACAACTTTTTCAGGTTGGTTTCTTTAACTTAGCATTGTGCATTTGTTTTCCCCATTTTTTTTAAATTGGAGTATAGTTGCTTTACAATGTTGTGTTAGTTTCTGCTGTATCCTCCATGATTTTTCAGTGGCTCAAAATCTCATTTTATTGCTGAACAAAATCACAATAGAATGGGAAAGACTAGAGATCTCCTCAAAAAAATTGGACTTATCAAGGGAATACTTCATGATAGGATGGGCATGATAAAGAACAGAAATGGTAAGGACCTAACAGAAACAGAAGAGATTAAGAAGAAGTGGCAAGAATACACAGAATAACTATACAAAAAGGTCTTAATGACTTAGTGACCACAATTGTGTGGTCACTCATCTAGAGCGGACATTCTGGAGTGTGAAGTCAAGTGGGCCATAGGAAACACTATTAAGAATAAAGCTAGTGGAGGTGATAGAATTCCAGCTGAGCTATTTTAAATCCTAAAAGATGATGCTTTTTAAAGTGCTGAACTCAATATGTCAGAAAATTTGGAAAACTCGGCAGTGACCATAGGACTGAAAAACGGTCAGTTTTCATTCTAATTCCAAAGAAGAACAATGCCAAAAATGTTCAAACTACTGTACAATTGAGCTCATTTCACATGCTAGAAACATTATGCTCAAAATCCTTCAAACTAGACTTCAGTAGTACATGAACCAAGAACTTCCAGATGTACAAGTAGAATTTAGAAAAAGCAGAGGAGCTAGAAATCAAATTGCCAATATTTGTTGGATCATGGAGAAAGAAAGAGAGTTCCAGAAAAATGTCTACTTTTGCTTCATTGACTACGTTAAATCCTTTGTGTGGATCACAACAAAATGTGGAATATTCTCAAAGAGATGGGAATACTAGACCACATTACTCGTATCCTGAGGAAGCTGTATGTAGGTCAAGAAGCAACTGGACATGAAACAATGGACTGGTTTCAAATTGGAAAGGCTGTATACTGTCACCCTGCTTATTTAACTTATAAGCAGAGTACATCATGTGAAATACCAGGCTGGATGAATCACAAGCTGGAATCAAGGTTGTCAGGAAAAATATCAACAATCTCAGATATACAAATGATACCACTCTAATGGCAGAAAGTAAAGAGGAACAAAAAATGGCCTGAAACTCAATATTCAAAAAACTAAGATTATAGCATCAGGTCACATCACTTCATGGCAAATAGATGGGGAAACAGTGGAAACAGTGATAGATTTTACTTTTCTGGTCTCCAAAATCACTGCAGACAGTGACCGCAGCCATGAAATTAAAAAACATTTACTCCTTGGAAGGAAAGCTATGATAAAATGCAGAGACATAATTTTGCCCACAAAGGTCTGTACAGTCAAAGCTATGGTTTTTCTAGTCTGACCAACCTAGATAGCATATTGAAAAGCAGAGACATTACTTTGCCAACAAAGGTCCATTTAGTCAGGCTATAGTTTTTCCAGTGGTCATGTATGGATGTGAGAGTTGGACTGTGAAGAAAGCTGAGTGCGGAAAAACTGATGCTTTTGAACTGTGGTGTTGGAGAAGACTCTTGAGAGTCCCTCGGACTGCAAAGAGTTCCAACCAGTCCATTTTAAAGGAGATCAGCCCTAGGTGTTCTTTGGAAGGAATGATGCTAAAGCTGAAATTCAGTACTTTGGCCACCTCATGCGAAGAGTTGACTCATTGGAAAAGTCTCTGATGCTGGGAGGGATTGGGGGGCAGGAGGAGAAGGAGATGACAGAGGATGAGATGGCTGGATGGCATCACCGACTCGATGGACATGAGTTTGTGTGGACTCTGGGAGCTGGTGATGGACAGGGAGGCCTGGAGTGCTGAGATTCATGAGGTCGAAAAGAGTCGGACACGACTGAAGCGACTTAGTAGCAGCAGCAGTGTACTTCAATTATACCTCAGTAAAGCTGGAAAACTTTCTAAAAATAAAAAGTAAAATAAAAATGAATGCTCTTAAAAAGCTTTAACAAATGATAGCTTGGAGGGGGGTGGTGTTTACATGAGGGGGCAGGTCACTGCAGTAGGTGAGCCAAGGTGGAGAATAAGATTAAGGGGGAGGACACGTGGTCAAGAAGTTGAATCTGGAGCTAACAGAAGAAAACCAGTCATCATTCCCCAGTTAGGGTGAGGGCCCCAAGAGAGGGAGTACCAAAAGATGTTAAGACCAATGATGTCTGACAGTCACTCTTATCTACTGTGCTATCCCCTTGAATCTCTAACTAGAAATGCTATGGACTTGGAAAGGTGTTGCTTGGGGAAATAAAGGAACTGAGTCTCTCTGGGTGGATTTAGAATAGTAAGAAGGGGGCAACTAACTCAAGCAAGTCGGGAGAAAGATCTAGGATTCATTCAGTTCAGTTCAGTTCAGTCGCTCAGTCGTGTCTGACTCTTTGCGGCCCCATGAATCGCAGCACTCCAGGCCTCCGTGTCCATCACCAACTCCCGGAGTTCACTCAAACTCATGTCCATCGAGTCGGTGATGCCATCCAATCATCTCATCCTCTGTCATCTCCTTCTCCTCCTGCCCCCAATCTCTCACAGCATCAGAGTCTTTTCCAATGAGTCAACTCTTCGCATGAGGTGGCCAAAGTACTGGAGTTTCAGCCTCAGCATCAGTCCTTCCAATGAACACCCAGGACTGGTCTCCTTTAGGATGGACTGGTTGGATCTCCTTGCAGTCCAAGGGACTCTCGAGAGTCTTCTTCAACACCACAGCTCAAAAGCATTGATTCTTTGGTGTTCAGCTTTCTTCATAGTCCAAGTCTTGCATCCATACATGACCACAGGAAAAACTATAGCCTTGACTAGACGGACCTTTGTTGGCAANCAAGAGTCTTCTCCAACACCACACTTCAAAAGCATCAATTCTTTGGCACTGAGCTTTCTTCACAGTTCAACTTTCACATCCATACAGGACCACTGGAAAAACCATAGCCTTGACTAGACAGACCTTTGTTGGCAAAGGTCTGCTTTTTAATATGCTATCTAGAATCTTCCTTATTCTACTCATATTTCTTTTTCTTCAGATATAGTTTGAAGCTCCAATTTTTTTATTTTAGTCTCTTTCTGTGTCTTACCTATGTCTACATTTTCAACATGTGAAATTTATAATGAATCACTGCTTCAATGTGCTTATTTTTTTTCTCCTTATTATGGGCTACAGTTTCTTGCTTCTTTGCATGTCTGGTAACTTTTAACTGAATGCTAATTGTGAATTTCATCTTGTTGCATGCTGAATATTTCTGTATTTCTATGTGTGTTTCAGTTTTTTTTCTGGGCGTCAAGTAACTTGTAAAGACTCTAATTCTTTTTGGTTTTGTCTTTAAGATTTGGGATTCCCTGATGGCTCAGAGGGTAAAGTGTCTGCCCACAGTGTGGGTTGGGAAGATCCCCTGGAGAAGGAAATGGCAACCCACTCCAGTACTCTTGCCTAGAAAATTCCATGGATGAAGAAGCCTGGTGGGCTATGGTCTATGGGGTCGCAAAGAGTTGGACATGACTGAGNGTTGGGAAGATCCCCTGGAGAAGGAAATGGCAACCCACTCCAGTACTCTTGCCTAGAAAATTCCATGGATGAAGAAGCCTGGTGGGCTATGGTCTATGGGGTCGCAAAGAGTTGGACATGACTGAGGAATTTCACTTTTAAGATTTGGTAGGCTAGACTGAAGTCAAATGTAGTGGAAGTCTGATTATTCCTTGATACAGAGTCAAGATTGAGTATTGTGCCCAATGCCAGTGAATTATATCTTCTAGTCTGGACGGTAGGAATGGGCATAATTTCCAGCTTTCTGTGAGTTCTTGGTACTGTTCCTTCAATACCTTTTGGGTGATTCTTTCCTGATACTCAGGTGGTTTTATCTCATACAAGCACTGTTAATACTTCTGCTGTATGTGACACGTACCCAAAGGGACTCTTCTGCCTGTCTCTGAGTTCTTCCTAGGTGGTTCTCTCCTCTTCAATAGTTTGTCATGAAAACCCATGCTTCCTTGATCACCTGAGACTTTCAGGTCTCACTCCTCAACTCACATCATATGTTGGGCTCTACCTCAGTTTCCCTCCCTATGTTGCAGCCTAGAAACTCTCTAAATACGTTAAGGAGGGAAAGTGGTAGAACTTAACTCATTTGTTGTTTATCTTTCAGGAATTTCTATCTCATGTGGCCTGATGTCCAATGTCATGAAAACCGTTATTTCATAAATATTTAGTTTTTTATTATTGTTTAAGGTGGAAGGGTTACTTTATCTTGGCCAAAGTAGAAATTATTGTGTGGCATTTATGATATTTTAATAGCACTATTCATAGTGAATTCAGTCGTGTCTATTTGTATTATTTAACAACTTTCAGATCAATTTTTTCATTCTTATTAAAATTATATGATTTTATTCTAATGTTGAGAACAATCACATATTTATAGATATTTGTAGAAAATCTATCAACCTGTATCTATCTATCATTATAGCTAACTTTAACAAAAGGTTGTAGGTAAAGAAACATTGGTCATCAGTAATCAAACACTAAATATCAGATCAACTTTATTAAATCATGTTAAAGGAATGAGAAGGAAAAAATTAAAATAACATTTAATCTATTTTTTAGAGTCTATAAGCATGGGCAACCCCATGAACTGTAGGCTCTCAGGCTCCTCAGTCCATGGAATTTTCCAGGCAAGAGTACTAGAGTGGGTTGCCATTTCCGCCTCCAGGATCTTCCTGACCGAGGGATCAAACCTGGGTCTCCCACATTGCAGGCAGACACTTTACCGTCTGAGCCACCAGAGAAGCCCTTCACTTTAGTTACAGTGATTAAATTTGTATGTGGGTCTTCCTTGCTTTTGTAAAAGCATACAATATAATCTAATGTAAAGAATATAAAAAATCAGAGTTTTCATCTGGTCTCAAGTCATTAAAACAATACTAATTATACACCAATTTAGTTTTAATTTTAAAAACATATAGACAAGAATAAAGGAGAAGACTATTAAAAGTTGACATTGGAGAAACAGATGTAGCTACTACTTATTGCCTGGTCATATTCCAGTGAGAACAGGTGTTAATTTGCATTTGAAGAATACAGAGAGTATTGACTGTGGCATGCAGCCTCTGCAGGATCTGGGCACTGACTAAAGACAGGAGTGCTGTGAGGTCAACAGAGAGGACACTGTAGTTAGAAACAGATGTTAGTGAACACGAAGCTTTGTTTATGATCCTAACACAGCTCCTCAAATTATGATTTGACCCAGGAATAACCAGACTCATGGTGCTCAAAGGGTCTTTGTAATAGATTTTACTGAAGAGATAGTTCTCAATTTATAAATGGCTTAACACATAAAAGTTAATTTGCAGAGTTGTTTCTCAAATTAGAAAACAATTATTGCTTAAAAAAAATACTTTAAACACAGGCATCCTTCAGCAATATTGCAGGTTTTCTGCTACTGCTACTGCTAAGTCACTTCAGTCATGTCTGACTCTATGTGACCCCATAGACGGCAGCCCACCAGGCTCCCTCGTCTCTGGGATTCTCCAGGCAAGAACACTGGAGTGGGTTGCCATTTCCTTCTCCAATGTATGAAAGTGAAAAGTGAAAGTGCATTCGCTCAGTCATGTCTGACCCTTAGTGACCCCATGGACTGCAGCCTATCAGGCTCCTCTGTCCATGGGATTTTCCAGGCAAGAGTGCTGGAGTGGGGTGCCATTGCCTTGTCCAGGTTCATTTCTAGATGACTCCAATAAAGCAAATGTTGCAATAAAAAAAGTCTTGTGAATTTTTTGGTTCCCCAGTGCATATAAACATTGTGTTTATCTCATACCATAGTTTATTAAGTGTGCAATATCATTAGGTCTAAAAAAACCCCTCAAAGTACATAAATATCTTAATTAAAAAATGCTTATTGCTAAAAAATGCTAATCATCTCTTGAACCTTCAGAAAGTTATAGTAACAATATCAAAGATCACTGATCACAAATCACCATAACAAATATAATTTAAAAAAAATAATAATAAAGTTAGGGCATATTTCCAAAATTACCAAAATGTGATAAGAGATAGGAAGTGAGCAAATAGTGTTGGAAAAATGACATCAATAGACTTTAAATCTAGGATTGCCTCAAACCTTCAATTAGTAAAAAAAAAAAAAAGCTACAGTATCTGCAAACCTCAATGAGGAAAAAGGCAAAAATAAGGTATCCTTATAATAATTTTCTCAATATTAACATTAAAAAGCTAAGCAATCATCTGTGTATATATATATAAATTACATGCATACTATATATAGTTAACACATACAGTAAATGGAAATTTTAAACACATGTAAACACCATTCTTAATGTAATTTATAAGAAAAAAATGCAATTCAATAAACAATTTAGGATACCAGGATTTTATTTTTCTCCCTACCTATTAAACTATTAAGGACCACTGTAGTTCTTGGGGTAGAAAGACATTACATGGGAGATATCCACTTTGGGGGGATTATTCACTTATTAAGTGGATGAATAGTCTAAAGAAATTTGTAGTTTTATAAGATAAGATATTTATTACCTANGTAAGCTCTATTAAACTATTAAGGACCACTGTAGTTCTTGGGGTAGAAAGACATTACATGGGAGATATCCACTTTGGGGGGATTATTCACTTATTAAGTGGATGAATAGTCTAAAGAAATTTGTAGTTTTATAAGATAAGATATTTATTACCTACTATCCAAAAGTTACAAATTGAATAAAACAGACATAAGTCAGGGATGTCAAGCAAGAAACATTCCCTTCCCCTTCATATCCTCTATTTTGTTAAATGAGGTCTTTGCTTATAACTTGTTTAATTTGAACAGATGGACTGAAAAGGTGTCTTTAATTAGTTCATGAAAAAAATAGGAATCACAATGATGTTGATGAATATTAATGGCTTGTGAATCCAATGTGTCAATATTTCGTTCTTTTTTCCAAGAGTTTACATCATTTGAAATAGCTACTAAAATCTAATATTATTTGCATTTGTTATGGCTTTTAAGTCACTTTTGTATATAAGCACCTCATTTGATCTTCAAAGCCCAGTGCTTAAGGATTGGAAAAGTTGATTACCATATGTATTCTATCACTCATAAACTGGGCAAAGTATATCCACTGAAAATTCACTTAGCTACTAAGTGTTCAAGGTATCACAATATAAAATTGTAGCAATTTCAGTTTATTTTGTCACAGACACCCAATTGCTATATACATTAAAATGCACTGAGCCTTAAAGATCTGTCTAACTACTTAGAGCTTCACAATATATTATTGTCTGTGGTTTATTTGTTCTGCCATATTTATTTAGCAAAATACACAGCAGTGAAGCCTTTTAAGGCCTCCTTTAAAATGAGAGTTTCACAAATCCCAAACATAAAATAAGATATGGATTATAATAGCAATAATAGCTTCTGCTTCTTCCTCTCTCCTTTCTTTAGTAACTGAAAAGTTGTATTTTCAAGGCAGTTTAAGAATGGATTTACTATTTGCTTTTAATATATTTTTTCATACAGTGTTTCTTAAAACTCATACTGTACTGTATTTGTTCTATTTTTTCTTTTTTTACACTTTTTTCTTCATGCCTGCATTCAGTTTCAGTGGGTATTATTTATCACCATTACAGTACTCTTTAAAAAGGATTTGTCAACAGATGCCTGCTCCTTTCGATGCCAAAATTTCTGCTGTAAACTCAAACTCATGCCCTGACCTAACAGCTGAAAATCATCCTGGAATTAAGGCCAGAGTTCTGGCTCTTTAATCAAATGTCTAGTTTACATAAATTTTAAATACTTAAAATCGGTCTGCAAACAGACAAAGATATTAAATCCAAGCCTTCTAACTGATAGACAAAATGGAGAAAAATGCTATGGTGTGAAGTTCCTCTTTGTGTAAAAAGGTTATATCTGTTCAGGCAATCCTAAAAAGTCAATGGGTGGAGAAGTAGAAGCATTTAAAAAATGCAACTATAAAATATGGCAGTGCGGGAGATTTTGAAACTATTTGTGTTTCTGGGGATGAAGCAAAACTATTGGGAGAGTCTGCAGTTTCCACCAGCAAGAAGTAAAACTGCCCATCCCTAGTTAAATTATCAAGCAAAGCTTGATAATTGCTCCACTGAGAACAGAGCAGGGTTAAATTTGCTTGTGATGTGCTTTATTGTGATTTGCATTTTTCTGCATAGTAATTCATTGGCTTTAACAAAACATTGATTACCTGCTGTTACAAAGTACATCATCTTGCAGGCTTTAAATTAAGCATTTCTTCAGTGTGTGTGTTGGTGGGGTTGGGGGTGGGGTATAGATTAGATTGATTCTCTGCCATAGTGTAAAAGTCTTTTCTCCCTTCTCTGGCCTCTTTAAATGTAAAGCCTTAGTTGAGCATTTTTTTTTTTTTTTAATTTGTGAGTGCGTAGTTTGTCACTCTCTAATTTCTGTTAAATTTCATAAGATCTGACACATTTGCATTTACAGGGCTGTTAGATAATGTTTATCATTTTTCATCTTCAAAGTGCTTTATGAATATTAACTAATCAAAGCTGCCAGCACACCCATGAGGCAGAGAAATATTGGGTTGTTTTTGTTTTATCTTACTTGGTTTACCTTGTAGGGAATTTGTGAGATTGCTGAATGTCAATTTTTTGTTTTAATCAGTTTTAGGTAGCTTTTCACCACTAATAGAAAAGAACTGCACACTTTTTGGCATCTGAACATAGAGGACTGTGATTAATTATTTACCATATGTAGCCTTGAAAAATTATCTGAGTTTGTATACTTGTCTTTTTCTTAGATTGTAAACATTGCTACGACAATTTACACTTTCTTTTTTCTTTTGCACAGTAGCTAGCCTTATACTATATTCATTTATTCATTCATGCATTCCAAAAACATTTAATGAGTGCCCACTCTTTTCCAGGTATTGTATTAAACACTGAAAACCATAAAGCTGTGTTGTGCTCTGTCACTTCCATCATGTCCAACTCTTTGCGACCTATGGACTGTATATTTATGTGACTTTCCTGGTGGCTCAGATAGTGAAGTGTCTGCCTACAATGCAGGAGACCTGGGTTCAACCCCTGGGTCGGGAAGATCCCCTGGAGAAGGAAATGGCAATCCACTCCAGTATTCTTGCCTGGAAAATCCCATGGATGGAGGAGCCTGGTTGGCTGCTGTCCATGGGGTCGCCAAGAGTCGGACACGACTGAGTGACTTCACTATCTATCACTATCAGTTCAGTCTCTCAGTCGTGTCCGACTCCTTGTGACCCCATGAATCGCAGCACACCAGGCCTCCCTGTCCATCACCATCTCCCAGAGTTCACTCAGATTCATGAGGTGGCCAAAGGACTGGAGTTTCAGCTTTAGCATCATTACTTCCAAAGAAATCCCAGGGCTGATCTCCTTCAGAATGGACTGGTTGGATCTCCTTGCAGTCCAAGGGACTCTCAAGAGTCTTCTCCAACACCACAGTTCAAAAGCATCAATTCTTTTGTGCTCAGCCTTCTTCACAGTCCAACTCTCACATCCATACATGACCACAGGAAAAATCATAGCCTTGACTAGATGGACTTTAGTCGGCAAAGTAATGTCTCTGCTTTTGAATATGCTATCTAGGTTGGTCATAACTTTTCTTCCAAGGAGTAAGCGTCTTCTAATTTCACGGCTGCAGTCACCATCTGCAGTGATTTTGGAGCTCAAAAAAATAAAGTCTGACACTGTTTTCCCATCTATTTACCATGAAGTGATGGGACCGGATGCCATGATCTTCGTTTTCTGAATGTTGAGCTTTAAGCCAACATTTTCACTCTTCTCTTTCACTTTCATCAAGAGGCTTTTTAGTTCCTCTTTACTTTCTGCCATAAGGGTGGTGTCATCTGCATATCTGAGGTTATTGATATTTTTCCCGGCAATCTTAATTCCAGCTTGTGTTTCTTCCAGTCCAGTGTTTCTCATGATGTACTCTGCATATAAGTGAAATAATCCCTTATAAATACACACACATATATATGGGCTTCCCTAATGGCTCAGATGGTAAAGAATCTGCCTGTGATACAGAAGACATATGTTTGATCCCTGGATCAGGAAGATTCCCTGGAGAAGGAAATGGCAACCTACTCCAGTATTCTTGGATGGGAAATCGTATGAACAGAGGAGCCTGATGGGCCACAGTCCATGGGGTCACAAAAGAGTAGGACATGACTTAGCAACTGTACAATAACAATACATATATATATGTAAGCACAAATACATTTCTGTGTGCTTCAGTGGTGCAGAACAGTATTCTGTCTCTAGACATTAGCAAAGCATTTGAGAGAATATGGACTTTTATCTAAGACTAGAAGGCTGATATTTTGATTGAATTACTTGGACTGTACATTGTTTTTGCTGATTTGAAAAGGTACAAACGAAAGCACAACTGCCCTTTTATTCTGTGGTATCCATTAGGTTTTACTTGATGAGTCTTTTAGATCTTTAACATCATTGAAGACTGGCAGTGATCCAGATAGCTTCTATTCTAACCACTTATTAAACTGTTGATTATAAAAAAAAATCACTACAGTCAATTAAAATTTCTCACTTGGGATGTTCTCCTTTTTAAAACATTTTTTTCTTTTCCTTTAATATTCTAGCATAACACAGGGGAAATTTAACATGGCAATGACTATGCTACAGCTGCTTCCCAAGGGATATCATCTAAGGTCCACCATCTACATTTGGTGTCTTCCTATCTCATTTTCATTTCTTTCAATTAAAAGCCCAATAAATAGGTAAAAGGTGGCTAATTTTTAAATAAGAAGTTTGTATAAAAAGTATTGATTTCTCTATATTTCTCAATCATATAACCCTTTGAAATCCATCCAAGTCTTATCACAGACATCATTTTTCTATATGTAATTTCAACGTTTTAATTTCTTTATTTTCTCCAAAGCAGAAATAAGAAAGAAATTGATTTCTCGGATTTTCTCCCTTATTATCATCTCTGAAATCATTTTCAGTATATCACACAACTGATTTTTTTTTTCTTATTTAGCAAATGTTCTATGGTGAATGCTGCTGCTGCTGAGTTGCTTCAGTGTGTCCGACTCTGCGTGACCCCACAGACAGCAGCCCACCATGCTCCCCTATCCCTGGGATTCTCCAGGCAAGAACACTGGAGTGGGTTGCCATTTCTTATTCCAGTGCATGAAAGTGAAAAGTGAAAATGAATTCGCTCAGTTGTGTCCAACTCTTAGCGACCCCATGGACTGCAGCCTACCAGGCTCCTCCGTACATGGGATTTTCCAGGCAAGAATACTGGAGTGGGGTGCCATAGATATGTACCAAGTGAAACAAATTCAGGCAGATCAGTGGTTCCAGATGCTCCCTCCACTGCGTATATGAATCTTCCTCACTGCTTACCCAAACGTGTTTCCAAAAGCTTTACTTTATATTGGAACTTGGTTTTCTGTTGGGCAACAAGGAAATGTCTCTGATTTGGTGATTTGAATTATTGACCTTTCTATGAATCTTTTCCCCTTTCAGTTCTGGTGATGGTATTTTTCAGGGCTTCATGGGAATTAATCTGTGTAGCATTTCCTGTACAAGACATGAAGACAAAGACAAAAAAAGTGGGATATAGTTCTAGAAATTATCTAATCTTGCATAATGTCTAGATTGATAGTTGAGTGTCATGGGAGTATTATTGGAGGCAATCATACTTATGGTGTTTATTTGAAGGTATATTTGAAAGTATAGACTTTCCTGGTGGCTCAAACAGTAAAGTGTCTTGCTTACTATGCAGGAGACCTGGGTTCGATCTCTGGGTCGGGAAGATACTCTGGAGAAGGAAATGGCAACCCACTTCAGTACTCTTGTCTGGAAAATCCCATGGATGGAGGAACCTGGTAAGCTATAGTCCATGGGGTTGCAAACAGTCAGACAAGACTGAGCGACTTCACTTTGAAAGTATATTTTGAGGGTGTCTATTCTACTTCTATGCTCAGAAGCTGTTTCTAGCCATTTCATGCTTAGGATTGTTAAATGTGAAGATGAGTTTGCTAGTCAAAGAGTGAATTTATTAGTCCCATCAGATTACATAGTCCATAAATCTTGAAAAATGCAAATATTCAAGATACAACCTAACATGGTGTGAACTATCTTATTACTGATCAATAGTAGATCATGGAATCTGAGGGAAACTTAAAGATCCATTATGTGAAATACTGTTGCAAGTAAATGACTCTAGCTAGGGAGTAATAAATGCCTATAGTTATCATTCATGACTGTACAGAAGGGGCACCATATGAGAAATAAGCATCTATCACAAGCTCCCCTGGCCTCTGTCCCTAAATGTAAGCATTATTCTCAGTTTCCTTCATAACTTTTATGAATAAATGCCAATATTTACATAATTTTTATAGCAAGGGGGATTTTATTAAACTTGTACATATTTTTATTGTGCTTTCTCCTCTTATTTATTTTGAAGATATATCAGTGTATTCATATATCATAATTCATTTAACCATTCTTCAAATGATGGACATTTCCCCTTATTCCCAAAGTTATTGCTAATAATGCAATGTAAAAATAAATATGTGTATATGTGTATGTATATATATGTGTGTATATATATATATATGAACACTTTTGCCATAATATGCACATAAATTAAACCATTAGAGTGAAAATGCTAAGTCAAATGAAATATCCATTTTACACTTTTATTGTTTGTGTGTGAAACTCGCTCAGTCATGTCCAATTCTTTTCAACCCCATGGTCTGTACCCTGTCAGACTCCTCTGTCCATGGAATTCTCCAGGCAAGAATACTAGAATGGGTAGCCATTCCCTTCTCCAGGGAATCATCCCAAACCAGGGATTAAACCCTGGTCTCCTACATTACAGGCAGATTCTTGCCCTTCAAAAATATTATAATTTATATTAACACAATTAGTGCAATCAAATACCTATTTCCTCCATAGTCTTGTTATTAAGCTTATAAATTGCCAATCAAGAAAGTGAAAATAGTATCTTGCATTTACTTCAAATTGTATTTGCTTAATTTTAATGAATTGATATTATTCATCCATAAGAAAATATGAATGATGTATCTTATCATTTATCTCACAGTTAAAGTTTTTATTTGATATTGCATACCATAGATGAGGAAAAAAAATACTCTCTGGCTGTTTTTGGAAACTACAGGGAAAAAAAATGTTCTAAGCCATTCCACGGGAAATTTGTGCAGTTATGTAAAACACAGAGGTAAAGAAGAACATTGTAGAACTGAAAATTCACAGTTCAGATCCTACTTACTAGATATGTGGCCTAAGACAGTCACAAATTCTTCATTTTTAAATGAGGTGAGAATTAATTTAAAGTGTTGTTATGGGTAACAAATGAAATGATGAATGAGAAAGATATTTGTGTGGTACAGGGGTCTTCGGTTCATTGTTATTAGAAAGAAAGAAATTATTAAATGGGAACCTAGTAATTTTGGCATCCTTGGTAGCTCAGATAGTAAAGAATCTGCTGTTGTGCAGGAGACCCATATTTGACCCCTGTATCAGAAAGATCCCCTGGAGAAAGGAATGGATACCCACTCCAGATTCTTGCCTGGAGAATTCCATGGACAGAGGAGAGCAGCCTTGCAAGCTAGATCCCACGGAGTAGCAAAAAGGCAGACATTCAACTGAGCAACTTTCACTAGTACTTTAGGAAAAAAAGATGCAGTGGGCAGGGTGGAGTGTCTACTCCTGGGTTATGGTGATCAGAATAACTCTTTTAGATTTTCTAATTTGAGTTTTATATGCATATTGTTGATTTACAAGGTTGTGTTACTTTCTCATGTACTTCAAGGTGATTCGGTTACACTTATACATTTAGTCATTCTTTTCACATATATTATCGCAGAATATTGAGCAGAATTCCCTGTGCTACACAGCAGATCCTTATTGATTACCTACATTATGTATAGTATAAAATATATACACTTTGCTGGAACAGCCATGAAGAGAGACCTCATGTCCAAAGTAAGAGAAACCCAAGTAAGACAGTAGGTGCTGAGAGAGGGGATCAGAGGGCAGACAGACTGAAACTACAATCACAGACAGCTAGCCAGTCTAATCACATGGACAACAGCCTTGCCTAACTCAATGAAACTAAGCCATGCCACGTGGGGTCACCCAAGATGGCTGGGTCATGGTGGAGAGGTCTGACAGAATGTGGTCCACTGGACAGGGAATGGCAAACCACTTTAGTATTCTTGCCTCAAGAACCCCATGAACAGTATGAAAAGGCAAAAAGACAGGATACTGAAAGAGGAACTCCCCAGGTCGGTAGGTACCCAGTACTACTGGAGATCAGTGGAAAAATAACTCCAGAAAGAATGAAGGGATGGAGCCAAAGCAAAAACAACACCCAGTTATGAATGGGACTGGTGATGGAAGCAGGGTTTGAGGCTGTAAAGAGCAATATTGCATAGGAACCTGGAATGTTAGGTCCATAAATCAAGGTAAATTGGAAGTGGTCAAACAGGAGATGACAAGAGTGAATATCGACATTCTAGGAATCACTGGACTAAGATGGACTGGAAAGGGTTAATTTAACTCAGATGACCATTATATCTACTACTATGGGCAGAAATCCCTTAGAAGAAATGGAGTAGCCATCATAGTTAACAAAAGAGTCCGAAATGTAGTACTTGGATGCAATCTCAGAAACAACATAATGATCTCTGCTTGTTTCCAAGGCAAACCATTCAATATCATGGTAATCCAGTCTATGCCCTGATCAGTAATGCTGAAGAAGCTGAAGTTGAACAGTTCTATGAAGACCTATAAGACCTTCTAGAACTAACACCCAAAAAAGATGTCCTTTTCATTATAGGGGACTGGAACGCAAAAGTAGAAAGTCAAGAAACACCTAGAGTAACAGGCAAATTTGGCCTTGGAGTATAGAATGAAGCAGGCAAAGGCTAATAGAGTTATGCCAAGAGAACGCACTGGTCCACCCTCTTCCAACAACACATAAAAAAAGACTCTACACATGGACATCACTAGATAGTCAATACCGAAATAAGATTGACTATATTCTTTGCAGCCAAAGATGGAGAAGCTGTCTATAGAGTCAGCAAAAACAAGACCAGGAGCTGACTGCGGCTCAGATCATGATCTCCTTATTGCCAAATTCAGACTGATATTGAAGGAAGTAGGAAAAAACCACTAGACCATTCAGGTATGACCTAAATCAAATCCCTTTTGAGATAGATTTAAGGGACTAGGTCTGATAGACAGAGTGCCTGATGAACTATTGATGGAGGTTTGTGACACTGTACAGGAGACAGGAATCAAGACCTTCCCCAAGAGAAAGAAATGCAAAAAAGCAAAATGGCTCTCTGAAGAGGCCATACAAATAACTGTGAAATGAAGGGAAGTGAAAAGCAAAGCAGAAAAGGAAAGATATACCCATTTGAATGCAGTGTTCTAAAGAAGAGTGAGGAGAGATAAGAAAGCCTTCCTCACTGATCAATGCAAAGAAATAGAGGAAAATAATAGAATGAGAAAGACTAGAGATCTCCTCAAGAAAATTAGAAATACCAAGGGAACATTTCATGCAAAGAAGGGCTCAATAAAGGACAGAAATGGTCTGGACCTAACAGAAGCAGAAGATATTAAGAAGAGGTGGCAAGAATACACAGAAGATTATACAAAAAAGATCTTCACGTCTCAGATAATCATGATGGTGTGATTACTCACTTAGAACCAGACATCCTGGAATGTGAAGTCAAGTTGGCCCTTGGAAGAATCACTATGAACAAAGCTAATGGAGGTGATGGAATCCCAGTTGAGCTATTTCAAATCCTGAAAGTTGATGCTGTGAAAGTGCTGCACTCAATATGCCAGCAAATTTGGAAAACTCAGCAGTAGCCACAGGACTGGAAAAGATCAGTTTTCATTCCAATCCCAAAGAAAGGCAATGCCAAAGAATGCTCAAACTACTGCACAATTGCACTCATCTCACACACTACCAAAAAAATGCTTAAAATTTTCCAAGCGAGGCTCCAGCAATATGTGAACTGTGAACTTCCAGATGTTCAAGATGGTATTACAAAAAGCAGAGGAACCAGAAATCAAATTGCCAACATTCACTGGATCCTTGAAAAAGCAAGAGAGTTGCATAAAATTTTCTATGCTTGCTTTATTGACTATGCCAAAGCCTTTGACTGTGTGGATCACAATAAACTGTGGAAAATTCTGAAAGAAATAGGAATACCAGACCACATGACCTGCCTTTTGAGAAATCTATATGCAGGTCAGAAAGCAACAGTTAGAACTAGACATGGAACATCGCACTGGTCCCAAATAGGAAAAGGAGTATGTCAAGGCTGTATATTGTCACCCTGCTTATTTAACTTCTATGCCTAGTACATCATGAGAAACGCTGGGCTGGAAGAAGCACAAGCTGGAATGAAGATTGCTGGGAGAAATATTAATAACCTCAGATATGCAGATGACACTTCCATTATGGCATAAAGTGAGGCAAAACTAATGAGCCTCTTGAGGAAAGTGAAAGACGAGAGTGAAAAAGTTGGCTTAAAGCTCAACATTCAGTAAACTAAGATCACGGCATCCAGTTCCATCACTTCATGGCAAATAGATGGGAAACAGTGGAAACAGTGGCTGACTATATTTGTCTGAACTCCAAAATCACTGCAAATGGTGACTGCAGCCATAAAAAGACACTTACTCCTTGGGAGGAAAGTTATGACCAACTTAGATAGCATATTAAAAGGCAGAGACATAACTTTGCCACCAAAGTTCCATCTAGTCAAGGCTATGGTTTTTCCAGTAGTCATGTATGGATGTGAGCATCGGACTGTGAAGAAATCTGAGCATAGAAGAATTGATGCTTTTGAAGTGTGGTGTTGGAGAAGACTCTTGAGAGTCCCTTGGACTACAAAGAGATCCAACCAGTCCATCCTATCAGAAATCAGTCCTGGGTGTTCATTGGAAGGACTGATGTTGAAGCTGAAACTCCAATAATTTGGCCACCTGATGTGAAGAGCTGACTCATTGGAAAAGACCCTGATGCTGGGAAAGATTGAGAGCAGAAGGAGAAGAGGACGACAGAGGATGAGATGGTTGGATGGCATCACCATCTTGATGGACAGGTTTGTGTGAACTCCAGGAGTTGATGATGGATTGGGAGCCCCGGAGTGCTGCAGTTCATGGGGCCGCAAAGAGTCAGACACCACTGAGTGACTGACTTGAACTGAACTTTATATATAGTAGTGTATCCATGTTAATCCCAAACTCCTAATTTATCCCTCCCTACCATTTTTCCCTTTGGGAACCATAATTTTGTTTTCAAAGTCTGTGAGTCTGTTTTCATTATGTAAATAATTTCATTTGTATCATTTTTTTGATTTCACATATAAGGATATCACATATTTGTCTTTGTCTGACTTACATCATTCGATATGACAATCTCTATATCCATCCATGTTGTGGCAAGGGGCATTATTTAATTCCTTTTATGGGTGAGTAATATTCCACAACAGACTGGTTCCAAATAGGAAAAGGAGTACATCAAGACTCTGCATTGTCACCCTGCTTATTTAGCTTATATGCAGAGTACATCATGAGAAATGCTGGGCTGGAGGAAGCACAAGCTTGAATCAAGATTGCCAGGAGAAATATCAATAACCTCAGATATGCAGATGACACCACCCTTATGGCAGAAAGCGAAGAACTAAAGAGCCTCTTGATGAAGGCGAAAGAGGAGAGGAAAAAGTTGGCTTAAAGCTCAACATTCAGAAAACTAAGATCATGGCATCCGGTCCCATCACTTCTTGGCAAATAGATGGGGAAACAGTGGGAACTGTGGCTGACTTTATTTTGTGGGCTCCAAAATCACTGCAGATGGTGATTGCAGCCATGAAATTAAAAGACTCTTGCTCCCTGGAAGGAAAGTCATGATCAACTTAGCATATTAAAAAACAGAGACATTACTTTGCCAACAAAGGTCCATCTAGTCAAGGATATGATTTTTCCAGTAGTCATGTATGGATACGAGTGTTGGACTATAAAGAAAGTTGAGCAAGGAAAAATTGATGCTTTTGAACTGTGGTGTTAGAAAAGACTCTTGCGAGTCCCTTAGACTACAAGGAGATCCAACCAGTCCATCCTAAAGGAGATCAGTCCTGGGTGTACATTGGAAGGAGTGATGCTGAAACTGAGACTGCAATACTTTGGCCACCTGATGAGTCAATGAAGAGCTGACTCATTGGAAAAGACTCTGATGCTGGGAAAGATTGAGGGCAGGAGGAGAAGGGGACGGCAGGGGAAGAAGTGTTTGGATGGCATCACTGACTCAATGGACATGAGTTTGGGTGAAATCTGGGGGTTGGTGATGGACAGGGAGGCCTGGCATGCTGTAGTTCATGGCGTTGCAAAGAATCAGACAGGAGTGAGCGACTGAACTGGAAGTGAATATTCCATTGTATATATGTACCACGTCTTTTCTATCCATTCTTCTGGCAGTGGACATTTTGGTTGTTTTCAAGTCTTGGATATTTTAAATAGTGCTGTAATAACATTGGAGTGTGCATATCTTTTTGAATTACAGTTTTTCTCTAGATATGTGCCCAAAAGTGTGGTGCAGGCTCATATGGTAGCTCTAATTTTAGTTTTAAGGAACCTCCATAGTGTTCTGCATAGTGCTTGTATCAATTTGCATTCCCACAAATCATATGGTAAGGTTTCCTTTCCTCCATACCTTCTCTAGCCTTTATCATTTGTAGATATTTTAATGATGGCCAGGATTAGCTCTTGTTTAGTAAGTTGCAAGAGGTACCCAGTCTGATAGAGGTAATGAGGTGCAGCAGTAGGACTACCTTTGCTCTTTTATGATCCTGTGTATAGAAAGTTATTCTACAGGATAGGCTTGTTTGAACACTGAAAGATTAAAATAGCCCCTAGAACTCGGAATGGTAACACCCACTTATAAAGAGAGTGCTAGTTTATTTTGTAGAATGCCCTATCTTTTTCGGGTTTCCTTTTAGAAACAGTTCTTTTTACTCTTCGGGAAAATTAAACATTTCTCTAGTCACATAATCAAGTCTATATATAGAGAGGTAGATAGATAGTCAAACTTGTCTTTTCTAAACCTGACAATTAGTGACTTTTGTCCTAACTCATACCCTTCATTTCTTCTTTAATATTTTAAAGTAAAAAAAAAAAAAAGATTGAAAGTATTTTTATTGATCTGGATTTTCTAAATATTATTATTACTATTTAATTTTAGGAGTCTAGACAGCTACTAGATTCTCTTATTGTCAATTATTACTCAGCAATTTTGTGGGCTTAGTTTTGTACGAAGTTTAGTTGCCAAAGGAACATCTAGTACTGATGCATTTACTTTCAGATAATAAACTTAGCTTCAAACCTTATAACCTCAGCTGAAGTGATTGCATTTCTGCAATTACATTAGGCTTCCCAGAAGCAGGTTAATTGAACTGCTGTGTATTGTTTTGTCAAGATTTATCCCTTTGTATAAATCTATTTGTGTCAGCTCGGTAGCACATTGTTCTTAAAGAAAACTACCTGCTTCCAGAAAAACCCTATACAAGACTCAGTAAGTAAACAGAATGTAGAGATAGAATCATCTCAGCATTGGTTGGAGAGGAAGTGTCATCCTATGGTTAGAAATTTCCAAGCTGCTTTACTGAACTGTGGTTTTTGTTTGGGAGATCTGTTGTTAGAGACAAAGGTCCCTGAGAAATCATTCTTTCTTTTATCTCATGGAGAGTGGTAATTTGGAGAGGAGTGAGAGCTATAGTCGCAATAAATGGTTTGTATATGGAAACTCAAAATCTAGACTGGTCTTTGGTTATCGAGTGATAGATACTTGCTTTTGTGCTATTATTTGACCAGTTCTAAAAATAAGTTAATATAGATAACATATAACAATTTATTATAGAATCATAAAATTACACAGTTGTGTAATTTTAGCAACTGTAGCTAGAGTTTGTCTTAAACAGATTTAAAGTAAAATCTTTAGTTATTTGGGGATAAAGGAGTTCTTAGGCTGATTTGATAGAAAGCAACTTAAACAAAATGCTGATCCACATATTGAACAGTATTTTATAGATAAAAGCTGTAAAATGGAATAGAGTAAATGGAATTGCAGGAGGCTTGGGCCTGAAAAGAAGGTAGGTATCAATAAAACTTAGCCACTTTTTTGTGACTACAAAGAACTTCATGATCTTGTTATTCTCATCACCAAATGGTATAGCTCATTGCTATGAGTTTGGAGGAGAAAGGTCATTTGGAATTGGAATAGACCTAAATATATTTTGTGGAGAAATCTGAGCTGGATGTATGGGAAAATTAGGTGAGACTTGACTAGGTAGAAGCGTGAATTAAATTAATCATGGAATCAAGAAGCAACAAAATTAGGTTAAGAGACAGAAGGAGAGGTGCACTGGGATGGGAAATCCTAAGGACATGTTAGTTTGGCTGTGAGGGCCTGGCTTCCAGGCCACAGTAGTTTGGGCTTGATCCTACCAACTGTATGAGTCTTCCAAGACATTTTAGCGGGAGTCTGAAGTGTTCAAAGGCATATTTGATAGTCATTCATGTAGTAGTATTTTATGGAATAGACAGAAGTTGTTCATAGTTTCTTCAAAAATTCTGACTCTTTTACCTTCTAAAGAGTGAATGTGTGTGTGTGTGTGTGTGTGTGTGTGTGTGTGTGTACATGTATAACTGAATCACATTGCTCTACAGCAAAATTTTTTTAAAAAGTAGTGTATTATTACAATAATATTCCAGCTCAATATTTTAAATGAGAGTTCAATTCTGTCTCTTTCAACCTTCTTAACTGTGTTAGGATAATAAGGCAAGGCCTGAGTATTTTGTTGCTAAAGGAAATTATAGGAAAGATGAAGGATTTCTTAATCATTCCATCCCCATTTCACTTAAGGGGTTAGGGAGAAAAATATCTCTGTATATGACTCTTCAGTACCATTGTAAATTTATGTGTCTTTGCAACTTCATTGAAAACTATCATTAAGGGCAAAGTATTTGATGCTCATCTCTGAATACAGTGTTTTCAATTTCCAATTCAACCCCATTTACCTTGATTTTAAATTAGCCCATGTATGAATGAATCAAGGACTATATAGTCTTTTTAGCAATCCATCATTATTTACATGTGGTCATTTCTTTAAAAAACATTTTATTGGAGTATAATTGATTTACAATTCTGTGTTAGTTTTAGGTGTACAGAAAAGAGAGTCAGTTATATATAGACATATATTCACTCATTTTTAGATTATTTTTCTATATAGGCCATTTCAGAGTATTTAGTAGAGTTCCCTGCATTATATACTAGGTCCTTATTAGTTATCTATTTTATATATAGTAGTGTGTATATGTCAGTCCCTTATCACCCCACTCTTATCCCCTGGTAATGATAAATTTGTTTTCTACATCTGTGACTTTACTTCTGTTTTGCAAATAAGTTTATTTCTACCCTTTTTATTCAGTTCAGTTCAGTGACTCAGTTGTATCTGAGTCTTTGTGACCCCATGGACTGCAGCACGCCAGGCTTCCATGTCCATCACCAACTCCCAGAGTTTACTCAAACTCATGTCCATTGAGTTGGTGATGCCATCCAACCGTCTCATCCTTTGTCTTCCCCTTCTCCTCCCGCCTTCAATCTTTCCCAGCATCAGGGTCTTTTCTAATGAGTCGGTTCTTCCCATCAGGTTGCCAAAGTATTGGAGTTTCAGCTTCAGCATCAGTCCTTCCAATGAATATTCAGGACTGATTTCCTTTAGGATAGACTGGTTGGATCTCCTTGCAGTCCAAAGGACTCTCAAGAGTCTTCTCCAACACCACAGTTCAAAAGCATCAGTTATTCAGCACTCAGCTTTTTTTATAGTCCAACTCTCACATTCATACATGGCTACTGGAAAATCCATAGCTTTGACTATATGAACTTTGTTGGCAAATAATGTCTCTGCTTTTTAATATGCTATCTAGGTTGGTCATAACTTTTCTTCCAAGGAGCAAGTGTCTTTTAATTTCATGGCTGCAGTCACCATCTGCAGTGATTTGGGGGCCTAGGAAAATAAAATCTGTCACTATTTCCACAGTTTCCCCATCTTTTTGCCATGAAGTGATGGGACTGGATGCCATGATCTTAGTTTTCTGAATGCTGAGCTTTAAGCCAACTTTTTCATTCTCCTCTTTCACTTTCATCAAGAGGCTCTTTAGTTCTTCTTCACTTTCTGCTATAAGGGTGATGTCATCTGCATATCTGAGGTTATTGATATTTCTCCCGGATTTCTCATGATGTCCTCTGCATATAAGTTAAATAAGCACGGGGAAAATATACAGTCTTGACATTCTCCTTTCTCTATTTGGAACCAGTCTGTTGTTCCATGTCCAGTTCTAGCTGTTCATTCCTGTCCTGAATACAGATTTCTCAAGAGGCAGGTCAGGTGGTCTGGTATTCCCATCTCTTTCCGAATTTTCCAGAGTTCGTTGTGGTCCACTCAATCAAAAGCTTTGGCATAGTGAATAAAGCAGAAGTAGATGTTTTTCTGGAACTCTCTTGCTTTTTCAAAGATCTAACAAATGTTGGCAGTTTGATCTCTGGTTCCTCTGCTTTTCCTAAATCCAACTTGAACATCTGGAAGTTCATGGTTCATGTACTGTTGAAACCTGGCTTGGAGAATTTTGAGCATTACTTTACTAGCGTGTGAAATGAGTGCAATTGTGTGGTAGTTTGGTCATTCTTTGGCATTGCCTTTCTTTAGGATTGGAATGAAAATTGACCTTTTCCAGTCTTGTGGCCACTGCTGAGTTTTCCAAATTTGTTGGCATATTAAGTGTGGCACTTTCACAGCATCATCTTTTAAGTTTTGAAATAGCTCAACTGGAATTCTATCACCTCCACTAGCTTTGTTCATAGTGATGCTTCCTGAGGCCCACTTGACTTCGCATTCCAGGACTTCACATTCCCTTGTGGCTCAGCTGGTAAAGAATCGGCCTACAATGCAGGAGACCTGGGTAGGGAAGATCCACTCCAGTATTCTGGCCTGGAGAATTCTATGAACTGTATAGTCCAAGGGTTTGCAAAGAGTCTGACATGACTGAGTGACTTTCACCCTTTTTATTAGATTCCACATGTAAGCAATATCATACGATATTTGTCTCTCTGTGATTGACTTCACTCAGTATGACAGTCCCTAGATCCATACTGCTAAGTCACTTCAGTCGTGTCCGATTCTGTGCGACCCCATAGACGGCAGCCCACCAGGCTCCCCCGTCCCTGGGATTCTCCAGGCAAGAACACTGGAGTGGGTTGCCATTTCCTTCTCCAATGCATCAAAGTTAAAAGTGAAAGGGAAGTTGCTCAGTCATGTCTGACCCTTAGCATGGACTGAAGCCTACCAGGCTCCTCCATCCATGGGATTTTCCAGGCAAGAGTACTGGAGTGGGGTGCCACTGCCTTCTCCATAGGTCCATACATGTTGCTGCAAATGGCATTATTTCTACATGTAGTCTTACTTTTAGAAACTAACTTTATCAGCCACATGAACTCACTAAGATTTAGCTTTGCTATTCAGCAGGAATGCATATTACTTTTAAAGAGAAAGAGCACAGCCTATGTGAGATTGTAAGTAGTGATGGGATTAAGAAATACCATTTAAGTGTTGAAACTTTGGTTTTGATGATGTTGAAAAACTTGCCTTTGGGAAGGACAGTCAAGGAAGGAAGTGGGAGACAAAGGCAATTTAGAAGTTAGAAAAGAGCATTTCACTGCAGAAAGATTTGACTTTCAAAATGCTTTTTTTTTTTTTTCTTGATGATTCTCCAACTACTATTGAAGCCACAGAAGTGGCTCTCCTGATCACTTTAGTAAGGAATGTTTATTGCATATTAACTAGGAAGTCTTTACTTACCTTTCCAGATACAGAGTTGAGTTCATTTTCCTTTAAGATTTTATAACTGTGTTGGGGGCTCTCACACTTTTTGTAATTATTTGGTTATATGCTCAGTCACTACTGTCTGGGAGACCCTGGAAAGTGGACAGACTTGTGTCCTATCAAATTTTATAGCTCCAGCACCTAACAGAGTAAGAAGAAAGCAGTAAACATTTACTGACTAGTGGTTAAATGAATGGATAAATCAATCAGTAAATCTAGTGTTGAGACGTTGAGTGCTTCTCACCTGTAAGGCATTATGTCATATTTGTGGAGAAATATATAATTGCTATTTTTGATATCAGCCTATAAGAGGCTTCCCTGTTGGCTCAGATGGTAAAGAATCTGCCTGCAATGAAGGGATCCGGGTTTGATTTGTGGATTGGGAAGACCCCCTGGAGAAGGGAATGGCTACCCACTCAGGTATTCTTGCCTGGAGAGTTCCATGGACAGAGGAGCTGGTGGGCTACAGTTCATGGGGTCACAGAGTCAGACACCATGACAGAGTGACTGTCATTTTATAAGAAAATGAAAGTTCAGTTCAGCAGCTAGATTACTAATATGAAAGTAATTATCATTTTTAATTGTTTACAGTCTCTGCTTCTCTTTTTCTTTCATTGATCAGTCACCTAACTTTAATCTTTATTTGCCTCCATCATTGTGTCTTCTGAGGATACTAAATGACCCCCTGCTTGTCAAACTGAGTGTTTGAATTTTCTTAATCTGCTTGATCTCCGTTTGGCACTGAACATTAGAGAATCCAATCTTCCTTTGAATTTCGCTTTCCCATCTTGGCACCTAGACTCAGCTGGATTCTGACATGTCCCTGTCTCCACCGCCATGGCAGTCATGCAGCATGTTCAGAGTTCCTGCTGGATACATGATGCACTCCCTCCGCTCCTTTTTCTACGTGGTGCATCCTTTAGAGTATTTCCTAGGCTAATATCTCTTTTCATGGTTTAACTGTGTATGTAAACCCTACTTCTGTCACTAAGTATCATACACATGTAAACTATACCATCCTCTCAAATTAAATGTTTTTAAGATTAAAAATTGTTTCCCCTTAAGACCTTATTCTTTGTCTCTTGTGACAAAGGCATGTGGATTCATTCTCACTGCCACAGTAACTTTCAAGGCACAGGTTTCCCTTCAACCAGGTTTGACCTTCTTGAGTCCATATTCTACATGATGTTGAATTAAGCCTCATAAACTATCTATATCACCTCAAACTCAGAATCCTTCTGTGATGGATATTGCTTGCAGTCTGCCTCACTTACCTAGAGTGTGAGGCCCTGCACAATGTGATGAATAGAATTCTTCTGTTATTTTACCCCTTTACAAACCCAGTAATTTAAGTCCAATGCGCTAGTCAACATGTCAAGTTTGGTGCACTGGCTAACATCATTCCTCTTCTAGATTTATTTGAAGCTCAATAATTACCTGAACTCTAGCCTCATACTGAAGTCTAGTTAGAATCTAAGGATTCACCTAAAGCTTCCTGCATCCTAGCATTTTCCAAAGTGTGGGAGATATAATTTTAGGTAGTGTATTAATAGAAAGTCATCAAAAGAAAATGAATTATATGGTTTAAAGAGTTATTCTTTTTTTATTTCATATCACTTTTTATAATTTTATCAAGAAGACCTTAATTTGGTTACACAAATTTTGGTTTTTAACATCACTCTGACATTAATAATTTTTCTTTTAATCAGTGAAAATTCAGGGGGATACTTCAGTGAATTTATCAGTCACCATTATCTAGTTAGAAATAAATAATATTATTTTATTTATGTTTTTTGCCTTTCATTTATGGTAAAGATACAGGTTTTTATTTAGGATGATACTATTAATATTTAATTTACATAATTAATTTTAGCATTAATCCAGTATTTAAATAACTGCTCAATTTCAATATTTAAATGCTTAAATTTAAATATTTAAGTAAGATTTTGCTTGAATACACAGAAAAATATCAGGTAAAAAATATATGTAGCAATTATTAAGAGGGTAATTCAAGAAGGTGGGACGTAGGGGTACACAGAAATTATAAAAGCTATACATGAATAACTGAAGTTTGGAGAACCCTCAGTTACCATATTAGCCCACAATTTTTCTTTGTTTCAGTGATTGTGAAAGTCCAGTCGCTTTTCTAACTTTCTCTGTGTTAACTAATGGAATTCCTTCAAGGATCCTTTGTAAGATACTGTTTTTCCTATTTTATAGATAAAGAAATGTAAAACATAATTTGCCCAGCTTGTGTCAAGTGGCAAAACTGAGGAGACGGGCTCTGAACCCAGGTCTTTAGCTTTCAGAACCAGTGCTCTTAAAAAGCAGCTCTGCCTCAGGAAAAGCCCATCAGTCTTTGATTTGATAATAACAAGTAAGATCTTTTGTGTTGGCTATCATTCATCTGTCTTTTTCCTCCAGAAGGAAAAGTTTTATTCAGACATGAAGTTAAACTTTGTAGAAACCTCTTGTGAGTAATTGTATTTAGAATCGATTTCCATCTCTACAGACAACTTGAAAATCTTTTTCTTCCAAAGGTATAGTCCTTAAAACTCAGGAGTACTCAGTTAACTACAGGTTCAATAACAAATAGGAAAAGGCCAGTCTCTCTGCATGAATAACTTTTATAGTTTGTTCATCAGAAAGTTCAGGAGCATGATGACCAAGCGCAATTTGCATCTGCTTCCTCAGCAGACTGCCCAGTAGATGAACAGCCCTCGGCCGTTCAAGTGAAATATTTAGTAACTAAGCAGGGTGTAGTATGAAAGCAAATTATATATACTGGAGAAATGCATCACAGAAAGTGTTATGGTTAAGCTTGATATTAGAATGTATCTCCCTTACATCTGCCTTTTCAATTCTCAAAAACTGAAGGGGCATTTTTCTGAGGAACTGCAGAATCCTACTGTTATAATTACTATAAATCATATTTTGTTGTAAGGATTTTATAATAACCAGATAAATTTTCACCATCTGATACTTAAAATAGCCCTCATATACAACTAAGAAATATTTAAGATAGAAATTTGCTCATAAACACTCAATATTTGTTTTTTAAACCCACTTAGTAACCAAAGTTGCTGTATTTCTTTCCTAATTCTATTATCTCTTAATTATTGGCCTAATACAGAGGTGGACAAACTATGACCTGCAGTTCAAACCTTGATATTGCCTGTTTTTCATGTGGCTCACAAGCTAAGAGTGATTTTCACATTTTTAAGGGTTACAAAAAGGAAAAAAAATAATACGTGACAGTGATTATACGTAGCCCGTAAAGCCTAAAATATTTACTGTATAACCTTTTACAGAAAAGTTTGCCACCACTCATCTTTTTCTATCCATAACATGTTTCACTTAGTATTTTGCTATGAAATTACTTCATTTTTGTTATGTCTCTGTAATCAAATTATGGTCTGATAGTATGTCATCTTTCAGTTTGCAATATGTGGTTCTGGTGCTGTAATACAAAGTCATCTCATATTTTACCTAACCTAGTGTTTGTTACACTGGAAAGCGATACTTTTGGAACTATCTCCAAAGATGCCTATCTAAACTAGGATATCAAAACCCGACTCTAATACTGATTGGGGCAGGATGGCAGGGATGGTCATTGGGGTATTGTTTATTCTGCCTACTGGGGGGATGTAAGTCATTGGAGCCAGGGAACAGACTGTGTTATCCAGAATCCAAAGATGACCAGCCTACAAATCATGCTTCCTGGTGTTTACATACCTATACAGACCCCTTCCACATTGAGTGTGTTTGCCCTTGGTAATTAACAGAATGCAACACAAGTAATTCCATATTAAGCCAAGTCATAAGTCATGTAGCTTCTGGCTTGCTCTCTTAGAATGCTAGCTCTTTGAGTGCTTCCTCTCAAAACCCAAAAAATTAGGCAAGAATCTCAAGCCACATGGAAAGCACACATATAGACATTTCACTCCCAGCTGAGCTTCTTCCACAACAGCCAGCAACAGTGACAAGTCACTTGTGTGAGCTCTGCTGAATATCTAATCTCAGTCTATCAGATAATTCCAATACCATCTACCATTTGTTTGCAATCATTTGAGAGAACCCAAGCAAAAACCATCCAACTGAGCTTCTACCATAATGAGGGGTAAGAATAAATTATTTCAGTTAAGTTTTGAAGTGATGTGCCATGCAGCAATAGACAATGGAACAGCATGTTCCTATCATTCCTTGAATAGGTTCTTACAAGCTTATCTTGTACTTTCCTGTGACAGCCCTGGTATCAACCATTTCTCAAAAACAACAACAACAAACAAACAAAAAGCCCCACAAAAAATAATGTCTATTAGTGGAGAATGATACTTAAAAACTAAGATATGGATAACAGTTAATTTCCTTGTTATAATTTGTCTCTACTTTGAAGTCCTCTCATGGGCCAATTGGAGTAGGAAATGGCAACCCACTCCAGTACTCTTGCCTGGAGAATTCCATGGACAGAGGAGTCTGGTGGGCTACACTCTATAGGGTCTCAAAGAGCCAGACATGACTGAAGCATCTTAGTACATACACACACTCACAGGGGCCAGTACTAAATTATGCAATATAAATTATTTAATTTATATTAAAGGAAATTATCCTGAATATTCATTGGAAGGACTGATGCTGAAGCTCCAACACTTTGGTCACCTGATGCATAGAGCCAACTTATTGGAAAAGACCATAATGCTGGGAAAGATTGAGGGCAACAGGAGAAGGGGGGTGACAGAAGATGAGATGGTTGGATGGCATCACCAACTCAATGGACATGAGTATGAGTAAACTCTGGGGTATAGTGAAGGACAGGGAAGCCTGGCATGCTACAGTTCAAGGGATCTCAAAGAGTCTGATGTGACTTAGCTACTGAAAGACAACATTATCTAACCATGAGTTCACAATGAAAACATTCAATTATAAAGCAACCACACAGATTGTTGTAACAATTCTCTTTATCATGTCTGTAACTCTTATCACTCACAATATGTTTACTTATTTGATCAATCACTCAGGCTTCATTCTAAGTTGATAATGAGAGAGCCCTTTCCTCCTTCAGTGAAGATGCCCTACTTACCCTATTCAAGTTTAACTCCAAACTCAGTAAAGATATTTGTGTTACAACCATCTACCATAGAGCTCCCACCTTTATTGCCTATCTAATAACTTTTGGACAGAATGAAGAAGGAAGGGAGGGAGAAAGGAAGAAATAAATGAAAAAAGACACTTTTAAATAATGATTCTTGAGAAAATCTGGCACATTTTTTATTTCTATTGAGATTGGAGTATAAAGAGGGAAGTATGAAATTGGCCAAGAGGATATTGCAAAAATCAGTTAGAAATTATATGAGAAAATGGAAAAAAATCATTTTGAAGAGAAATTTGATTGAGCTTAAGAGCTGAATTAGATACAGGAATTTATGTAGAAAAATAATAAAAGATGATTTCTGAGTTCAAGGCTTTTGCTGGGATGTAGAGAATAGGGCAAAGAAAATATGTGAGTGCACTTGGGGCTGAATTGGACATATTGCTACATAACTTTGCAATTGTAGATTTGTGATGCAAATATGGAAAATTAAGTCAAATTTTCACGTGGTTATAGTCAACTAGAAAAATCAGTGGTGTGATATCTAATTTAACAATACATTGCAAACTAAAGTATAGTAACTATACTCAGTCTTAAATATAACATAATAGCTTAGTTTTTACATGGTAAAATAGGCTCAGAGGAGGATGAATTCAGCATTAACCATGTCACAAATTAATCCAGTAAATAAAAGCAAAGCATTTCTCTCTTTTTTTTTAGCATGTAAACATATTATACTCTCTTGTGAAAACATACTGAAATCTGTATTATGTAGCTCTGATTGGTTATACCATAATAAATTCTTATTTTTCTATCAGTCAGTGGTAGAAAAAGAAGCCTGATTTGGAAAAATTGAAATTGATTTACAGTGAAAACAATATTTTTAATTTTTCTCTTTGAGCCACAATTTCTCCTTTCTCTCTCAATGAATTATAAGTGAAAGTAAGACCTTCTCATCCATAATCCACTCACACCTTCTGCAAAACTGACTGTTCTCACTAGCCATAGCCAAAATAGTTTTCTGCACTTCCATATTTTAATAGGTAAATATTTTATTCACGGAGGAAAAAAATCTATCTTTTAATCTTCTGTGTAATTTATTAACATATGCTATTAAAAAAAATATTAAAAGACATTCAGCAGGCTGAGTGTGCAAAAGTTATCTACATTCTTCAAAGGCAGCCACTTGCATAATTCTTGAAAAACAAATATTAGTCTTATTAAAGAAGTAATTATTTATAAGAGGTAATTAGACTGTAATAAGTCAGCGATGTTTGTTATAATATTTAGGGAACCCAGGATAAGAATGCTTAATTAAGGAAGGAGAGGACATGTGTATACATGTGGCTGTTTCATGTTGATGTATGGCAGAAACCAACACAATACTGTAAAGCAATTATCCTCCAATAAAAGAGAGTGAGAGAGAAAGGACTGCATAATTAACAACTTAATAGAAAATCTTAAGAAATGAACTTTTGGATAACAATCTAAAAGATGAGCAAGAAGAGAGAAAAGAGAACATAAAATATAATAAATAGAACATAAATATTATATAATTTAGATGATGGAGAAAATAATGACCAACTATTTGGGAAAATGTAAATATATAAACAGTATATATACACAAATATGTAATTGAAATAAAAGTGAATTATATAAAGTTATAATTTTCACTGTAGAAATTCACTCATGAAATATGAAGAATTTATGAGTGGATATGTATATAACCTAAGAGGTAGGGAAAAACTTTTCTCAGTTTTAAATTAATCACAGAATCTCTGAGAAAATATTAGAATTTGTCATGTGTTTGAAACATCTTTATACCAAATTAAAGTATATAAAAAATAAGCACATGCAAAATGATGGAATATATACTAAAAGATTATATTTCTTGATACACAGAATGTTCTTACCTAAGAATAACAAACGTGAATAATTTAAACATATTATAAAATATGTCACTTCAATAGAAATCAAAGGAACATTTATTTAAATATATTTGTAATTTATTATATTGGATAATGTTAATGAAATAATATGTGGAAGAACATATGTGGAATATCAAATAATATGTGGAATAATATGTGGATATTTTCATATGCAACTGTCACGTTGTAATTTTGTGTAACTTTAGAGGGCATGATGGGACCAAAAGTTTGATGTGTTTCTTTATACTTCAGAATTTTGTTTTAGGAATATTCCCTCCTAGATGAGTAACTCAATAAGTGTAAAAAATGTAAGTATGTAATAATATTGCTTTAATAATTTTGTAAATAATAATAAGAAGGATACTTTAAAAATGTTACCGTGGTATAGTTGATTTACAATTTTGTGTTATTTTCTGAAGTGAGAAGTGTTAGTCATTCAGCTGTGTCCCAGTCTTTGTGACCCCATGGACTGTGTAGCCCACCAGACTCCTCTGTCCATGGAATTCTCCAAGCAAGATACTGGAGTGGGTAGCCATTCCCTTTTCCAGGCAATCTTCTCCACTCAGGGATCAAACCTGGGTCTCCTGCATTTCAGGCAGATTCTTTACCATCTGAACCACTGTACCGCAAATAAATCAGTTATAACGTATATTGACTCTTTTTAGATTTATTTTCCAGTGTAGGTAATTGCAGAGTATTGAACAGAGTTCCCTGTGCTATTCAATAGGTCCTTATTAGTTATCTACTTTATTCCCTCCTGGCTCAGTCAGTAAAGAATCCGCCTGCAATGCAGGAGACCTGAGTTCGATTCCTGGGTCAGGAGGATCCCCTGGAAAAGGAAATGGCAACCCACTCCAATATTCTTACTTGGAGAATCCCATGGACTGAGGAGCCTGGTGGGCTATAGTCCATGGGGTTGCAAGAGTCAGACTTGACTTAGCGACTAAACCACCACCACCATTTTATATATAATAGTATATATTTGTCAATCCCAGTCTCTCGACTTTTTCCTCCCCAATTCCCCACTGGTAATTGCTAGATTGTTTTGTACACCTGTGACTCTTTCTATTTTGTAAATAAGTTCATCTGTACCATAGAAAAATGATACTTGTAAGAAAAAAAAATCAGCTTTATTTCACCTCATTCAATCATAGGTTCTTCAAGAACATGTGAGAAGAAAGTCTTTGTACGTGTACTTTCGATAACAGAAATTTCTTCAGGTCAGTTCATTTCAGTCACTCAGTCGTGTCTGACTCTTTACCACCTCATGAATTGCAGCACACCAGGCCTCCCTGTCCATCACCATCTCCCGGAGTTCACTCAAACTTACGTCCATCGAGTCAGTGATGCCACCCAGCCATCTCACCCTCTGTCGTCCCCTTCTCTTCCTTCCCCCAACCCCTCCCAGCATCAGAGTCTTTTCCAATGAGTCAACTCTTCTCATGAGGTGGCCAAAGTACTGGAGTTTCAGCATTAGCATCATTCCTTCCAAAGAACACCCAGGGCTGATCTCCTTCAGAATGGACTGGTTGGATCTCCTTGCAGTCCAAGGGACTCTCAAGAGTCTTTTCCAACATCACAGTTCAAAAGCATCAATTCTTTGGTGCTCAGCCTTCTTCACAGTCCAACTCTCACATCCATACATGACCACTGGAAAAACCATAGCCTTGACTAGACAGACCTTTGTTGGCAAAGTAATGTCTCTGCTTTTTTCATATGTTATCTAGGTTGGTCATAAGTTTCCTTCCAAGGAGTAAGTGTCTTTTATTCCATGGCTACAATCACCATCTGCAGTGATTTTGAAGCCCCAAAAATAAAGTCTGGCACTGTTTCCACTGTTTCCCCATCTATTTGCCATGAAGTGATGGGACCAAATGCCATGATCTTAGTTTTCCGAATGTTGAGCTTTAAGCCAACTTTTTCACTCCCCTCTTTCACTTTCATCAAGAGGCTTTTTAGTTCCTCTTCACTTTCTGCCATAAGGGTGGTGTCATCCTCTTTCGATAATTTTTTATTTGAATTTTTATGTACTCCGATGCGATGGACATGGGTTTGGGTGGACTCCAGGAGTTGGTGATGGACAGTAAGGCCAAGCGTGCTGCAGTTCATGGGGTCACAAAGAGTCAGACACCTCTGAGCGACTGAACTGAATTGAACTGAACTGATGTACTCCTTCAGCCGCCAGCATTCCTATATGTACTCGTCAATATAGACTCAAAGTTATGAGCACTGCAATGTGAAAAGCCCTTGACATAATTTCAAATATATGAAGTTCCTTAAGTTGTTCTGATTCTTTGTTGAATTTGTTCCTTTCAGCCTGAGTATCTGAGATTGATTTTAAGCAAATGCAGCAACAAATCAAGTGTTCTTGCTTGGAAAGAGATGAATGTTTTGTTGTTTGTCAATATCTGACTTCCATTACCATTTATTTCTCTTTGTATGGAGTTTTGATTGTCTGTTTGTTTATTTGTTTTAGACATTTTATGTCTATCTTTTACAGTTTTGGTACCCGGAGTATTCTAAAATAATTTAATACTGAAGATGGACTTTGAATTTGGGGATGACATTTCCTCCACAACTAACAGGGCAGCATTCCTGATTATAAGCACCATCATATATCAAAACCCTACCAGACAATCTGATCTGCTTACAGATTGTCTGAGGTTGCTGGTGATAGAACTTTGAATAAGTCACTTGACGATTCTCCCTGATCTTCACTGTCTTATTGTAAGATGATGAATTTGATTGCAGTAAGTGACTTTTGTAAATAATCTTTTTCAATTAAATATTAGTGCAGTGGTTAACATGAAAACTTTGGATCAGATAGACTTTATTGCCATGCAAGTTCCATTAATGGTGGCATAACCTTGGGAAGTTTAGATAATTTCAATCATTTTATCTCTAAAGTGGGGATAACAAGATACTAACTTACAGGCAAATTTGACTAAAAATGCAAGTAAAATACATAGCCTAGTACCTGATTGCAAGAATGAAGTGATTAGTGCTCATATTTGATTTTCTAATACCTGTACTCTTTCTAAAAAAATCTATGTCAATTTTTTTCTTTGTTCATGAGGTCACAAAGAATAAAACACAACTTAGTGACTGAACAATAATACTTGCTTTACATTATTATATTAGTTCAGATGTACAGATTAGTTCAGATGTACAGATATTCAGATTTTGCAGATTATCCTCCATTAAAAGTTACTACAAAATAATGACTGCAATTTCCCATGCTATTCAGTATAACTTTATTGTTTGTCTATTTTATACATGGTCGTTTGTACCTCTGAATCCCATACACCTATCATGACCCCATCCACTCTCCCCACTGGTAAATCACTAGTTAGTTGTCTATATCTGAGAGTATGTTTCTGTTTTGCTATATACACTTTCTTTATTTTTTACACTCCACATATAAGTGATATCATACAATATTTTGTTTTTCTATATTGGAGAAATATCCTATTTTTTAATTCTTGCAATACTTTCTACCACAGAAGTCAGCTACTAGTGTTCCTTATCTCCAGGCATGTGACTGGATATTAATAGCTAATCACATCACTGAATGTTGCTGCTGTTTGATGTTTAGTAGCTGTGTCTGACTCTTTTGCGACCCCATGGACTTTAGCCTGCCAAGCTCCTCTGTTCATGAGATTTCCTAGGCAAGAATATTAGAGTGGGTTACCATTTCCTTCTCTAGGGTATATTCCTTACCCAGGGATGGAACCTGCATCTTCTGTATTGGCAGGCAGAGTCTTCACCACTGCGCCACCAGCGAAGCCCATCACTGAAGCTAGAAGCTTATAAAATAAGTCTGTGTTGAATTTATTAGGCCAGGGTTATGGTAAATGTGCTTCTCAGGTGGCACAGTGGTAAGGAATGTGCCTGCCAGTGCAAGAGATGCAAGAGACATGGGTTCAATCCCTGGGTTGGGAACATCCCCTGGACCAGGAAATGGCAATATGCTCCAGTATTCTTGCCTGGAAAATTCCATGCACAGAGCAGCCTGGAGGGCTACAGTCCATGGAGTTGCAAAGAGTTGGAGGTGACTGAGTGGACATGCATTCAAGCATGAGTACACAAGCACACAGACACAGACACACAGTAAAGGTAAAAGCAACATTTAATTTCCGGGGGCAATTAAGGAAGTTTCTGATTTTCAGCAGTGTTCCTGAATATTTTATTTCAAAGAATATTTTAATCCTTCATAGCTTATTTTATTTCTGTTAAATAACCCTCTTTTCCAGTAAAATTAGCCAACTTTTTTCTAGTGCCTACAACTAAGAAATTTCACTGAAACATTAGCTCATGGTATTAGTCTTTAAATAGTTGTGGTGGTATTTAATATAGTTTTAGTAAAAACTGTCATATTAAATTAAAATATAAATGATTAATTGTTGAGAATTGCTGGAGCTGGAAGATGAATATACAGAAGTTTATTACACTATTCTCTGTTATGTATGTTTGAAATTTTCCATGATAATTAAAAAAACATTGACATAAATATATGCATGACAGACACATGTGATGACAGATGGGAATTGATTCTTAACAGATGTTTTACGGTTTATTTTAAAATCTATGTGAAAGATATCTGCAAGAGCTGACAATTCTAAACATGAGCTTTTATTCAGCTTTATATTTGTTTAATACTGTGACTGTGTCCTTGCCACACATAGAGGATGCAATCCACACTCCAGAATTTATTGTTTGTAGACATTTCGACAATGGCCATGATCAAACTAATGTGAGGTGATATCTCATTGTAGTTTTATTTGCATTTCTCTAATAATTAGCAGTGTTGAGCATCTTCTCATGTGCCTCTTGGCCATCTGCATATCTTCTCTGGAGAAATGTCTGTTTAGGTCTTCTGCCCATTTTTTGATTGGGTTATTTTTTTTAATATATGTATTGAGTTGCATGAGCTGTTTGATATTTTGGAGATTAATCCCTTTCAATTATTTGAATTCTTCCATTCTGAGATTTGTCTTTTCTGAGGTTTTGTCTTTTTGCCTAGTTTATTGTTTCCTCTGCTGTGCAAAAGCTTTTAAGTTTAATTAGGTCTCATTTGTTTATTTTTGTTTTTACTTTCATTGCTCTAAGAGATGGGTCAAAAAAGATCTTGCTGTGATTTATGTCAAAATATGTTCTCCCTATGTTTTCCTCTAAGAGTTTTATGGTGTCTGGCCTTACATTCATTTAGGCCTTTAATCCATTTTAAGTTCATTTTTGTGTATGGTGTTAGGAAGTGTTCTAATTTCATTCTTTTACATGTTGATGTTCAATTTTCCCAGTACCATTTATTGAAGACATGATCTTTTCTCCATTGAATATTCTTGCCTATTTTGTCATCGAATAGGTGACCATAGGTGTGTGGGTTTATCCCTGGGATTTCTATCCTGTTCCATTTATCTATATTTTTGTTTTTTTGTGATGGTAGCATACTATCTTGATTACCCTAGTTTTGTAACATAGTCTGAAGTCAGGGAGCCTGATTTCTCAGGTTCCATATATCTTTCTCAAGATTGCTTTGGCTATTTGAGGTCTTTTGTGTTTACGTACAAATTGTAAACATTTTTATTCTAATTCTGTGAAAAATGCCATTAGTAATTTGATAGGAATTGCAATGAATCTCTAGATTGCTTTGGGTAATATAGTCATTTTCACAATGTTGTTTTTTCTAATCAAAGATCATGATATATTTCTCCATCTGTTTGTGTCATCTTTGATTTGTTTCATCAATGTCTTATAGTCTTCTAAGCACAGTCTTTTGCCTTCTTAGTTAGGTTTATTCTTAAGTATTTTATTTTTTTTGTTGCAGTGGTAAATGGAATTGTTTCCTTAATTTATCTTTTCGCTTTTTGCTTTTGACGTATAGAAATACAAGAGATTTTTGTGTATTAATTTTGTATCCTGCAACTTTTCCAAATTCATTGATGAGCTCTAGCAGTTTTCTTGTGGAATCTTTAGGATTCTCTATGTATAGTATCATGCCATCTGCCGTCTTAATACATTAACTGGCAATAAGATTTTTGTTTCAAACTTTGATCATGCAATTTTTCTGAAGCACCATATATTATACTAAAATGTTTGGTGAAGCACAGTGCACAATAAACAAATTACAGGTAACTTTTAATTTGTGTTAGGAATAAATATTGCTAGTAAAATTAAGTTTTTGTCAAATGATCTGCTTTGAAGTATAATACCATGGCAATCAATGTCTTTGAAGTTTTAAAGGTTGAATTTAATTATTATAAAGTATTGAAATAACCAATGCAAGGATATGTTTGGCAATTGATGTTAGACATAAATGCATATCTCAAGATATTACTAATGCAAATAAGATGTTTCCCTTAAGCTAAGATTTTTAGCAAGAAAAAACAATATTTTTTAATACTTCAAAGTACAATTTGTCTATATAATCATAAAGTGGAAGAGAATAAATCTAAATCAGTAACTGAATAGAAAAATAACTTTGTATTGTACTGTAAAGTATTATTATCACATTTTATGATTGTATTGTTTTAAAACAAAATTCCCTAAGCTATTTGTAGATAGTAGTTTAGCTAGTAGCTGAGGCCCAGCATCTAACAAGTGGAAATCAGTTGGTGGGGAGTTATTCTTTTTGTACACCTGGTGTTGCTAGCAGTAAAGAACCTATCTGCCAATGCAAGAGATGTTAAAAGTAGTGGGTTCTGTCCCTAGATAGGGAGGATCCCCTGGAGNAATTTTTTTCTTTGTTCATGAGGTCACAAAGAATAAAACACAACTTAGCAACTGAACAATAATACTTGCTTTACATTATTATATTAGTTCAGATGTACAGATTAGTTCAGATGTACAGATTAGTTCAGATGTACAGATATTCAGATTTTGCAGATTATCCTCCATTAAAAGTTACTACAAAATAATGACTGCAATTTCCCATGCTATTCAGTATAACTTTATTGTTTGTCTATTTTATACATGGTCGTTTGTACCTCTGAATCCCATACACCTATCATGACCCCATCCACTCTCCCCACTGGTAAATCACTAGTTAGTTGTCTATATCTGAGAGTATGTTTCTGTTTTGCTATATACACTTTCTTTATTTTTTACACTCCACATATAAGTGATATCATACAATATTTTGTTTTTCTATATTGGAGAAATATCCTATTTTTTAATTCTTGCAATACTTTCTACCACAGAAGTCAGCTACTAGTGTTCCTTATCTCCAGGCATGTGACTGGATATTAATAGCTAATCACATCACTGAATGTTGCTGCTGTTTGATGTTTAGTAGCTGTGTCTGACTCTTTTGCGACCCCATGGACTTTAGCCTGCCAAGCTCCTCTGTTCATGAGATTTCCTAGGCAAGAATATTAGAGTGGGTTACCATTTCCTTCTCTAGGGTATATTCCTTACCCAGGGATGGAACCTGCATCTTCTGTATTGGCAGGCAGAGTCTTCACCACTGCGCCACCAGCGAAGCCCATCACTGAAGCTAGAAGCTTATAAAATAAGTCTGTGTTGAATTTATTAGGCCAGGGTTATGGTAAATGTGCTTCTCAGGTGGCACAGTGGTAAGGAATGTGCCTGCCAGTGCAAGAGATGCAAGAGACATGGGTTCAATCCCTGGGTTGGGAACATCCCCTGGACCAGGAAATGGCAATATGCTCCAGTATTCTTGCCTGGAAAATTCCATGCACAGAGCAGCCTGGAGGGCTACAGTCCATGGAGTTGCAAAGAGTTGGAGGTGACTGAGTGGACATGCATTCAAGCATGAGTACACAAGCACACAGACACAGACACACAGTAAAGGTAAAAGCAACATTTAATTTCCGGGGGCAATTAAGGAAGTTTCTGATTTTCAGCAGTGTTCCTGAATATTTTATTTCAAAGAATATTTTAATCCTTCATAGCTTATTTTATTTCTGTTAAATAACCCTCTTTTCCAGTAAAATTAGCCAACTTTTTTCTAGTGCCTACAACTAAGAAATTTCACTGAAACATTAGCTCATGGTATTAGTCTTTAAATAGTTGTGGTGGTATTTAATATAGTTTTAGTAAAAACTGTCATATTAAATTAAAATATAAATGATTAATTGTTGAGAATTGCTGGAGCTGGAAGATGAATATACAGAAGTTTATTACACTATTCTCTGTTATGTATGTTTGAAATTTTCCATGATAATTAAAAAAACATTGACATAAATATATGCATGACAGACACATGTGATGACAGATGGGAATTGATTCTTAACAGATGTTTTACGGTTTATTTTAAAATCTATGTGAAAGATATCTGCAAGAGCTGACAATTCTAAACATGAGCTTTTATTCAGCTTTATATTTGTTTAATACTGTGACTGTGTCCTTGCCACACATAGAGGATGCAATCCACACTCCAGAATTTATTGTTTGTAGACATTTCGACAATGGCCATGATCAAACTAATGTGAGGTGATATCTCATTGTAGTTTTATTTGCATTTCTCTAATAATTAGCAGTGTTGAGCATCTTCTCATGTGCCTCTTGGCCATCTGCATATCTTCTCTGGAGAAATGTCTGTTTAGGTCTTCTGCCCATTTTTTGATTGGGTTATTTTTTTTAATATATGTATTGAGTTGCATGAGCTGTTTGATATTTTGGAGATTAATCCCTTTCAATTATTTGAATTCTTCCATTCTGAGATTTGTCTTTTCTGAGGTTTTGTCTTTTTGCCTAGTTTATTGTTTCCTCTGCTGTGCAAAAGCTTTTAAGTTTAATTAGGTCTCATTTGTTTATTTTTGTTTTTACTTTCATTGCTCTAAGAGATGGGTCAAAAAAGATCTTGCTGTGATTTATGTCAAAATATGTTCTCCCTATGTTTTCCTCTAAGAGTTTTATGGTGTCTGGCCTTACATTCATTTAGGCCTTTAATCCATTTTAAGTTCATTTTTGTGTATGGTGTTAGGAAGTGTTCTAATTTCATTCTTTTACATGTTGATGTTCAATTTTCCCAGTACCATTTATTGAAGACATGATCTTTTCTCCATTGAATATTCTTGCCTATTTTGTCATCGAATAGGTGACCATAGGTGTGTGGGTTTATCCCTGGGATTTCTATCCTGTTCCATTTATCTATATTTTTGTTTTTTTGTGATGGTAGCATACTATCTTGATTACCCTAGTTTTGTAACATAGTCTGAAGTCAGGGAGCCTGATTTCTCAGGTTCCATATATCTTTCTCAAGATTGCTTTGGCTATTTGAGGTCTTTTGTGTTTACGTACAAATTGTAAACATTTTTATTCTAATTCTGTGAAAAATGCCATTAGTAATTTGATAGGAATTGCAATGAATCTCTAGATTGCTTTGGGTAATATAGTCATTTTCACAATGTTGTTTTTTCTAATCAAAGATCATGATATATTTCTCCATCTGTTTGTGTCATCTTTGATTTGTTTCATCAATGTCTTATAGTCTTCTAAGCACAGTCTTTTGCCTTCTTAGTTAGGTTTATTCTTAAGTATTTTATTTTTTTTGTTGCAGTGGTAAATGGAATTGTTTCCTTAATTTATCTTTTCGTTTTTGCTTTTGACGTATAGAAATACAAGAGATTTTTGTGTATTAATTTTGTATCCTGCAACTTTTCCAAATTCATTGATGAGCTCTAGCAGTTTTCTTGTGGAATCTTTAGGATTCTCTATGGTATAGTATCATGCCATCTGCCGTCTTAATACATTAACTGGCAATAAGATTTTTGTTTCAAACTTTGATCATGCAATTTTTCTGAAGCACCATATATTATACTAAAATGTTTGGTGAAGCACAGTGCACAATAAACAAATTACAGGTAACTTTTAATTTGTGTTAGGAATAAATATTGCTAGTAAAATTAAGTTTTTGTCAAATGATCTGCTTTGAAGTATAATACCATGGCAATCAATGTCTTTGAAGTTTTAAAGGTTGAATTTAATTATTATAAAGTATTGAAATAACCAATGCAAGGATATGTTTGGCAATTGATGTTAGACATAAATGCATATCTCAAGATATTACTAATGCAAATAAGATGTTTCCCTTAAGCTAAGATTTTTAGCAAGAAAAAACAATATTTTTTAATACTTCAAAGTACAATTTGTCTATATAATCATAAAGTGGAAGAGAATAAATCTAAATCAGTAACTGAATAGAAAAATAACTTTGTATTGTACTGTAAAGTATTATTATCACATTTTATGATTGTATTGTTTTAAAACAAAATTCCCTAAGCTATTTGTAGATAGTAGTTTAGCTAGTAGCTGAGGCCCATCATCTAACAAGTGGAAATCAGTTGGTGGGGAGTTATTCTTTTTGTACACCTGGTGTTGCTAGCAGTAAAGAACCTATCTGCCAATGCAAGAGATGTTAAAAGTAGTGGGTTCTGTCCCTAGATAGGGAGGATCCCCTGGAGCAAGGCTAGGCAACCCGCTCCAGTATTCTTTCCTGGAGAATTCCTATGGACAGAGGAGCCTGGCAGGCTACAGTCCAAGAGGCTGCAAAGAGTCAAACATGACTGAAGTGACTTAGCATGCATGCAATAATATCCTAGTATTGGCAATAGATTCCACAAAAATCTATAAACCTACAATTCATTGAGAACTGTGAAATCATAAAAATCTCTTCAGATTTGCAATTATGAACTTCAGTCTTTATATACATAGTTATTTATAAATTTGTGTTATTTGGTATAAAATAACATTTAATAGTCTCTAGATCCTTTAATATAAAATGTATCAAAAGAGTATATTTGTTTAGGACTTCTTATTTAACTATCCACGCTAGTTTTGCTTCCTAAATATAATTCAAATTCCTTCTCATGTATCTACTGTTAATGTTTTAGTATAGGTTCTTGATCTCTTTTTCCTTGACCAACTCAGATGCCATGTAGCTAGTTTTCCCAATTACTATCTATCCACATTCAGTTCCTCTTCGTGTACTATAGTATAGTGATTCTAAGTACACAATTTTTCATGTGTAAATTTCTTTGAAATTAGAATGCTTCTTACAATCATTTTCAGCCAGATGATAGTCATGATGAGGTTTGTTAATATCTTCACCCAAACTGTCCCAGTGTCATAAACTACATCAATGTCAGTGACTTTAAAAAACAAAACAAAACAAAACAAAACAAACAGAATAATAGTAGAACAACATTCTTAAAGGGAAAGTCACACGTAGCCTGGTTTTGTATGACTACTCATCTAGCTTTCAAGCACTAATGTCTTTTAGCTCTATTGTTTCTTTAAGAAATGTTATGTTAGCATTATTCTTGATGGAACAGAGGAAGGTTTAGTATGTAAAATCATACCAAACCACTTTGAGTTGAAAATAATTCAGTTTTTCATATAAATGTATTCTTCTTAGGAAAGAGTTTGGAAAATATCTTAACCATTTTATTTCCATTGTAATATCATTTTGAAATGTATGCACAGAAGTTATAACTGACAAAAATCAATGTTTAATTCTAAAAATAGCTCTTTAAATAGCTACAAAACTTTAAAAAAAGTGATCAGGAAGCATTACTTTACAGTTTAATTAGCAGTGTTTTTTAAAGTGTAACTTAAAAGTTTTGGCATCTTGGTTCAGTAATTCAGTAATAACGTTGTGTCACCTTTCTAACTGGTTTACCTTCAATTAAAAAAAAATAACCACCAACATCTTGTTGGGTATGAAATACAATCACAACTCATTAGCATTTTGGTCCCTACTTGAGATTGGGTTATCTAGAAGTAAAGAGCAAAACAGAGTTCTTGCACACTTGGTTTGCTGAAGCAATGACTCCAGAAGATCCCTGGAGGAGGGAATGGCAACCCACTCCAGTGTTCTTACCTAGAGACTCCATGGACATAGGAGCACAGTAGGATATGGTCCACAGAGTCACAGAGTCAGACATGGCTGAATCGACAGCACAGCATGACCCCATGGAGAGCATGTGGTGGCTCTGTGCTGTATCAACATATTGATAGTTAAATTGAAACTACATTCCTAGAATCCCTTTCTCTCTATGGTCTTGGGTTTATGGTTGCCCATGAGAGAAATATGCATGAAATTTGTAAGGCAGAAGTGAAGCAACAGCCATTCTGCTCCAAAGGTCAGTGAAGAGCACCAGGTACTGGTCCCAGTCGCTCCCTGGTTGTGGGAACCATGTTTTACTGCTTTCTCAGAAACGTCTCCTAGAATTTAATCTTATTCATTCCCTCTTCCTTGATTTCTCTCCCCTACCCTTAAGTTAGACCTCTGGCTGACCTGTCAGCATTAGTTAAATGCTGTTCTGCATGCAGGACAAGCTCCCTTATCTTCAAAGACTTTTCTTTACAACTCTTGTGTGTGATTACCTCCAGACTTCCAGGAGGAAGCCTCTTTAATCCTTGAGTTCAGGTCTCTGACTTGCTTTACTGCGCTTAGTTAAAAATTAAAAAATAACTTATCAATAAATATGCACTCATTGTTTTCTCGGGGTGTTGCTTCTCCGAGAGCTCTCACTGAGCTGTCTCTCATAATCCTGTGTGTTTGTGAGAATCATTCAGTGTGAAACCACCAGACGTTGTGCAGATGAACTGGCTCTCCTCCTTGGCAGGAGGCAGCACCTGGTTTCACAGCCACGATAGCTCCCATTTGCTCTCCTTCACTTTCTCTAAGCCCTGGACCAGATGACTGTATGGCTGCGTGGGTAGATCTCTAGCTTCATCTGCAGCTCAGCTACACCATCTCAGTTGGTGGCAGTGGGAGACAGACCTGGATTTCAGTTTGCGCCTGTTGGTTCTAGACTGCCTTCATGAGTTTCACTTTGCCCTTTCTTAGTTCCACTTTACACCCACATTTTCTTCCTGAGATTTTACTGACTTATAGCAACTTACATCTACCATCGATGCAGAGGCAACCATCTTCCACAGTCTCTTTGCTTATAATTGTTTATAATTGCATAGGTCTACCATGGATAGAGGAGCCTGGTAGGGTACAGACCACGGGTTCCTAAAAGAGTCAGACATGACTTAATGACCAAATGACAAAATTTAGACCCTTCTGTTTACCATGTGGGTAATCTGTCCCCTCATTTTCTGATACTTCATACAGGCTCTAATTCAGGCCATAGTTAGTCTTTTGTCTATTTTCCTAACAACCATTTCTTTTTATAATTCAGAACTGAACAGATTTCCTTCTTTTTCTGCATGGAAAGCTGCTATGCAACCTACTAGATTATCCTCCTGTGTACCTTCCTCTGAGCTCAGGACATGCCTTCAATATAGATACTATTTTATTTGTAAGGCAGCTAATCAAACTACACTATTTGATTTCCAGATTGTTTAGTAACTCGAGGTTTGCCATTATTCAAAGTAGATGGGGTTATCTCTGAAAGGTTGAATTGCCTTGTACCTTGGATAACTGAAATTATAATGCTAGCAGTATTGCTTTTTAAAATCTTAATGCTTATAATGTATGTGAACTCTAGGAGGATTCTAGTCCAGCTTTGCATAAGTTGTCATAATCTTATGGGCAAAAATAGAGCAAATGAAAATTAGGGACATATGGTCCAAAGTTCTTATTAGGTTTCTTTTTTGTTTGTATCTGTTTTATCTATCTATCTATACGTATGTATTTATCAACCCTCCATATTAATAACTCAACAGACAAACTGTTGAATTTATGTGTGCTCATGAAAGAAATCCATGTGAGGTTCATTTTCTCTCCTATACATTCTTACAAGCAGTTCTACTCACTATTATACTATCATATAGTATATTATTAATGCTACTAAAATAAAAGATAAGTGGAAAAAATTTAAAACACATTTTAAGACTAAAATTCTTGTGACATTTTTAGAGTTTGCAAATTTCAAGAAATCATTAGTATTTTAAGACCAAACTGGAATTACAGGTACTATAAATTATAAAATCAGAGAGATGTTTGGGGCATGGAGGTCTATGTAACTCAAATAGGACAAATGGTTAATGAACAAATTAACCACTTTAAATGGTGGTTTATACACATGATCTACACATGAAACAAACATGTGTATAACCTGAAGGGTCTTTACTCAGGGGATGTAGTCAAGGAAAAAAAAAAATCAATGAAAATTATGAGCCAGAAAAGAATTGAAAAAATAATCTGAGAAGAAAAATGTCAGAAAGCTAATCATAACACACTGAAGATTCAAGAACTCAAATATTAAACTGTTCTCATTTGACAGAGACACTGCATATTTTGCAAGTAATTAATGCTGGATGTTGTAACAAAAACTCTAAAGTTCAAAATTACTCAATGATTAACACAATACAGTTTTATTTCTTGTTCTCATCACAGACTAATCAAATGTTTGGCATCTGGTCCTCCCCATAATTCCTAGAACACAAGTCATATAACCAAATTGCAAGGGCAGCAGGATTTGTAGACTAAACATGTGTCCAGGAAAATGAGAACATTGGTTTAGGTGACCAGCTAACATTCTCTGTCACATGTACTTTAAAGTCCATCTCAGAGGACACTCCTTTTACAAAGCCCTTTCTGAGTCCTTTTAGTTATATTAAATTACCTTAAATAGAACTGTTGTCTCTCTTATTTGACTTGAAAAAGTCAGGACTTCTGTCTTTATTTTGTACTAGGGTTGTCCTTCCCATTAGAATGGATGTTTGCTCTTCTGAGGGCAAAAACTGACTGTTAATTATCTTTGTGTCTCTTCTAGTAATCAGTGTAGTACCTTATGCATTGAGATATAAATACTCTTAATTTGAATTTTACTTGTTTAATGGAAAGAAATTCTCCAAAAATTAAACTCAAGGTAATTACAACTGGTAGCTTTATACAATTTTTATTTGACTTTATTTAGGAAAATATTTTAAAGCTTAGCATATATTCTAATAAAGTAACAGTTTAGAAAATGCACTCCAGCCACGCAACAGTGATGGCTTATATGTTACAGATGGAAAAGAACAAAAGATGCTACTGACCCTTCCAACATAGTGAAAATAATATTGTTAAGGTTCTCATAAGTGATTGCGTTTCTTCCTTATAATGGGGATAAAACAATTCACAACAAAAGGACAGTTTTAGAATGAGTGGTAAATGTAATAGAGTGACTTACTAAAGAAAGGAGTCATTATTGAGAGATGAAAGAGAAAGAAATAAATTGAAACAATGAGACCATAGCCCATGATTGTTTTCACATTTTTACTTTAGGAAGGTAGATGAGTTACAGAACTCATCTCGGTTCTTTTAAGTGTTTACAACTGGAAATAAAATTTGGAAGTGTTTAAAACATGTGAATGCCTGTATTGACTGTAGCTGTAGGCTAATTAAGGAGTCTCTTAATAATGATAAGAAAGCTGGCTCATTCTCAGTTCATACTGATTATCACTAGGACAGACAGCATAAGTGATAGCCACACAATACCACTAAGATATATATCAAAGAGTCAGTGAGGGAGACTTTAACATCCACAGTAAGATTATCAATCCATGGCAAAGTCTAGTCAGATCAGATCAACTTTTTTCTTTTATAAATACAAGTGTAGAATGAATGATCAGTTGATGTGGCTGCTATGTGCTAAGTTGCTTCAGTCCTGTCTGACTGTTTGCCACCCTATGGACTGTAGCCCACCAGTCTCCTCTGTTCGTGGGATTCTCCAGGCAAGAATACTGGAGTGGTTCCTGTGCCCTCTTCCAGATCAGTTAATGATATACCACAAATTAAAGGTTGGTTCAATGACTTTGGATATTTTGTTTAAAAATTAAAAGCCACCTATCCAGAGCATTGGGATGCTGATGCCATGTTTACATCTTTTTTTTTTTTTCCAGTTCTTTATGTTTTCTTTATTTATTTTAACTTTGCAATACTGTATTGGTTTTGCCATACATCAACATGAATCCGCCACGGGTGTACATAAGTTCCCATTCCTGAACCCCTCTCCCACCTCCCTCCCCAAACCATCTCTCTGGGTTATCCCAGTGCACCAGCCCCAAGCATCCTGTATCCTGCATCAAACCTAGACTGGCGATTCATTTCTTATATGATATTATACATGTTTCAATGGCCAGGAGGGAATGGCAAGACATACTTAAAGTGATGAAAGAAAATAACCTACAGCCCAGATTACTGTACCCAGCAAGGATCTCATTCAAATATGAAGGAGAAACTAGATCCATGTTTACATCTTAATACGTGGATATAATAATGAAGCATGAGATGAAATTTATACTCAATGTATTGTGTTTTATTTCAAATGCAATTATTGTATTGAGGGACTGAATTCAGTTGTATTTGATAAGGACACTTAGGAAAGTTTCATGTTCCAGCATTTGGCTGTAATGGAATTTGTTGTTTCTTTTTAAGAATGTGTGTGCTGAGTTGCTCAGCCGTGTCTGACTCTTTGGGACCTCATGGACTGTAGCCCTCCAGGATCCTCTGTCCAAAGATTTCCCAGGCAAGAATAATGGAGGGTTGCCATTTCCTTTTTCCAGGGGATCTTCCCAATCCAGGGATCAAACCCAGACCTCCTTCATTGCAGGTGGATTCTTTACTGTCTGATCCGCAGGAAGCCCTTTTTAAGAATAGAAGGAAATTTAAGTTTTAAGGATAGAATACTCACGTACATTGTCAGGTGTATTATTATCTAGCTTTGAGTAAATTGCAGATCAGAATATATCCCTGAAATGTGAAGAACTCTACCCACTAATTCAGTTGCCATATACCTGATTTAGTCAGGTCCTATAATAGTAACATTCTAAACATTCTCTGTTATTTGGTATGAACACAATATCTGATGACATTTGGGATTAAAGGTTAGTATCATTATTTCTGACTAAAAAGTAGGTTTATTGTTTCTGAGAGTAACTGAGATAGTTGAGAAGACTCTGCCTCCACACAGAAAATATATATTTTACTTGCCAAGTGAATATTAAATTTGCAAATGAATATAAGATTTAATTTAATAATATTTTTAGATAATAACAAAGTTTCATATTCTAGTACAGAAACCAAAATTTTCTCATCATCCTGAGGCCATTTGCCTGGTGACTCAATGTTATTTATTCATTCTGGGAAAGATTTGACACAGAATAAAACAAAGAGTCTATTGAATTTAAGAACAAATTTTAAAACTCTAGAACTGCCTTGGGATAAAATTAAGTCTTATTATAAATACTATAGATTTTGTAGACAGAAGGATTTGGGTTCCATTATGTTAAAAAACAAAAGCTAGTGGAGGTGATGGAATTCCAGTTGAGCCATTTCAAATCTTAAAAGATGATGCTGTGAAAGTACTTCATTTAATATGCCAGCAAATTTGAAAAAGTTAACAGTGGCCACAGGACTAGAAAAGGTCAGTTTTCATTCCAATCCCAAAGAAAGGTAATGCCAAAGAATACTCAGATTACCACACAATTGCACTCATCTCACATGCTAGTAAAGTAATGCTCAACATTCTCCAAGCCAGACTTTAACAATATGTGAACCATGAATTTCCTGTTAAAGCTGGATTTAGAAAAGGCAGAGGAACCAGAGATCAAATTGCCAACATCTGCTGGATCATGGAAAAAGCAAGAGATTCCAGAAAAACAACTACTTCTGCTTTATTGACTCTGCCAAAGCCTTTGACTGTGTGGATCACAAGAAACTGTGGAAAATTCTGAGAGAGATGGGAATACCAGACCACCTGACCTCCCTCTTGAGAAATCTGTATGCAGGTCAGGAAGCAACAGTTAGAACTGGACATGGAACAACAGACTGGTTCCAGATCAGGAAAGGAGTACATCAAGGCTGTTTATTGTCACCCTGCTTATTTAACTTATAT
>SJYV01010810.1:1183331-1211040 GCA_006410875.1 Neotragus pygmaeus | reverse complement strand
TCACAAAGAGTCGGACATGAGTGAGTGACCAAACTGAACTGAACTGAGGGGATGGGGAGAGAGGGAAATGAAAGTTACTGTTCAGTGAGTACAAAGTTATAGTTTTACAAGTGAAATAAGTTATAGAGATCTGCTATATAACATAATGCAGCAATATGGCATTGTACATTTAAAAAATTAAGATAGTAATGTTATATTAAGTATTCTTACAACACACAAGCAAAAAGACATAAGAAATCTTTTGGTAATGATGGATATGTTTGTTACCTTTATTGTGATGATAATATCATGTTATTGTAGTTGGTTAGTCGCTCAGTTGTGTCCAACACTTTGTGACCCCATGGACTGCAGCATGCCAGGCTGCCCTGTACTTCACCATCTCCTGGAGCTTGCTCAAACTCACGTCCACCGAGTCAGTGCTGCCATCCAACCATCTCGTCCTCTGTCATCCCCTTCTTCTCCTGCCTTCAATCTTTCCCATCATCCGGATCTTTTCTATGAGTCAGGTTTTTCGCATCAGGTGGCCAAAGTATTGGAGTTCAGGTTCTGCATCAGTCCTTCTAATGAATATTCTGGATTGATTTCCTTTAGGATTGAGCAATTTCATCTCCTTGCTATCCAAGTCACTCTCAAGAGTCTTCTCCAACCCCACAGTTCAAAAGCATCGATTCTTCAGCATTCAGCCTTCTTTATGTTCCAACTCTCATATCCAAACATGATTACTGGAAAAATCATAGCTTCGACTATAAGAACCTTTGTCAGTAATGTCTCTGTTTTTTAATACACTGTCTAGGTTTTTCATAAAGCAACAGTTAGAACTTGACATGGAACAACAGACTGGTTCCAAATAGGAAAAGGAGTACGTCAAGGCTGTATATTGTTACCCTGCTTATTCAACTTATATGCAGAGTACATCATGAGAAACACTGGGCTGGATGAAGCACAAGCTGGAACCAAGATTGCCAAGAGAAATATCAATAACCTCAGCTATGCAGATGACACCATGCTTATGGCAGAAAGCGAAGAGAAACTAAAAAGCCTGTTGATGAAAGTGAAAGAGGAGAGTGAAAATGTTGGCTTAACGCTCAACATTCAGAAAACGAAGATCATGGCTTCTGGTCTCATCACTTCATGGGAAAGAGATGGTGAAACAGTGGAAACTGTGTCAGACTTTATTTTTGAGGGCTCCAAAAATCACTGCAGATGGTGACTGCAGCCATGAAATTAAAAGAAGCTTACTCCTTGGAAGAAAAGTTATGACCAACNGAAATAGATGGTGAAACAGTGGAAACTGTGTCAGACTTTATTTTTGAGGGCTCCAAAAATCACTGCAGATGGTGACTGCAGCCATGAAATTAAAAGAAGCTTACTCCTTGGAAGAAAAGTTATGACCAACCTAGATAACATATTTAAAAGCAGAGACATTACTTTGCCAATAAAGGTCCATCTAGTCAAGGCTATGGTTTTTCCAGTGGCCATGTATGGTTATGAGAGTTGGTCTGTGAAGAAAGCTGAGCATTGAAGAACTGATGGTTTTGAACTGTGGTGTTGGAGAAGACTCTTGAGAGTCCCCTGGACTGCAAAGAAATCCAACTAGTCCGTTCTGAAGGAGATCAGTCCTGGGATTTCTTTGGAGGGAATGATGCTGAAGCTGAAACTCCAGGACTTTGGCCACCTCATGCAGAGTTGACTCATTGGAAAAGACTCTAATGCTGGGAGGGTTTGGGGGCAGGAGGAGAAGGGGATGCCAGAGGATGAGATGGCTGGATGGCATCACCGACTGGATGGACGTGAATCTGAGTGAACTCTGGGAGTTGGTGATGGACAGCGAAGCCTAGCGTGCTGTGATTCATGGGGTCACAAAGAGTCAGACATGACTGAGCGACTGAACTGAACTGAACTAGGTTTGTCATAGCCTTTTTCCCAAGGAGCTAGCATCTTTTAATTTCATGACCTAGTCACCATCTGCAGTGATTTTGGAGCCCAAGAAAATAAAATCTGTCACTGTTTCCATTGTTTCCCCACCTATTTGCCATGAAGTGATGATACTGGATGCCAAGATCTTCATTTTTAGAATGTTGAATTTTAAGCCAGCTTTTTCACTCTCCTCTTTCACCTTCATCAAGAGGCTCTTTAGCTCTTCTTCACTTTCTGCCAGAAGGGTGGTGTCATCTGCATATCTGAGGTTATTGATATTTCTCCCAGCAATTTTGATTCCAGCTTGTGCTTTATCCAGCCAGCATTTCTTATGATGTATTTTTAATATAAGTTAAATAATCAAGATGACAACAGTCCATTGTTCCATGTTTGGTTCTAACTGTTGCTTCTTCACCTGCATACAGATTTCTGAAGAGGTAGGTAAGTGGTCTGGTATTCCCATCTCTTAAAGAGTTTTCCACCATTTAATGTGATGCACAGGGTCAAAGTCTTTAGTGTAATGAATGAAGCAGTAGTAGATGTTTTCCTGGAATTCTCTTACTTTTTGTATAATCCAATGGATGTTAGCAATTTGATCTCTGGTTCTTCTGCCTTTTCTAAACCCAGCTTGAACATCTGGAAGTTCTTGGTTCATAATATCATGAGTATTTGCAAGTTGCTAGCATGTATATGATAAGTTGCTCAACATCACTAATCATCAGGGAAATGGAAATTCATCAAATTGTATATATTAAATATCTGCAGTTGTTATATATCATATATACTTTAATAAATCTAAAAAATATGATAATGCATGTAAAAGTACTATAAACACTAAGGCAAATGTTACATATTTAAGAAGTCACCACCATTATTAATATTAAAATATATATGTCAGGTAGGACACAGTTTATAAGCAATCAAAAAAAAAAGAAGAAGAAGAAAGGATTATGACAGATTTAAGCTCAAGGAAGGATATTGGCTATGTCAGAGAAGCAATGGGAAGGCTTGAGAATTGAGGTCAGGATTTGTAGGAGTTTATCAAGTATAAAACCTAGCCACGACCAAATTCCAGGAATAGCCTGGTGAACATGCTACTCTTGGCACCACCAGCATGCTTACTTCATCCGTATTGGTAGTTCATCACTGCTATAGGATACCGCTGTTGCCACTGGTCATTGTCACAGGAAATGAAACTTCATCTCTGGATGAATAATTCAAAATTTAAATATCTGACTATTTGAGCTTCAGTATTAGGTCTGTATCCTGTCTTCTGGAGTCAATAAAGGGGTGTCTTAACCTGTTTCAGATTTTGCAGTAGAGGACTTGTGGACACACCAGGGGAAGGAGAGGGTGAGACAAATTGAGAGAGTAACATTGACATATGTACACTACCACGTGTAAAACAGACAGCAGGTGGGAAGCTGGTGAATAGCACAGGGAGCCCATTTTGATACTCTGTGATGACCTAGAAGGGTGAGATGGAAGGAGTGGAGGGAGATTCAAGGGAGGGGATATAGGTATACTTATAGCGGGTTCACTTTGTTGTACAGCAGAAATCAATACAACATTGTAAAGCAATTATCCTCCAAATAAAAATAATTAAAAAGAAAAGAAATCAGAGCCCACCAACATTTCCCATATAGGAATAATTTACACTGATAGCGTTTTCTTAACAAAACTTAGGGTAAAGGTCACCCAGAGGTAAAGAAAACTTCCCATCAAGTTTTCAGTAGCCATCAGTGTACAGTAATTACCTCTGTAGGGAACAACATTGACTAACATGTAGTAGTAGGAACTATGTTGTAACTATTGGCTTGTATCTGTTAATAATTGCTTTTACAGAAAAGAAAGCCAAATAATGAAGCTAGCAAAGATAAGGTAAAACTGCAAAAGGAGAGAAAAATGCCTTTATAATTGTACAGAGTGCCAAATTCCTTGTGAACAGGAAGGAAAGTGCACAGTTCTAGTCAGACAATGGTAATTATTCAAATGCACATTATATAGGTTATTTGTGAAAAGAAGACAAATCATTTCTTAATTATATATTCATTGGGTTAATTTTCTAATTTTCAGAAGAAAGTATGTATTTTGTCTTCATGAAACCCTAAAAATTATTTATTGCCTTTAGTAATAAAGATTACTACAGATTAATTAATTATTGCTAGAGATTAATAGATTATTTTAAAGTGAATCTTACTTTTATAGCTTTTCATTCAAACTTTCAGCTTTGTTGACTGATCACATTGATTCAGTGATGGTCACTGGAATGTTTCCTATGCCATTAATGGAGTAAAATTAAAATAATATTTCAGTCTTACAAGATGATAAACATTATCTTTGGAAATAAATTTATAATGTAAATATTTATATATTCATATATAAAAGCTTCATTTCTATATATGGAAAAATATATATTTTACTTCATGATGAATTTCCAAGAATCAGAATTTTCTCTTCCTGAATAAAGTACCAGTTAAGGGATTAAAGGCAGTGCGTTAAGAGGTTTTAGATTGTAGTTTATGCTGAGAGAAAAGACAGGGGAGATTATTTTGTTTTCTTTTGAGAGAGCTCAATCCACATTTCTGAGGTTTACCTTTGGCACAGCATATCTAAGTTTACTCATCATGAGTAAACACATGAAGTGCTAGGAATAATTCTCTGTTGAATTTCTTTATTTGTGATGAGAATATGGCTTAATCTCACTTTGAATCCCTTTATAGAGACTCTATAAGCATTGGCTCTAGAGTCAGTTTACAGATCTATAAATATACTCTCTCAGAAGCAGGGGTCACTGAGCACTTTCCTAGTCTGTAATGGTTGAGGCTGGGACCTGCCACACCACTTCGGCACTCCTGGAGCTCACCCTCGAACTCTGTGGAAGGTCTCCATATATATCTAGGGCTCCCCCTTGAGCACTTGTGACTCTGGTGGTGGTTAGTCACTCAGGCGTGTTCGACTTTTGTCCCCATTGGCTACCCTGCCAGGCTGCTCTGTCCATGGGATTCTCCAGGTAGGAATACTGGAGTGGATTGCCATTTATTTCCAACCCAGGGATTGAACCCATATCTCTTACATCTCCTGCACTGAAGGTGAATTCTTTACCACTGAGACACCAGGATAACCTGATCGTATGACTCTACTTCTGCGAGATTAATCTGACCTCATTAGTGGAGCAGGACAAAAGTGCCAGGAGCGACTCTTAACCAAGGGGGGTTTGAGATCAGGGAGTAGAACACCCAACTTCAAGCCCTTTGGGTCCTGGAGTTCTGATGTGTACTCAATTTAGTTTCTCAGAGGCACTCTTGAGACTCAGCCTCAGTTGCTCATAGAAGTGACCCTGTCATTAACACACTTTCTGCCTCTCTCCCTCCCGTCTCTGACTTACTTCCTCACTCCCTTATTGTTTTTTCTAGGATAATTTCCCAAATATACTCCCAGAACTTATCTCAGGGTCTGCTTTTTTTTGTCTTTCTCATGCCAATGTTCATCTAATCTTATTTAAGGCCAATAATGTCCCTATTCTGGAGACACAAAATTGAGGAAAGAGAAAAGAGTCTCTGCTACCTGACAGCATTTGTGAAGTACAAAAAACATCTATTTGTCTCTGAACTTTCACCACGGGGGCCATGGTCTGCCTTGGTAACTATTTATTTCTTTTATGTCTGCCATGATTGGAGACTCTCTCTCCCAGCATTGGCACAAAGGACTTTATGAATGAAAATCATCATTCACAAGAAGAAATGGCTTTGTTGAGATATTTATTCTGATGGATGGCAATCCTTGCTTTTTAGTCACTGTACACTTCTCAGATATTTTCTTTAAGACTATTTATTTATTTACTTTTATTATTTTTTAAATTTATTTTTATTTTATTTTACTTTACAATACTGTATTGGTTTTGCCATACATTGACATGGATCCGCCAGGGATGTATACGAGCTCCCGATCCTGAACCCCCCTCCCACCTCCCACCCCATATCATCTCTCTGGATCATCCCCGTGCACCAGCCCCAAGCATCCTGTATCCTGTATCAAACATTGACTGCCGCTTCGTATCTTACATGATAGTATACATGTTTAAATGCCATTCTCCCAAATCATCCCACCCTTGCCCTCTCCCTCAGAGTCCAAAAGTCCGTTCTGTNATATCATCTCTCTGGATCATCCCCGTGCACCAGCCCCAAGCATCCTGTATCCTGTATCAAACATTGACTGCCGCTTCGTATCTTACATGATAGTATACATGTTTAAATGCCATTCTCCCAAATCATCCCACCCTTGCCCTCTCCCTCAGAGTCCAAAAGTCCATTCTATACATCTGTGTCTCTTAATTGCCTGAAGAAATGGGATTTAAAATATTGAAATTCTGTGTCCACAGAGCCCATTATCTTTTGTCCTTATTTTTCCTCTGTCCAATCCACCCCAGTAATTCAGCTTGCATGAAAGCAGGGCTTTGTAATATTTTGTTTATTGCTCTGTTACTAATACAACAACAAAAGTGCCTGGAAAATAGTAAATTCTTCATAAATATTTGCTAGATGAATCAATGTAATCAATTCAATTACTTGATGGCCTTACAAACTTGGGCAAATTGATTAACCTCTGGGCCTCTTTTCTCACATATAAAATGGAGTGGCTGATGACAATCCCTCCCTTAAATGATTATTTTGAGGTTTGAATGAGATTTTGTATGTAAATATACTCAATGTAATGACTGACACATAATACATCCTGAAAAGCATAGTACTGTAAATTTAATACATGATCTATTGAGAGATGACTATGTGACAGGTATAATTAGATGTTGGGGTTACAGTGATGGAACATACATACAGGGTCACTTTGCTCTTCTGGTGGCTCAGACAGTAGAGAGTTCATCTGCAATGCGGGAGACCTGGGTTTGATCCCTGGCTTGGCGAGATCCCCTGGAAAAAAGCATGGCAACCCACTCCAGTATTCTTGCCTGGAGAATTCCCATGGACAGAGGAGCCTGGCGGGCTACAGTCCATGGGGTTGCAAAGAGTCAGACACAACTGAGTGGTTAAGCATAGTACATACTCATCTAATTGTACTATTGTATAATGAGTGTGATATAATGGATAATTCTGATCTAAATATTTTAGCTTAAGGAAATTCCATTTTTCTATTGATATTGAATAACTACATATTATAAATCAGGGGAATAACATTTTTAAAGCATATCTTAAAATATAGAGATAGATTGTTGTTGTCGTTCAGTCACCCAGCTGTGTCCAACTCTTCATGACCCCGTGGACTGCAGCATGCCAGGCCTCCCTGTCCCTCACCATCTCCCGAAATTTGCCTAAGTTCCTGTTCATTGCATTAGTGATGCCATTCAGCCATCACAGAGGTAGATTCATTGGAGAAAATATTAAAGATATGAATTCTTAAGAAACTACTTCAGTATTTCAAGCAAAAGATAATAACAGTAGTAAAATGAATGCCTCTGAGAGAATTTTCTGGATAAAAAAAGAGAGCTGGTTGATGGTTGCTCAGCTAACTGACAGGGGAATACAAAAAAAATAGCAGGTGAAGAAAGAGATTTAAGATAACTGTGTGTTCCCTAAAATCTATTGAAGAAAAGCATTACAAAAGAATCGGGAGCAAACAGGACTTGAGGGAGATGAATTGGCTCTTAAAGCTTTGCAGAAAGTGGTAGGAGCATAAGATCTGTCCTGTTATCTAGAATGCTGAGCTGGGAAAACAGAGAAGCTGGCGATGAGGGTGAGAGGAAGGTGACAACTCATGATGTTGCTGGGAGAGGGAGAGTGCTCATAGCACATGTGAAAGAACAGAACAGCAGCGTTTTCTAAGCATTTTCTCAAGATGGTGTTTCTCCTTATTTCAAGGTTGCCTCTGTCATCACTTCTGTGTTCAGAGTGACTCAGTTTCTGATTCAGCCCAGAATGCTTCTCTCCAGCTCCCAAAGGAGAACCAGGAATCTTAGTGTCTCTAGCTATACAAACATCACCTTACTCTGGATAAGATATTCTTATTACATCATATCAAGCATGTTTTCCAACCTTTCTCTTTTCTTTTTTAATCACTAAAAGATAAAGATTCTTGCCTTTAAAGTGAACATAATACCATCATCACACTTAAAAATTCTATTTTTTTAATGTCATCATGTGTAGCCATTTCAACATTGTATGTGTGCAATTTCGTGACTCATCTATTCTTTATTTTGGCAATATATCAGCCTTGAATTTTTATTATTTCCAGACTTGGTTTTCCTCCTCCTGCCAAAGTTAAAAAACAAATAAAAAATTGGATTCTTATAAAGGTTCTCCCACTCCTTTGGGGATTTATACAAAACACCACTAACTAAAATCATCTGAAATGACTAGTTTCTATGATCCTGAAAATGTAAACATGTCAGCAAAATCAACTATGGCTCATATAGATGTAGCTCAAAGGTATTAAGGCCTAAAGTAAATGCTGGCGTGTGCCTGCTTTCTAAGAGAAGAAAGGGCACTGCAAGTTCATGATTAAATGAAAAACTTCAGTAATTTGAATATATTTCCCAGGAGCCAGAGGGCTAAAAAGGTGACTATGCAAGACTGTGCAAGACTCCAGATTATGAAAAAAGTATATATTATAATATATAGAAGTGTTTGTTCTTCCTTAAGATAAAACATCCTCTGAAAATATCTATTTTGTAGCAGTTGCTCTGTTAGAATATTAATATGTGAAACAATCTTTACAGTCACTGCAAAAAGTAGAGATAATCAAGCCCACACTACAGATTTGTAAAGCAAGATTGTCTAATGTGCCAAAGATTATGTAACAAGTAAATGGATTTGTTCCCAGACTTGTTAGATTTTTAAATGCCTGGTCTTACCATGACTATAACAGGCTGCCTCCTCTGGGCTTCATCAAGGTATAACATCACCAGTTTAAGGATGAGGAAAACCAAATTTAAGATATACATATGTAAACATGATGCTGAGTTTTCCTCTTGGAGAAAATCTGCCCTGTACACCCCAATGGCAATTGAGGTGAAGCAAGCAAGAATACTGGAGTGGGTTGCCCTTTGCTTATCCAATGCATGAAAGTGAAAGTGAAGTCGCTCAGTTGTGTCCAACTCTTAGTAACCCCATGGACTACAGTCTACCAGGCTCCTCCGTCCATGGAATTTTCCAGGCAAAATTACTGGAGTGGGGTGCCATTGCCTTCTCCGATGCAATCTTAGAGCAGCTCCAGAATTGTAAATTCCATTTGCTGGAATTTAGTCATAGCTAACTTTCTTATGTATGTGCATGTGATTAACATTTTGTCTTTAACTAACCCTCTGTCAATCAGAGTTCAGTCAGGAAAACAGTTGCAATAAAAATTATATGAACAAAGGATTTACGATATTTATTTTAGAATTTAATTTAGAATTACATAATTTAAAATTATGATATTTAATTTAGAATTACTACTTATATTAATTAGACCTTACACTAATGTGCAGTAACCTGGATAAGTGAAGATCAAAAAAGGAGAGTGATAGGTACCAATCATTCTATTGGTCGGGTTTCCCTGGTGGTTCAGTGGTAAAGCTTCTGCCTACAGTAAGGGGGTGTGGGTTTCATGCTTGGGTCGGGAAGATCCCCTGGAGAAGGGAGTAACTGCCCACTCCAGTATTCTTGCCTGGAAAGACCCATGGGCAGAAGAGCCTGATGGGCTACAGTCCATGGGGCTGCGAAAGAACGGGATATGATTTAGCTACTAAACAACAAAATTCCTTTGGACACACAGGTATGAGTACCATGTTAGAACTATAGGATAGAGTTGTTAGATGTAGTAACTGTTAAAAAATAATCCTTAACACCCAGTTAAATTTTAATTTCAGATAAATAATATTTTTATATAAGATGTCTCATGTAATATATGACTCTTTGTGACCCCATGGACTGTAGCCCACCAGGCTCCTCTGTCCATGGGATTTCCCAGGCAAGAATACTGGAGTGGGTAGCCATTCCCTTCTCCAGGGGTCGTTCCCAACCTTCGAACCCAGATCTCCTGCATTTCAGGTTGAGCCACCAGGGAAGCTCATATGAGATTGGACTTAAGCTAATTTTTTCCATTATTTATCTTAAATATAAGTTTAACTGGGTGTCCTGTATTTTATCTGTCAACTTTATNGTCGTTCCCAACCTTCGAACCCAGATCTCCTGCATTTCAGGTTGAGCCACCAGGGAAGCTCATATGAGATTGGACTTAAGCTAATTTTTTCCATTATTTATCTTAAATATAAGTTTAACTGGGTGTCCTGTATTTTATCTGTCAACTTTATAGTAGGAATATTTAAGAAGCCATGTATGTTCACCTCTGAAGTATTGTGGAGGGGTAGTATGTGGAGAGTCTATGGAAAGAAACACCAACTCTGTGGCTACACAGCTAAGTATCTGGCAGTGAACCAGGGGCTGTTGTTGGTAAACAGAGTCAAGGGTCAGGAAGAGGAGCTAGATCTGGAGCAAGAGAGACCAAGAATAACCTGAAACCCACTGGGCACCTCTGTGGCAATAATGATAACTTCACATCTATCTTTAAATTGTACAGAGACCTCTCTTGACCACACAGAAGGAGATTCTGGGAAAGGCAGTTTCTGGTTATAGTCAAATTAGTGTAACTCAGTGTAATATATCTATCCTTTTTGCCCTAAATTCATACTCTCTCTCCTTCTCTTTGCTGAGCTAAAATATATAGAAATGCATGGATAATAAACATAACAGTTATATGTTATGTTATATACATTTGTCAAAACCTGTTTAAGCAATGCAAAATCAAGATCCAGAACATTTCTGCCTCCCTAGAAAGTTTTCTAGCCCCTGTTCAGTTAATCCTCTCTCTCCAATAGGTACGCAATATTGATTTTTTTTTTTTATCATAGTTTTGCCATGTATTCAAAGTGTTAGTCACTCAATCACATCCAACTCTTTGTGAGCCCGTGGACTGTAGCACACCAGGCTCTTCTGTCCTTGGAATTCTTCAGGCAATAACACTGGAGTGATTTGCCATTCCCTTCTCCAGGGTGTCTTCCCAATCCAGGGGTAAAACCCGGGTCTCTTGCACTGCAGATTCTTCACTGTCTTGCAGTTCTCTAAAATGGAAGCATACAGTATTTTTCTTGTGGATATTGCTTCTTTCACACCACATCATGTGCTCGTCAGTGTTGCTGCATATATCAGTAATTTATTCTTTTTTCTTACTGGTTGGTAGTTCATTGTAGAAATATATCCATTATGAAAATTAAGATAAATTTATTGAAAAGATAACTGTATTCCAACACTAGAATTATTGTCATATGTAGAAGATAAGCATGCAAAAAATTCCATAAAATACAATCTAATACTAGTAAGTTGTATTTGTTTGTCAAATGTTCTGAAACCCCAGTAATTTCCTGATGTTATCTAGAAAGGTATCAAATACATATAGGCACTGACTGGAGACTCTTTTTTCTTGAGTGATCAAAAGTACTGATGGATGAAAGAAGATAACTTATTTTGATCCCCTAACTTCAAACAAACTAAAATCATTTTGTTCAGTGTTAACTGACACCACCTCAACTCTCCACACACATTCTGAAAAGTATTACACTAGAACATGATGCGGGAATCCTTGGAAACTAGGGAGTTGAGATACCATGGGGCTCTCAGTGGTCCATAGTTCAAACACAACTGTGGAAAATAACTCATTTCAATGCCAAGCCTGTGGCAAGCCTAGAAAAGCTTTTAGCAGAGCCCAGAATACTGCTCTTGGCCAAAACTAGAACCTAAAATGAGCTGGAAAGGACTAGAGTTGGATATTACTTTGTAATAGCCAATTGGCCTGGGGTTCGCAACAATTGTTATCAAACAAAGGACACTTTAACTGATGCTTAAAAGTTTGCATATGCTTCTCTGTACTGCTCTTAATTTCTGCTTACATGCTTCTGTGGTCTATCTCCTTTAGGATAGAAGCCATGTCCTTTAATCTATGTATCTCTATTGCCTAACAAGGTATATAACATTTGCAGGACACTTGAATGAACAGCAGTAGAAGTACTAGGATATATCATAGAAACAAAGGTACACACAACCTGTGATAAAGTTGGTGGAGCAGAGTAATATAATGGGGAAGATTGAAACTCAGGCTCTTGGGTGAATGTTTGTTTATAGTGGGACTGCTGAACTTCATGATGCTCTGCTTTCTTCCAGTTGTCTAGGGAACAGATGTTTCTTTAGGGTGAAGTTCTTACATCTTGCTGGAATATTTCATCTACCAGTTAGCTTGGCTGTTTCTGAATGTAAATATCAAAAGAGAGTCAGTAGTGACAGGTGTCCTGGGAGAAGAGTTTATGATACCTGAAGAGAAACAGCCTATTATTTGGAGCTCGAATAATGGAGAATGTGGTGTCAAGAAAATGCCCTCAATAACTAGACTAATTGATCACCTAGATAAAAGGGGCTAATGTGACCTAGCCATGGCCAGAAGAACATAGGTCTTCTAACACTGAATATGGTTGTTTTATAAACTGGCTAAAGGCCCAAAAAGACACTAATGAACATGGAGTATAAGTATCCTTGCTCCCAAATGGGTGGATGGATAGATAGAGATAGGTGAGATATTATACATTAAAATAATAAAAGCTTTAAATGTAACTTTAAATAAAATTCATGAGACTGGTGCATTTAAAGAATATATTTTTTAGATATTTAATCATTAGGTTCAAGAATAGTGGACCTAGTGGTAAAGAACCCACCTGACAATGCAGGAGATGTAAGCAATGCAGGATCAATCCTTGGGTCGGGAAGATCCTCTGGAGGAGAAAATGTAACCCACTCCAGTATTCGTGCCTGGAGAATCCCATGGACAGAGGAGCCTAGCAGACTAGGGTTGATGGGGTTGCAAAGAGTCAAACATGACTGAAGCAACTTAGGACACACAATAATAGATCCTTTTATGCTTTCTTTCCTGATTCCATGCTAAAACAGAAGAGTGAGAATTAATGATAAATTCATTTGTTCTAATATTAAAGCAATATTTTTGAAGACAGGAAGACATAAAGCATATTGTGAAATAATCTATAAAAACTCCCAGCATGATGTCTGGCTCAGTAAGCAGTCAATAAGTATTAGTGTCTTTTCATCTATTAAAATCCCAGGATTAGGAATTCTTGTACAGCCTAGAAAATGGAATTGATAACTATCAATGACAAAAGTTTTACTTTAAAAATGCCCAAGTCTAGTAAAGAAGATACTAAAACTTTTTCAAACTTTAATCTAAATGGTGTGTGTGCTCAGTTGATCAGTCATTTCCAACTCTTTGCGACCCTGTGGACTGTACCTGGCCAGGCTCCTCTTTCCGTGGGTTTATCCCAGCAAAAACACTGGAGTGGGTTGCCATTTCCTCTTCCAGAGGATCTTCCCAACCCAGGGATCAATCCACGTCTCCTGAGGCTCTTGCATTGGCAGGCGGATTCTTTGCCGCAGAGTCCACCTGGGAAACCCATTAACCTAGATTCAGTTCAGTTCAGTCACTCAGTGGTGTCCGACTCTTTGTGACCCCATGAATCGTAGCACGCCAGGCCTCCCTGTCCATCACCAACTCCTGGAGTTCACTCAGGCTCGCGTCCATCGAGTCGATGATGCCATGCAGCCATCTCATCCTCTGTCATCCCCTTCTCCTCCTGCCCCCAATCCCTCCCAGCATCAAAGTGGACCTACAATAATGAATGAATAGCAGAAATGGTTTCAGTGTAAAATAAAGTCTTGTNCCATCGAGTCGATGATGCCATGCAGCCATCTCATCCTCTGTCATCCCCTTCTCCTCCTGCCCCCAATCCCTCCCAGCATCAAAGTGGACCTACAATAATGAATGAATAGCAGAAATGGTTTCAGTGTAAAATAAAGTCTTGTTGTGAATGAAAGCTGAATTTACCTCATAGGTTTTCCAGAGGAATCATTTTATTCATGCCATGTATACACAAAGGAAGTTTTTCAACCATTTTTTTGCTATTTGGCATGAAAATTGTTTTCTGACTTTCTTTGTGAATCCTGCATGTTTTGACTTGACTATAGCTGTGCCTAAGAAGTATTCATAGGATAAATTAAATGAAAATTTCACAACATGGGATGCTAAGTGGACAAGGAGGGCTCTCCTTACATGAAACCAGAATCACAACCTCAGGAGGAAATTGTGGTGAAAATTTGCCCTCAATGTATCAGGAGAAAGAAGTGAATAAAACTTTGAAGGACCATTCTTACAACATAAGACCAGCTTTCAGCAAAACCATGTTGTCGTAGACTTGCTTTCCCTTGCAGTAAGTGGCCTATCTCCTTCCTCCTGGACCCCTTGTCCTTGTTGGCCCCATTCCTTCTGTTCTCAATCCTGTGCCCTGGTCACTGTAATCTGAACAGTGGCTAATGTGGACTAGCCTGTTGGTCAGTCCAAGTCCACCCACTTAAGGCTGCCTTTCTCACCAGATCAGGTCCCCAGGGCAGACAGAATTGTTTGGTGCACCTACAACACTTTACTATAATATTAATAAATTGAACTACCATGTCTTCCAAAAAATTTGCATTTTATCAGAGCACTTAAAATGTTTCAAATAATGTGTCACTAATGCAAAAATTTTCCCCATCTATTTCCCATGAAGTGATGGAACCAGATGCCATGATCTTCGTTTTCTGAATGTTGAGCNCCTTTCTTTGGAATTGGAATGAAAACTGACCTTTTCCAGTCCTGTGGCCACTGCTGAGTTTTCCATATGTACGTAAAAGACCATAAACCATTTTATATCAAATATAAACAGCAGAAGTCAAGAAGATAAGCAAAGCCAATAGATTTTAAAAATCACCTACTTCAGTGGTGTTCTATCTGGTATGTATAGGGCATTCAATATATTTTTTAATTAATAAAGGAACAAATGAATGAAACTCCTTACTCCAAATGAGCTCTTAATTAGATGTGTGTATCGAGCAGTTGCTACTGCATTATAAACAACCAGAAACATATCAATGTCACACAATAAGTTTATTATTAACAAGTGTCTGGCTATGCCTTATGTGTCTCACTCTGGGGATCAGGCTAGAAGAACTGCAACTTGCTCGGGCATATTCTTCTTTTAGCTGAATCTGAAACCTCTCAGGAAGGGTGAGTAGAAAGAGCAATGCCTCTCTAAGGTCAGGTTCAGAAAAGGTAACTTGTCACATCTATTCACATTTCATTGGCCAAAGCATATCATAAAGCCAAGTCCAACATCAATGAATATCTGCCCCCCAACCAAAAAATCTAATCTATCAAATATAGAATAGGAGCTACAGCTGCCCTGGTTGATGGTTAGGACCAATCAGCCCAGAATCTTTTCTAGATATCTAGTTTCCCTTCCCTGCCTCTTACAGTAATTCCTGAGATGCTTCATCAGGAACCAGGACCCAAGAGGACACTATATAAAAAGAAAAGCAGTGCTTATATTCGCTATGGATATGATACCAAAGTACTTCTCAGGTGGCGTTAGTGGTAAAGAACTCTCCTGCCAATGCAGGAGACGTAAGTGATGCAGGTTCGATCCCTGAGTTGGGAAGATCCCCTGGAGGAGGGCATGGCAACCCACTCCAGTATTCTTGTCTGGANTCTCAGGTGGCGTTAGTGGTAAAGAACTCTCCTGCCAATGCAGGAGACGTAAGTGATGCAGGTTCGATCCCTGAGTTGGGAAGATCCCCTGGAGGAGGGCATGGCAACCCACTCCAGTATTCTTGTCTGGAAAATTCCAGTGACAGAGGAGCCTGGCAGGCTACTGTATATAGGGTCACACAGAGTCAGACATGACTTCAGTGACTTAGCACAGCACAACAGCATGGTACCAAAGTAACAGGTTCAGGAGTGGGGAGGGAATTCTAGGCTGAGAGAACAGGATAAACAAAAGACAGTTGTTGGGTTTATACATAGGAATGTGAAGTTGCTCAGTCATGTCCGACTCTTTGCGACTCCAATGACTGTATCCTACCAGACTCCTCTGTCCATGGGATTTTCCAGGCAATAATACTGGAGTGGATTGTCATTTCCTTCTCCAAAGGATCTTCACAACCCAGGGATCGAACCCAGGTCTCCCACATTGTAGCTTTACCATCTGAGCCACCAAGGAAGTCAAAACAGTGTTGCTTGAGGCCCTGCTGGGATTTGAACCCAGGATCTCCTATTTACTAGAAGGCACTTTCACCAACTAAGCGAAGTGAAAGTGAAAGTCGCTCAGTTGTGTCCAACTCTTTGTGACCCCATGGACTATACAGTCCATGGAATTCNCCAAGGAAGTCAAAACAGTGTTGCTTGAGGCCCTGCTGGGATTTGAACCCAGGATCTCCTATTTACTAGAAGGCACTTTCACCAACTAAGCGAAGTGAAAGTGAAAGTCGCTCAGTTGTGTCCAACTCTTTGTGACCCCATGGACTATACAGTCCATGGAATTCTCCAGCCCAGAATACTGAAGTGAGTAGTGTTTCCCTTTCTCCAGGGGCTCTTCCCAACCCAGGGATCGAACCCTGGTCTCCCACATTGCAGGTAGATGGTTTACTAGCTGAGTCGTATGTATATATATATATATAAATATATAATCCCTATCACCAAGTACCATCCTCAGTACATTATAGGTACTCCTTAGTCAATGTTTGACAAAAACAAACAAAAATCATAGTGAAAACAGACTCCCTCGCTGAACATAACAGGGTGTAAATTTTTCAGCTGGGTTTACAATTTAAATTTAGTATCAAACACCCTTGATGCTTCATCCAAAAGGCTGCCAATGGAATCGGTGTAATTAGACTCTCAAGATGTAGACGATATTGTGTAAGACCCTCACACCTGGTTTGTTGGGAAGAACAGAGCTAGTTTCCATGATCCTAAAATACACTGAGAAATTACTAGAAAGATGTTGAGGCACAAGTGAAACAAGTAAACACACTCATTATGCAAATAATCCTTATGGAGCAAATGGAGCCAGATCCACAACCTTTGTCCAACTATTCGGCCATTCCAGATCTTGCCTTTTGACCTCAAGATCCCTGGGCTGGATGACCCACTTTTCAAACTATTGATATTTAGCCACTGCTTGGGAAAGTGTTCATGCAGTCCAACCAAAGGGCCACAAACTTCATGACCAGCTCACTCGTCCTAGGTATAATAACCAGCAGCAATGAGGCTGGCTATATTTACTACATACAGATGATTTCCAGGTAAGAGAATTCGTTGCTGGAGAATTTCCCTCCTAGTTGCCCAATGCAGCTTTTAAAATCTGGACTATTTCCCCTCATCCTAATGGGGCCACTTAGAGTTTATCATCCGCTGATAGGAAAAGTTATCTGCACAGCTGTGAATCCACATTAGTTATGCTCTAAGCAGGACAACACTGTAAATTATTTGCAATATGCTGGAACTCAACATGGACTGAGTTTATAAATATGATATTAAACTCTTAAGAGGGAGTTGCAAACCTTTTATACAGTCATTAATTTTTTTAATGGTTTAGAAGTCCAAATTAGCAACTGGAGGTGAGTGCCATCTTCCAAAAACAGATGGTGTTGGCTTTTCTAAGAACAAGATCCCGAGATCAAATAGGAAGATTAGGACTTGGATGCCTTTTGGAAATCTACTTCAAAGCCTGGAATAATGAGTGAGATTCAAAGTGTGATTCCTAGAGGCTTCCCTGACCACCCCAGTACATGGTCTGAGATTCACACCGAGCTCCTATCACCTTTCTGCGTGCTGAACGCACTCAGTTGCTAAGTTGTGTTCGACCCTTGTGATCCCATGGACTGTAGCCCACCAGGCTCCCCTGTCCATGGAATTTTCCAGGCAAGAATACTGGAGTGGGGTGCCATTTCCTCCTTCAGGGGATCTTCCAAGTCTCCCTCATCCCCTGCATTGGCAGCAGATTCTTCACTACAGCGCCACCTGGGAAGCCTTTGCTGCATGCTGTACTCATTTGAAAACTAGTCACACACAGTTCTGCGTTATATACAAAACTTCGGTTCGCTTATTTACATCCTATAGTTTTCCCTGACTAAACACTGAAACACTAAATGACTAAAATACTTTTGCTTCGTATACAACCTTCTAGAAATATATTACATAGAAAAAGTTCCCCATAATCTGACTTCACAAGATAACCACTATTAACCATTTAGTGCAGAGTTCTTCAGATATTATTTCTGATCCATGGACTGATATATATGCATTTTTAAACAAAAATTATACCACTTAAACTATTTTACAATTTCCTTTTTTCCTGCTTCCTCAATATACACAACATTCAGAAAACGAAGATCATGGCATCTGGTCCCATCACTTCCTGGGAAATAGATGGGGAAACAGTGGAAACAGTGTCAGACTTTATTTCGGGGGGCTCCAAAATCACTGCGGATGGTGACTGCAGCCATGAAATTAAAAGACGCTTACTCCTTGGAAGGAAAGTTATGGCCAACATAGATAGCATATTCAAAAGCAGAGACATTACTTTGCCAACAAAGGTCCATCTAGTCAAGGCTATGGTTTTTCCAGTGGTCATGTATGGATATGAGAGTTGGCCTGTGAAGAAGGCTGAGCACCGAAGAATTGATGCTTTTGAACTGTGGTGTTGGAAAAGACTCTTGAGAGTCCTTTGGACTGCAAGGAGATCCAACCAGTCCCTTCTAAAGGAAATCAGTCCTGGGTGTTCTTTGGAAGGAATGATGATAAAGCTGAAACTCCAATACTTTGGCCACCTTATGTGAAGAGTTGACTCATTGAAAAAGACTCTGATGCTGGGAGGGATTGAGGGCAGGAGGAGAAGGGGATGGCAGAGGAAGAGATGGCTGGATGGTATCACTGACTTGATGGATGTGAGTCTGAGTAAACAACGGGAGATGGTGATGGACAGGGAGGCCTGGCATGCTGCAATTCATGGGGTCGCAACTGTGTGACTGAACTGAACTGAATGCAAAAATTCAGTATTTAGGAGAGCGATTTTCAGAAGATATACTTCCCTACTTTTCACATGCTTTTCATTAAGTTTTGCTACCCCAGTTTATGGATACCATCAGCTTACTATTTCTATTTAAACTTGAAGCCTTGTTACCCATTTGAAACCATTTGTACGGATCAATTGTACGTAGACAGCCTGGTTCTCCCAATCTCTACTCATGTTCATCATAATATCACAATCTGACAACGTTCAAACTGTTCTGGGGGCTCTAGATCATGCCCCTTGAGGAAAATGAGCTTGCTAGACAGTGGAGAAATGTGGTTTGCTAGAGAATGAGCCACTTACACTCTGCAGGATGCACGCATTTCAGGATAAATGAATCTTGATGAATTTCCTCCATCTGAAGTCTTCTTCCTCAGAGTATGAAAAAAATTTACGTTTCCCTTAAATGAATGATTGGTGGAAAGGAATAAACAACAATCTCAGGTTGCCCTTAAAGAATCATAACATTATTAATACAGTAGATTACTGCGTATTTGTAACCTAAAAATGTCTGCATTTCCCCACGTGGCTCTTTAAAACCAGCATGTTTATATTTTACCTTTCTTTTATGTGTTCCACTAATGATGGTTATTCAGACTTCATGGTCTTGAAAATTCATAGCTAACCATGGTGCATCACTATTACTCTTCAGCTACCAGTATTAAAAAATATTCCAAATTAGTTTTTAAGCAGAAAGAGAATGTATGAAAGCTTTTATATACTTGCATATTTCTGAAGTAGTTCAGGCGTGACTTGATCTAAAAGCTCAAATGATGTAACTGTTTTTGTTTGTTTCTTTGTTTTTTTTCCTCTCCATCTTGTGTCAACTTCATGCTCAGAAACCTTCTTTCCTTGTGGTTAAGAGATGATTACAGTAGGTCCAGCCTCATAATTTATCAGATTCAACATCAGTGAGAAATATATTTTGCTTTGTAGCTCACTTCCCTCTTTTGAAGTGAATGTTCAGCTTATCCCTGAACCAATTACTCTGCCTTTGCCAGGGTGAATAGATTAGGAAGAGGGTGATGACAGAAACACAGACAGACAGACAGAGACAAAGAGATGGAGAGAAACAGAAACAGAGAGAAAGAGAGAGAGAGAGACAGAGAAAGGGGAAAGAGAATTTCCCTAAATGCAGAATGGTGTCTCTTATTAACCATCTTTTTTTCCAGTTTATTCTAAAAGTTTGGTACAATACTAAGTCCATAGTACATATTCAATACATATAATTTGAATTGATATAAAATTAATATCTGATTCAATTCACACATTATCAGTTTTTCAGTTTACTATTTTGTTGGATTACTTTAATTGTGCCAAGACAATTTTAAAAATCCTCCAACTTTTACTTATCTAACTCTAATTTATTTCCTTTGCATGTTATTCTGGTTTCTTTGTTTCACAGCTTCTTACACATTCATACTTCTCTTTTAGAATGGTTGCATCTGTTAGTATCACATGAAATATCAGAAGAAACTTCATAATTCGTTGTCTCATGAGACTTAACGGGTGAAGCAGGGGCATAGTGAAGCAGGAAAAGAGTGCATTGGGAGTTTATGATTACTCTATGTACTCCATATGTATTAGCACCTTTAATCCTAAGAACAAATACTCGAGGGAGAATAATCCCTGTCTTACAGATGGGAAAATTGAGCATAGAATGGTAGGTTACTTGCCCAAGTTTTCAAGGTAGGAATAAATGAGCCATTTCAGGAAAAAAAAAAAATCATATCAGTAAACTGTTGATTGGTTGTTTGGCTTCGACTTGAAGGGATAACATACCCTATCTTTCATTGTGCAGTTGTCCTCTGGAACTTTCATTTTATTCGTTGGTGGTGTTTTGAATATTGACTTTTCCCTCTAATAAGGAGAAATATATTCAAACCTGTGTTTGCAAAGCAGACTTTGGGGTGCATATTTGAGTACAGTGTTAAAACCCTTTCTCAGACAATATGAGAACAAGCTAGTATGCATGTTTCCTGACTGTATTTTCACACTTTGTAGCTATTTCATCTAACAAGCCTCATGTTTTAGGGGGAAATTTTTTCCTACTGGATATTCTTCAGATATTCTATATAGGGGCATAGAGGAAAAATTTCAGAGAAGGCAAAGGCACCCCACTCCAGTACTCTTGCCTGGAAAATCCCATGGACGGAGGAGCCTGGTAGGCTGCAGTCCAAGGGGTCACTTGGAGTCGGACACGACTGAGCGACTTCACTTTGACTTTTCACTTTCATGCATTGGAGAAGGAAATGGCAACCCACTTCAGTGTTCTTGCCTGGAGAATCCCAGGGATGGGGGAGCCTGGTGGGCTGCTGTCTCTGGGGTCGCACAGAGTCGGGCACGACGGAAGTGACTTAGCAGCAGCAGCAGCAGAAAAAATTTAAATCATTGCCATTTGGCAGTAAATTATTATGCAGTTTTCTGTTGGAGTCATCCCTGGCTCCCTAAGCAAGAGGCTACACTATAGTGAGAAACATGCTCTGTGTCCTCATGTTCTTTCAGCTGGAGAATGTCATGTCTCATGGAGCAAAACATAGAAGGAAAATTATTTCCCACCCTATATCTAGTTCCTTCTATTTATATTTGCTAGAAATTCCTCTTACATACCACAGATACATTGTATGATCATCTTAATATTTAGATTTTATGAATTGCATCTTTTTCTGGATATCATAGATAATTTTATGGAAGTTTATACAGCTATTAGCCAAAAGCACTTTAAACCAGACAACTCATTCATTAGTTGCATTGATTTTTCTATTTAACTATCAGAAAGTTATCTTCTATATTTCCTTTACTTACAGGTTATTGGTGGGGAAGATGAACTCATTTTTCTCGCTTGAGCTCTAACATTATTATTTTATACTCAACAACATAAAGATTAAAAAAATAAAATGAAAATGAAATCTTTTTTTTAAAGAAGATAAAAGCATCTAAGTGAAACTTATGATGATTTTATTTAAAATCAATTCCACTCACTACTTAATTTAAATTTAATATTGTTTCTACTTAAACATTAATTTATATAATTGTTTATTTTAATTCTAGAAATTGAAAAATGCAAGGGCTTTAAAAGAGTACTAAGTTCATGAATTCAGCAAATGTTTAAGTACTGACTGGACAACAGGTGTAGTATTCGCTAATTCTTAAGTCAGAGTACTAGGGACTTAACTCACTATACTAGTACTGAGTTCACCCTTATACTTTTTTCCTAGTGTATTGTTGAGTCTGAATATTCTCTTCTTTAAAATAGGAATAATAAAATATATCTTATAAATAAAATCTATAAGATTATATATTAGTAATAGATATAGATAAAATTATGGGTATAAATTAGATACCCATATATAGATAAAGTTATAGGTCATGGTGGAGAGTTCTGAAATAACGTGGTCCACTGGAGAAGGGAATGGCAAACCACTTCAGTATCCTTGCTTTGAGAACCTCATGAACAGTATGAAAAGGCAAAATGATAGGACACTGAAAGATGAACTCCCAGGTTAGTAGGTGCCCAATATGTTACTGGAAATTAGTGGAGAACTTACTCCAGAAAGAATGAAGAGATGGAGTCAAAGAAAAAAAAAACACCCAGTTGCAGATGTGACTGGTGATGGAAGTAAAGTCTGATTCTGTGAAGAGCAACATTGCATAGGACCTGGAATGTTAGGTCCATGAACCAAGGCAAATTGGAAGTGGTCAAACAAGAGATGGCAAGAGTGAGCATCCATATTTTCAGTTCAGTTCAGTCACTCAGTCGTGTCCGACTCTTTGGGACCCCATGAATTACAGCACGCCAGGCTTCCCTATCCATCACCAACTCCTGAAGTTCACTCAGACTCATGTCCATTGAGTCAGTGATGCCATCGAGCCATCTCATCCTCTGTCATCCCCTTTTCCTCCTGCCCCCAATCCCTCCCAGCATCAGAGTCTTTTCTAATGAGTCAACTCTTCGCATGAGGTGGCCAAAGTCCTGGAGTTTCAGGTTTTAGGAATTAGTGAAATAAAATGGACTTGGAATGGATGAATTTAGCTCAGATGACCATTAGATATACTATTGTGAGCAAGAATCACTTTAAAAAATGGAGTATTAGCCATCATAGTCAACAAAAGAGTTTGAAAAGCAGTACTTGGATGCAATCTCAAAAACGACAGAATGATCTCTATTCATTTCCAAAGCAAACCATTCAATNTGAGGCCTAAAGAATTGATGCTTTGGACTGTGGTGATGGAGAAGACTCTTGAGAGTCCCTTGGACTGCAAGGAGATCCAACCAGTCCATCCTAAAAAAGATCAGTCCTGGGTGTTCATTGGAAGGACTGCTGTTGAAGCTGAAACTCCAATACTTTGGCCACCTGATGCTTGGAACGATTGAAAGCAGGCAGAGAAGCGGACAACAGAAGGTGAGATGGTTGCATGGCATCGCCGAATCGATGGACATGAGTTTGGGGAGTCTCCAGGAGTTGGTGATAGACAAGGTGGCCTGGCGTGCTGCAGTTCATGGGGTCACAAAGAGTCAGATACGACTGAATGACTGAACTGAACTGAACTGAAGATAAGGCTTAGTGGGACTGTATCTGAAATGGCCAGGTGTGAGGACTCTTTCTTATTTTTTACTGCTGTAATGTGGTTGTAAGAGGTTAGACAGAATCCTATTACCACCTCATCTGTAAGAGTCAGTAGTGCAGAGACTAGACAAGCGATAGTGTTATCTGACTGAGAGTTGACTGATAAAGCAATATGTCCCATTGCTGCAGTAGTAATAAAACTCCTGAAATGGTCCATAAAGCTCAGCAGCCAAAGGCGAAAAGTAGAGGAGCCTCATGGAGATGCAGAGACATCTGAGAGAGGTGCTGGAGCTAATAAATCAGAAGTAGAAACTGGTGTTGAGAAACTTGTTTCAACAGTTTACTTAACAGAAATTGATCAACAAATTTCACAATTATTTTGAGTAAAAGCACATACCTTAATACACTCAATATGACATAATAGATAGGAGACAGAGTACAGAAAGATTTCCTTATTGTTCTCTGTATGATATAGCCAGGGCATGTTTTCATTACCTTTGTGAAAGGTTTTAATTATATCTTTGTTTTCCATATATTAGAAATTTGAGGGGCAGTGAGTACAATGGTGGAGAATGAGAAGAGAGGTTTAGACTACAGAAATGTGGGCAGAGGAGAGAAAACAACAGATGAAGCTAAGGAAACATCCATGGCCTACCTCCTAAGTAGACTCAAACAATGCACCTTGTACAGTGTTGTAACTTCCTTGTGGATTTAACAGGAAATTAGAACCTAGATTTTGTTTAAAACATGAAACAATATCTGATGAAAAGAATGATTTTATTTTTAGTAGTGAAAAACAAAAAATTAAAGGCACTTAAAATATCTACTGACTAAAACTTAAATAAATAAGATGTGTGATATTTATTCAATGGAATAAAGTTCAGCAGTGAAAATAAAGTATTTAAGAAAACAAAAACAAACTATTTCGAGAAAACAAGACAGATAGTAAATGAATGTATGATTTCATTTATTAAAAAGGTAATAAACACATAAAGATAAATATAGTTGATTAGGTATAGAGACATAAGTGATAAAACTATCAAAAAAAAAAAAGTAATGGGCTATCTCTGGATGTGGAGTTTCTCTTTCAGAGAGGCACTTGGTGGTCTTCAAAGTAGTGGTAATTAATTTTTGTTAGGAGCAAAACGTGCCCGTGTTCATTTGTAAATACTATGTATACCACAGAGTGTAGAATCCACATGTAATAACTTAAGGTAGTATCCTCTCAACAAATCTATTAGTATGTTTCTTCCCATAATAAAGTAAAATTTCCCTTAGTTCACATTGCTTTCATATAAAATGGTGTCATTGACCTTGTGTGAGTGACAGTGGAATTAGGGAACTTCATCAATTTTTTAAAAAGTACCTGTAAAAACCATTTTTGACCCACAAACACTAAACTGAAGGTACATTAGGATATAAGTCCATTTTGATTCTTGCATGTCAAGGACATCATAATAATTTAGTTTTCTTTGAGACATCTTGAAAATGAGTGATAGAATATTGAATTAAAAAGAGCAAAGGACATGAGACAGGACATTAGCAGATTCAGTATGCATTTAAAAATGGAAATACTTCCAGTAAAACAGCCATATTCTTATATCCTAATAAACTTATGACAAGTGTCCTTTGTTACCTTCAAAAATTGTAAAACTATTTCCTGGGCACTGAAGAGTCCTGCTCTGAGAGCCACTAGGAGTTGACAGAAATAGCTGCATAAATAATGAAGTTTGTACTTGCTCCCAAGTTGCTAATAACATGCATATAGGTTAAATATTCATAATTCGGTGACAAATTTTCCTCCTGTTTTTTTTTTTTTCCCTGTGTCTTTAATGGACTTTACTGTTTCTCTCTCAAAAGCATGTGTGTGTTAATTGCTCAGTTGTGTTCGACTCTTTGTGACCCCATGGAGTGTAGCCCACCAGGCTCCTCTGTCCATGGGATTCTCCAGGGAATAATACTGGAGGGGTTGTTAGTTCCTTATCGAGGGGATCTTCCTGACCCAGGAATCAAACACTGGTCTCCCAAATTGCAGGTGGTTTCTTCACTATATGAGCCACCAGGGAAGCCCTCTCAGAAACATAAAAAAAGCTAACATATACATAGTCCCACACTGATTCACACCTGAGGAGACTGTGCAAAAGAGTTGGCATATTCAGGGATGAGCACAGGTCTTATCAGGCACTGGAAGTTCAATTAGACTGCTTGACAATTCTGAGAAAAGCATCCTTGCTCTCAATGCAATTGCTATGGAACTTGTGATTGCGCCCCCTGCTGGTTCAGTCAGTAAATAATCCACCTGCAATGTGGGAGACCCGGGTTTGATCCCAGAGTTGGGAAGATCCCCTGAAGGAGGACATGGGAACCCACTCCAGTATTCTTGCCTGGAGAATCCTCGTGGAGCGAGGAGCCTTGCGGGCTTCAGTCCATGGGGTCGCAAAGAGTCAGACACGACTGAGTGACTAAGCACACAACCTCAATGCAATTTTTATGGAATCTGTAACTGTTCTCTGGATAAGTTCAATGTCTTGCAAGAGCAGGGAAGAGTGAAACTGAAAGTTGCTCAGTCGTGTCCGACTCATTACGACCAAATGGACTATAAATCGATGGAATTCTCCAGGCCAGAATACTGGAGTGGCTAGCCTTTCCCTTTTCCAGGGCATCTTCCCAACCCAGGGACTGACCCAGGTCTACTGCATTTTGCAGGTGGATTCTTTACCAGCTGAGCCACAAGGGAAGCCAAAGAATACAGCAGTGGGTAGCTGATCCCTTCTCCAGGGGATCTTCCCAACCCAGGAATCGAACCAGGGACTCCTGCTCATGCATAAGCTTTTCAGTTCAATTCAGGTCAGTCGCTCAGTCGTACCTGACTCTTTGCGAACCCATGAACCACAGCACACCAGGCCTCCCTGTCCATCATCAACTCCTGGTGTCCACCCAAACCCATGTCCATTGAGTCAGTGATGCCATCCAACAATCTCATCCTCTGTCGTCCCCTTCTCCTTCTGCCCTCAATCTTTCCCAGCATCAGGGTCTTTCCAAATGAATCAGCACTTCGCATCAGGTGGCCAAAGTACTGGAGTTTCAGCTTCAACATCAGACCTTCCAATGAACACCCAGGACTGATCTCCTTCAAGATGGAATGGTTGGATCTCCTTGCAGTCCAAGGAACTCTCAAGAGTCTTCTCCATCACCACAGTCCAAAACATCAATTCTTCGGCACACAGCTTTCTTTATAGTCCATCTCTCACATCCATACATGACCACTGGAAAAACCATAGCCTTGACTAGACGGACCTTTGTTGGCAAAGTAATGTCTCTGCTTTTGAATATGCTGTCTAGGTTGGTCATAACTTTCCTTCCAAGGAGTAAGCATGTTTTAATTTCATGGCTGCAGTCGCCATCTGCAGTGATTTTGGAGCTCCCCACCAAAAAGTCAGCCACTGTATCCACTGTTTCCCCATCTATTTCCCATGAAGGGATGGGACTGGATGCCATGATCTTAGTTTTCTGAATGTTGAGCTTTAAGCCAACTTTTTGATTCTCTTCTTTCACTTTCATAGGTTCGATGCAAGATACAGGATGCTTGGGGCTGGTGCAATGGGACGAGAGATGGTATGGGGAGGGAGGGAGGAGGGGGGTTCGGGATTGGGAGCACATGTACACCCATAACAGATTCATGTTGATGTATGGCAAAACCAATACAGTATTGTAAAGTAAAATAAAGTAAAAATTTTTTAAAAAGAGACATTTCTCCAAAGAAGACATACATTTGGCTAACAAACACATGAAAAGATTCTCAACATTGTTCATTACTCAGTTCAGTTCAGTTCAGTCACTCAGTTATGTCTGACTCTTTGCCACCCCATGAATTGCAGCTCGCCAGGCCTCCCTGTCCATCACCAACTCCCGGAGTTCACTCAGACTCACGTCCATCGAGTCCATGATGCCATCCAGCCATCTCATCATCAGTCGTCCCCTTCTCCTCCTGCCCCCAATCCCTCCCAGCATCAGAGTCTTTTCCAATGAGTCAGCTCTTCGCATGAGGTGGTCAAAGTACTGGATCTTCAGCTTTAGCATCATTACTTCCAAAGAAATCCCAGGGCTGATCTCCTTCAGAATGGACTGGTTGGATCTCCTTGCAGTCCAAGGGACTCCCAAGAGTCTTCTCCAACACCACAGTTCAAAAGCATCAATTCTTCAGCACTCAGCTTTCTTCACAGTCCAACTCTCA
>SJYV01010810.1:1159553-1172586 GCA_006410875.1 Neotragus pygmaeus | reverse complement strand
TTTATGTACACTAGGGAGCTTCCACATCTAAAGGCTGTGTAACCATCTCTCAATGAAAGACTCAAATATTTTTTTGCTTGGGTCTTATGTGTTGGACACTAAATACTTCAAAAGAACTATACCTCTCTCCCCTCCTTTCCCTCTAGCTAGTCACAAATAGGTTGAATTCTCCCTTCAGGAAAAATATATATAAAGAATTATCTCCATAGGTTGGAAGGACAGGGTGAGAAGGAAGAGGAAAGTAATGAAAAAAATAGCATTATGTCTGAAGAAAATGAGGAAAAATGTATTTGAGAAGTTATGAGAAGAAACAAATAACAATCAAAAAAACAAGCATCCATGACAGAGTAGAGTTGGTGTCAGGGATTTATGGGTTTGAGATAAAATTAGAACAAAAGAAAGCTTTATAGGAGAATGAAAAGATGGAAAAGCAAGGTTGGGAGATCAGAGTTGAAAGTGATAATAAAAATGGCACTCATGCCAGGGATTTGCTTTGCACAAGGCACTCTGCTTCTTTGTCCTAAATAGTTTCCTGTGGTGAAGGAAGGCTGATGGCCGCACATATTTCTGTATGTATCTTGATCTAGTTAACAGTATTTCTCAACACTCCCTTTGTTATGATCTGGCTGCTGCTTTGAGGAGCCAGACAAAGCAGATGATATTATACTTAATAAACACATATGAAGGCCAGAAATACAGCTACAGACAAAAGAAATTTAAAATAACCCAAGGTAGTCGTGTAGTCTCCTTGCAACAAACTGTTTGGACAAGAAAATGAGAATGTATACAACTCAGTGTGTTTTTTCTTCTTTTTCTTTTTAAATATACTAACAAGGATGAATATAATTTGAAAGCAACTTTGTAAATCCATTCCCCTCAAAGCACCATAGAGTAAAGAAATATTCCATATGGATACCAACTGTTCTTAGTTACTAATCAGAGCTGATCAAATAAATTTAATGACAGAGGGTTGGCTGAGCTGACTTTCAGTAGCATGGTTGTGTGTGTGTGTGTGTGTGTGTGTGCAAAATCTAGTGCAGATGGATTCTAAATATCTGTCCTTTAAGCAGGCCATATGCATCTCTTTTAAAATTAATTGTGAACTATTGCAGAACTATTGTGAACTATTTTTTTTTAATTTTAAGAAGAAGGAGCATATATCACAAATGCAAGAGACTGTTTTGGCTCCTGATTTTCTGCTGCTTCTGAACCTTTAGGTTTTTAACTCCATAATAGAAGGGCCTTGGCAGAGGTTGAGAGTTCCTATGACACCATCAGTCAGTAGCAAACAAGATGAGCAAGTATGCCAGGCTGCTCCTAATGTCCTCTATGAAGGTTCACTTTTCTCTTTGATTGCACACTGTTGCTGTGAGGTTATGCTGCGACTCATTTTGATTTTCTTTGGGGAATTATGAGAGTGCTACAAAGAAGGGAGATGAAGTGGAAGAAACAGCTCTCTCCCTCTCTGCCAAGAAGCTTTAGAGAATAGCAGGGGGATGATTCAGAAACCAGCATTATTGTGACTCTAATGCTCATTCTAGTTAGATGAATACTTGTTTGGACTTTGTAAAACATCTCCCCCAAGAATGAACTGTTTTTCTGAGAATAGAGGCAGAGATATATTTGTAGAATTGTTGATAACAGCTGCCAAAGACAGCAGTGGTTGCAAGATTATTAACCTAAAAGGAAGACACAATTTAGGCTAATTAATTTTACATGTTTTATCATTTTATTAGGAATAATTCCAAATGGGCTATGAAGAAAACTTATTGAGTTTGATGAATTTTCCAAAAACTCTTAATGAAGATATGTTCACCAATAAACAGTAAAACAGCAGAACTATCATATACTGGGCAAAGAGTCAGGCTGATACCAAAAGCAACATGCAACATAAAAAAGATACAATATAAAGGAAGACAATCTGTTGAGGATTAAAAATCATCTCCATATGCACTCTTTGCATCTAGCACAGAACTAATTAGCTATCAAATCCAAACCATACCAAGGTGAACTTGGCTGATAGAAGCCAAGAGTCAGTAATGGGTGGAGAAATAGAAGTTCCTCAGTGCAAGATCTGAGTAGTGTTTTGGAGCATTTCCCTGGCTGGTACAAGCAGTATCCAAAAAAAAAAAAAAATCTTAATTTTTGAATTAATTTATTAACTAAGTCACCAACATTGATCTCAGGTCTGTGCACCTACTTTTCACCCTGGCTTCTAGATCTGACTCCTTGTGGTATGTGTTACCATTCAAGGATTTCCAGGCATCATTCCTTTCATCAAGTCCTCAGATAAAAGAATTGCCTGTGTTCCATTCCCCGTGTTTTTCAGGTTGAAGTGTTTGTTACTAGAATACCAGAATGCAGGGACACTTTGCCGTTTTTCGAGTATGTGTGGCTTTTCAAAATGCAATTCATGAAAGCTTCCAGTTTCTGAAGTGGTAATATTTTTCATCACAAAGGATCAGTAGTCCTGTGATTCTTTGGTTCAGGAAAACTTGCCACCTCATTGTAAATTATGACTTAAAAATACTGAAAGCAACCTTGTCAAGGGGATGTAGTGTTTTCTGTTACTTGAACTTCATCTTGGTGGGTCTCAACTCTAATTAAGACTAGCATGGGTGATTCTAGTTTGAAAATATCACAGTTATAACAAGGCCTATATATATATTTACATTTTGTTATGTCTACACACAGCTGCTACTGAATTTTCCTGGGAGAATATACTAGAAGGGCTAAGATCAATGTACCAGTTTATAGATAGCAGTTCTTAAAATCTTAATATATATAGTTCTTGAGGAAAGAAAGTGGTTTAATGCATAATAAGATTCACTAATGCATAAGTAGAATCAAATTTAGCTACTTTTACCTTGTTAAGAAATCAGAATTTCACTTAAGAGTAAAACTTACTTCAAATATAAAATAATAATGGTGCTATCATCATTCTTTTTTTTTCCTGAAATTTGTGAATGTAAATACATGACTTTATTATGTTTTCAGAGAAAGTTCTTATGATTGACAGTTTTTTTTGTTGATATAGTATATCTTCATTTGACAAACCAAGTTGCTAAGCCCATATTAATGGGTTAAAATTGATTTTTTAATTACATCTGGAATGCAAGAGTAAATTAAGAATTTATTAAATTAATTGGCTTATTTTATTCAAATGCTTCCAGAGTGATTATCATGATACCTAAGTAATCAGACTCAATCTAAATAAATTAATTCAATAATATATTAGCCTAATTTGTGGCTTAATGGAAGCATTTCATTAATACTGTCAGGAACAAGGAGAAAAGTTTCAAGGCTTTTTAAAGAGGTAAATATAGTCAATGCATTGTGGCTGGTAGTGGCATTTACCAAGTTAAGGAAGCTATGATGCCGATTAGAAAAGGAGTGATGATAACACTCCTTATTTTACTGAGAATTTTAAGGCTCCCCACAAGCAAGTACTCATTTTCCATCTTTTATATTTCTAAAAGCACTCTGTAATTTCTCTCTTTTCCATTTTTCAATCTGTGAGAAAGAAATACTATTTTTTAACCAAGGCTGATCCTTCTGTTTGTGCTTTAATCATACTCGTTGTTTTATCTTCTCTGGAACTTTGATTTATCAAACATGGTCTTTAAAATTATTTGTCTCTCTCTATATATTTCTTTGATTTTTCATTTCCAACTATTTTCTTTCCCTCTGCCTGAAAATATGTTTCCAATAAGCAACAAGCAACCAAACCCCCTGATAAAAATAAACAAAAATATATACTTCCCTGAATTTTGTTTCCCACAAACCACTTATATTTTTATCACTTTCTTTCCATTTTCTTTTAGCAATCTTAGAAAGTGAATATACCCTTGGTGCCTTGTCTTCCACATAGTTGACTTATTTTGTATATTTAGAATTCTGTACCTAATGAAGTTGTCATTTCAAAGATCACTAAACAATTTTAACTAAAAATTTTATTTCATTCCTCTTCTATTCTGATTTCCAATGTTGACAGTTTTTTTCTTGAAACATTTTATTGACCAATGTTCATTATTTGCCTCTTAATTTTTTCCTTCTCATTTTTTTTTAGGACAGATTTAGGATTTTGTAAGAAATTACTAAGTTAAATTTTAAAAATCTGTCAAGTACTGAAGTAAAGGAATAAATAATATTTTTAAAGTTCAATGTTTAAAACACATTTATATTGAAAGTGACTGAGTTAGAAGACATTAAATAATGTGGATATACACCAGGAAGGGTTTAGGTAATGAAAGGTACATCATTTCACCATAAGAAATAAAGACCATAGTTTGAAGTTAATGACCAGCAAAAGCCTTAGGTCTTGTAATAACTTTTCTAGCTCCAAAGTGTCATTATGGTGGAACCTTCTTTATGGTACTTAGCTGAAATAAACATATGGCAGTTGGAGAATTTTACTCTGTGACCCCAATGTCATGTTAAAAAGAAAGCATTCTTAAAAAAAAAAAAAGCTTTTTGTTTTACATTGGAGTATAGCTGATCAACAATTTTGTGATAGTCTCAGGTGGACAGCAAAGGGAATCAGCCATAGATATCAGTTCAGTTCAGTTCAGTCACTCAGTCGTGTCCGACTCTTTGCGACCCCATAAACTGCAGCACGCCAGGCCTCCCTGTTCATCACCAACTCCTGGAGTTCACTCAGATTCATGTCTATCGAGTCAGTGATGCCATCCAGCCATCTCATCCTCTGTTGTCCCCTTCTTCTCCTGCCCCCATTCCCTCCCAGCATCAGAGACTTTTCCAATGAATCAACTCTTCGCATGAGGTGGCCAAAATACTGGAGTTTCAGCTGTAGCATCATTCCTTTCAAAGAACACCCAGGACTGATCTCCTTTAGGATGGAAAAACCATTGGAAAAACCATAGCCTTGACTAGATGGACCTTTGTTGGCAAAGTAATGTACCTGTATCCATTCTCCCCAAACTCCCCTCCCATCTAAGCTGCCACATAACATGAAGCAGAGATGGGAAAGAACAGAAGTCCCTAATAATTTGGTGACAGTGAAAATTCTATTGACCTATTAAAGATAGCTTTTTTTTTAATAAAGTAAGATTAATCCTCTTGTCTGGCTGAACTGGAATTCTTTCAGTTACAAAGTCAAAATTCCATGTAAAAACTTCCTTCCTTGTAAACAAAGTATAGATAAACCATTGTGATATTTCACCTCAGATACAGCTATATGCCAATATTTAGGGGAATAGATCTTAGATAATTTCTTCATTTTTAGATAACCTAAGTCCTTGAAAATAGCACTAATACCTCTGACTGACTNTTTTTTTTTAATAAAGTAAGATTAATCCTCTTGTCTGGCTGAACTGGAATTCTTTCAGTTACAAAGTCAAAATTCCATGTAAAAACTTCCTTCCTTGTAAACAAAGTATAGATAAACCATTGTGATATTTCACCTCAGATACAGCTATATGCCAATATTTAGGGGAATAGATCTTAGATAATTTCTTCATTTTTAGATAACCTAAGTCCTTGAAAATAGCACTAATACCTCTGACTGACTGGGTATCTACAACAGCTAAGTGAATACAAGTTTTAACAATGATAAGAGGTTTCTCAAAGAAACTAGTGTTTCCAGTTAAACAGATACAGTTTACTGAACAGTCTAACAGTTACTGGCAGAACTTGCTTTGGGTCAGCCTCCAGCTACCAATTTTCTTTCACAAATTTGTACCAAGTGTCTACCCATTTTCTTCTGTATGATCTCTGAACATAGATTACTTTGTCCAAAATATGGAATCACTCAGACTCCATGTAAATTTTAGTGTATTAAGAAACAACAATCTGTATGAATAAATAAAATGAATTTTCAGGATAAAATGAAATATCCACAAAAGAGGTTAAATTAAAAACAATGGAGAAAATAAGAGAAAATATAACGTCAAAAAACAATACAGATGTAAATCAGGCAGCTTCCTACTCATGCCACATGATATGTCTTCATTAAAGTGTACTCTTGTACTCTTTCTGGTTGGTATGAGCAGCCCAGATAGAAAAAGTAGAAACCACGAACTCTAAGGGAGCACACACAAGCCAGGCAGAAGGCCCATCCGAATTCTCCAGACACATTCTCAGGCAGCTGTTGTTTCTGGTGGAGTAGTACAACCCACGGAGCTCAGTGGCACATAGCTTATAACTCTGCCTTTTCTGGTGGCCTATGTTGTTGTTCAGCTGCTAAGTCATGTCCAACTCTGCAACCTCACAGACTGAAGCATGCCAGGCTTCCCTGTCCTCTACTATCCCCCAGAGTTTGCTCAAGTTCTAGTGGGCTATACCAGTATGTGTTGGGTAGAGTATTACACTGTCTCCACAATCCCAAATATATATATATATATATTTCCATTATATCGGAAAAGTGCATCTTTGCAAGTCTTTTCATCTACATCATCACTAGCAATCAGTTCAAATGCTTTTGTTCAAATTTCTGGAATTTTCTTGAACTGGACATGGATACTCATACCAGAGATCTGTGCCAATTCAGGCTGCCATGTAGATGGTAGAAATGAGGCTAAGCCCACAGATAATTACAAATGGCGTAGCACNAAGTAGCATCAGGTGTTATTAGAATTTGGGGAAAATTAGGGAATGGATTCTCCCCTACCTGGAGCAATCAGTTACTGTGGCTCTTTTGACATCTTTATTTTGGACTCTGGCATCAAGACAGAATAAAATTCTATTGTTTTAAGCTAACAAGTTCATTGTAAAATAAATTATTATATTATAAGTATGATAATATAATAACATTATAGAAAGCCTAATTAGGAAATTAATACAAAGCTACAGTCTTTGGTAACTAGAGGAGAGAAAACCTCATTTTCTTAGGCATACACTCTTATAGTAGAGCTTCTATTATGCTGAATGAAGGGGTAGAGGAGGCCAAAAAAAACAATAGTCATGTCTGTACAAGTGTCATGTACTATCATGGTTCTTACTGAAGTTTTGCAAATTCTCTTGAATAAATGTGTATTTATTTACTATGTACTATTTGGTCAGTTCCAGATACTTAAATGATCATCGTTCTTTTTCATAATCTTTACCAGTTATGGTTGCTTTGCTGAGGAGTTGGTCTGTAGAGCTCCTCACACAAGCATTCTAGAAGTGGATTTCCCCAAGACTGGTGATATCCTTGCCCACCTCAGACTATAATAGCACAAGAAAGTGAAATAGAGAACGAAACTCACAGTTGCAAAGACTATCAAGGAACGAGAAAGCCTTCCTCAGAGATCATTGCAAAGAAAGAGAGGAAAACAATAGAATGGGAATGATCAGAGATCTCTTTAAGAAAATTAGAGATACCAAGGGGATATTTCATGCAAAGATGGGCACAATAAAGGACATAAATAACATGGACCTAATAGAAGCAGAAGAAATTAAGAAGAGATGATAAGAATGCATAGAAGAACTATACAGAAAAGATGTTAATGACTCAGATAACCACAGTGGTGTGATCACTCACCTAGAGCCAGAACATCCTGGAGTGTGAAGTCAAGTGGGCCTTAGGAAGCATCATTACAAACAAAGCTAGTGGAAGTGATGGAATTCTAGCTGAGCTATTTTAGATCCAAAAAGATGATGCTGTGAAAGCGCTGCACTCAATATTCCAGCAAATTTGGAAAACTCAGCAGTGGCCACAGAACTGGAAAAGGTCGATTTTTATTTCAACCTCAAAGAAAGGCAATGCCAAAGAATGTTCAAACTTCTGCACAGCTGTATTCTTTTCACATGCTATCAAGGTCATGCTCAAAATACTCCAAGCTAGGCTTCAACAGTATGTGAACCAAGAACTTCCAGATGGACAAGCTGGATTTAGAAAAGGCAGAGGAACAAGAGATCAAATTGCTAACATCTGTTGGATCATACATAAAGCAAGAGAATTCCAGAAAAACATCTAGTTCAGCTTCATTGACTACACTAAAGCCTTTGACTGTGTGGATCACAACAAACTATGGAAAATTCTTCAAAAGATAGGAATACCGACCACCCTACCTGCTTCCTGAGAAACATGTCCAGGTCAAGAAGTAATGGTTAGAACCAAACATGGAACAATAGACTGATTCAAACTGGGAAAGGAGTGCAACAAGGCTGTGTATTGTCACCCTGTTTATTTAGTTAAACTAATCACATACTTTGTCAGTATATGTTCTTATTTGATTCCACAAGCTGGAATCAAGATTGCCGGGAGAAATATCAATAACTTCAGATATGTAGATGATACCACCCTTATGGCAGAAAGTGAAGAGGAACTAAAAAGTCTCTTGATAAAAGTGAAAGAGGAGAGTGAAAAAGTTGGCTTAAAGCTCAACATTCAGAAAACGAAGATCATGGCATCTGGTCCCATCAGTTCATGGGAAATAGATGGGTAAACAGTGGAAACAGTGTCAGACTTTATTTTTGGTGGCTCCAGAATCACTGCAGATGGTGACTGCAGCCATGAAATTAAGACNTATCCAGGACTGCATTTTAGACTCTTCTGTTGACCATGATGGCTACTCTATTTCTTCTAAGGCATTTCTGTCTACAGTAGTAGATAGAATGGTCGTCTGAGTTAAATTCACCCATTCCAGTCCATTTTAGTTCGCTGATTCCTAGAATGTTGACGTTCACTCTTGCCATTTCTTGTTTTACCACTTCCTGTTTGCCTTGATTCATGGACCTAACATTCCAGGTTCCTATGCAATAATGTTCTTTACAGCATTGGACCTTGATTCTATCATCAGTCACATCCACAACCAAGTGTTGTTTTTGCTTTGGCACCATCCCTTCATTCTTTCTGAAGTTATATCTCCACTGATCTCCAGTATCATATTGGATGAACTCCCCAGATCGGTAGGTGCCCAATATGATATGGAGATCGGTGAAGAAATAACTTCAGAAAGACTAATGCCGGCACGCCACTACTTAGAAGCTGCGATAAAAGTGTACTCTAGAATATCTAGTTCCATAGTCTGTATAGTGACTATATTTCTATTCATCTTTAATTCACCACTCTCCATCCAAACCAGGCTACTATCCATTTCCGTTTCACTGTCTTCCATTTTGAATGCCTTCCAATCTCCCTTTCAACGTACATTACCTTTCAAGATCTATTTCAAATACTACCTGTCCTTTGAAGCTTTTTAAAAGTAATCATTGGCCCTAGTTTGAATTCTCTCTTCATTGCATCTCTACCTGTGCTTCTTTTATTAGTTTAGAGATTTCAACATTTTGTGTAAGATAGTGCCAAACTAGGTGTTGGGTACATCCTCATTTCTACAACTGATTTTCTATATGATTTTATTTATGAGTCCACGTGACATGGTGCCTTCTGTGCTTCACTTTATTCAATCTGACAGCAAGCAGATATAAACAGAAACAATTTCTAAGCTAGAAAAGTAATCTTCATAGTGCTGAGATCTCATGAGGCTTGAAAATATCAATTACAGCATTGGTTTTAAAATAATGGCTTCTATTCATTAGGATTTCTACAGCATTAATGAAATAATGTGCCTGATGTTTGTGTGATATTATCAGTTATTAGATTCCTAAGTGTAGTGATTTTTAACATTGATACTTTTTTTTCTCTTTCTCCCCCACCTTCCTCCCATTCTCTCTTTCTCTCTTTTTCTTTCTGGGAGAAGAAATACCATATGCATCCATTTTTCTTTTTCTGCATTCAATTGATGGGAATAGAAGAACACAATATTTCCTTCAAACATAGTTACAAGGATAAATTGATTTTTTTGAAAGTAATTTAGATCCAGGTATTAAGTATTTATAGTTACTAACATCACAAAAAGAAAGATGACTAGTTGCTGTATATCTTGATAGAATGTACAGCTATGGAATAATCTTGTCAAAAAATAAAATGTAGGAGAAATCTAATTTAGAAGACATCTTTAGATCCAAATGCTAATTTACTGATATAACTAATGAACATGTCAAGTGACACTACAGAAATGCAATCAGCACCTAGGTTCTTTTTTGCCACATTTAAATTGCTAGTGAGAAAAATAAAATTGAAGGTGATCCTTAGAGATTAAAGAAGATTTAAACAACATATCGGCCAATTGCAATGTGTGGTCTTTATTTAGATACTGATTCTAACAATTGTTAATAAAAATAACATATATGAGACAGTTGGAACTTTGAACATTTAGGCATATATTCAGTGATGTGAAGGAGCTGCTATACATGTTTCAGTAATAACTGGTTTATGTTTTTATTTTTTAAGAGACATTCTTTAGAGATATATGTATTAATATGTTTATTGTCAATGGGCTATGGATACACAATGCCTCATTGTGCCATTCTGTTTTCTATGTTTGAATGTAATTAACAGCCTAGTACAATTAATAAGTTAAAGATAGTGTCTTATTGGAGAAGCAACAAAGGCTTACCTCCCTTTCTGCTTATTCTCTCATAGTCCATTTCTGCTTCTTTGTATTAGTCTGTAATATAGATTGGTCTTTGTTAGTTCCTATCATAGTAATGAGGCCTCAGAAAATAGTCATAAGCACTAGATCACAAGCTCCTGCTTGATCAGACATACTATGGTAATATTAAGTGAAAATAGGGATTAGAACAGCCAAGAGATTCAGACTCTTACCTGGATTTTGTCAAAATATTTTATTCTTAGATGGAATAGTGAAACTACTGTCAGAAAGTTTTTGTAATGAGCAAAAATTCAAGATGAAGATGCTAAATGATTTTAGGAAATAGTATTATCAAGACTGATATATGTCCACTTTACCACAGAGATAAAACTGCTAAAGAGACCAGGATATCTGTGATAATAGCCAAAGCAGCCCATTTCTATTAAATAAAGCCAGGATTGTATTGAGTAAATTTTTTTTGCTTGTCTCACATTCCAGACTCAAGGAAGACCATTTCTGTTATTTTATTTTCATGTGTTTAGGTGCATAGGGCATAGCTTTTTTATCATTGCATCTCTCCATNAGCCAAAGCAGCCCATTTCTATTAAATAAAGCCAGGATTGTATTGAGTAAATTTTTTTTGCTTGTCTCACATTCCAGACTCAAGGAAGACCATTTCTGTTATTTTATTTTCATGTGTTTAGGTGCATAGGGCATAGCTTTTTTATCATTGCATCTCTCCATCAGCACTCTTGCCTGGAGAATCCCATGGAGGGAGGAGCCTGGTAGGCTACAGTCCATGGGGTCGCAAAGAGTTGGACACGACTGAACGACTTCACTTTCACTTCACTCTCCACCAGCACAATTTTGTAACATATAGTTGATACTTAATAAACATATATTAAATAAATAGATAAATTCATATAGCTTTTACCTTATATTGCATTCACTGCATTTTATTTTTTTGCCACTTTATTTATTTTTGATTGAAGGATATTTGCTTTACAGAATTTTGTGGTTTTCTATTATACATCAACAAGAATCAGCCACCTGTAGATACATACATGCCCCCTCTTTCCTGAACCTCCCTTCCATCTCCCTCCCCACTCACACTTCTAGATTGTCACAGAGCCCCTGTTTAAGTTCCCTGAGACATATAGCAAATTTCCAATGACTATCTGTTTTGCATATGGTAATGTAAGTTTCCATATCATTCTCTCTCACCCTCTCCTCCCCTCTCCCCATGTCCACAAGTCTATTCTCTATGCCTGTTTCTCCATTGCTGCCCTGAAAATAAATTCATCAGTACCATCTTTCTAGATTCCATACATACATGAGTCACTATACAATATTTATCTTCCTGTGAGTCTGAGTGAACTCTGGGAGATGGTGATGGACAGGGAGGCCTGGCATGCTGCGATTCATGGGGTTGCGAAGAGTCAGACACGACTGAGCGACTGAACTGAACTGAACTGAATAATGAGTGGTGTTGAGCCTCTTTTCATATGTTTGTTAGCCATCTGTATGTTCTTTGGAGAAATGTCTGTTTAGATCTTTTCCCCACTTTTTGATTGGGTTGTTTTTCTGATATTGAATTGTATGAGATGGTTAAATATTTTGGAAATTAATTCTTTGTCCATTGTTTCTTTTGCTATTATTTTCTCCCATTCTGAGAGTTTTCTTTTCAACTTGCTTGTAGTTTCCTTTGCTGAGCAAAAGCTTTGAAGTTTAGTTAGGTCCCAAATTGTTTATTTTTGTTTTTATTTCCATTACTCTAGGAGGTGGGTCCTAGAAGATCTTGCTTTGATTTCTGTCATCAACTCATTGCATTGTAAATTAGCATACTTCTGAAGGAGTCAGGATTCTAAATAGTGAGGTGTTAGTTAAATGTAACAATTGGCTTCATCAGTTTTATACTAATAATCATGAGCCTCCATGTCAAGCATGCATCTTCTAAGTCGATTGCATACTCCAAGGCTGTAGCCTATCAGGAGTATATAGCATCACAGTGTAAAAAAAAAAAGAGAGAGAGTGTAGGTTTAAATCCCAGCTCAAGATAACCTTTACCCCATAAACCTATTTGCTCTTTCCCAAAAGTGACAGCTTTTGTCTTCCATGTATTTGCATATTCTATTCCCTCTTCCTTGAATGATCTTTTCCCTTGTTTGCTTAGCTAACTCTTACTTTTTCTTGAAGATTCAACTTAAACCCTGCCTCCTTCAGGAAGCCTTCTCTAAGCATCCCTGGCCTGGATGAGATAATGCCTTTTTTGTGTACTAAGACACACATCAGGCTTGCCAGCATAAGGCTTATAGCCCTACAAAATAATCATCTATATATTTTGCCTCTAGTCCTGATTACTCCTCATACTCCTACTCCATCTCATCTCAGAACACACACACACATCACTCATTCAATTATATATATATTATATAGACTATATAGTCTAAATCAGTTCAGTCACTTAGTCGTGTCCGACTCTTTGCAACCCCATGAATCACAGCACGCCAGGCCTCCCTGTTTATCACCATCTCCCAGAGTTCACTCAGACTCAAGTCCATCGAGTCCATGATGCCATCCAGCCATCTCATCCTCAGTCGTCCCCTTCTCCTCCTGCCCCCAATCCCTCCCAGCATCAGAGTCTTTTCCAATGA
>SJYV01010810.1:1068999-1157176 GCA_006410875.1 Neotragus pygmaeus | reverse complement strand
CCATGTCCAGTTCTAACTGTTGCTTCCTGACCTGCATACAGATTTCTCAAGAGGCAGGTTAGGTGGTCTGGGATTCCCATCTCTTTCAGAATTTTCCACAGTTTATTGTGATCCACACAGTCAAAGGCTTTGGCATAGTCAATAAAGCACAAAATAGATGTGTTTCTGGAACTCTCTTGCTCTTTCCATGACCCAGCAGATGTTGGCAATCTGATTTCTGGTTCTCTGCCTTTTCTAAAACCAGCTTGAACATCAGGGAGTTCACGATTCACGTATTGCTGAAGCCTGGCTTGGAGAATTTTGAGTATTACTTTACTAGCATGTGAGATGAGTTCAAGTGTGTGGTAGTTTGAGCATTCTTTGGCATTGCCTTTCTTTGGGATTGGAATGAAAACTGACTTTTTCCAGTCCTGTGGCCACTGCTGAGTTTTCCAAATTTGCTGGCATATTGAGTGCAGCACTTTCACAGCATCATCTTTCAGGTTTTGAAAGAGCTCAACTGGAATTCCATCACCTCCACTAGCTTTGTTTGCAGTGATGCTTTCTAAGGCCCACTGACTTCACATTCCAGGGTGTCTGGCTCTAGATTAGTGATCACATCATCATGATTATCTGGGTCATGAAGATCTTTTTTGTATAGTTCTTCTGTCTATTCTTGCCACCTCTTCTTAATATCTTCTGCTTCTGTTAGGTCCATACCATTTCTGTCCTTTATTGAGCCCAAAAATCGACTAAATAGTCTAACTAGACTAAATAGTCTATATATATAGACTCTTTGATAGCTCAGTTGGTAAGAATCCACCTGTAATGTAGGAGACCCTGGCTTTATTCCTGGGTCAGAAAGATCCACTGGAGAAGGAATAGGCTACCCACTCCAGTATTCTTGGGCTTCTCTAGTCACTCAGGTGGTAAAGAATCTTCCTGCAATGCGGGAGACCTGGGTTCGATCCCTGGGTTGGAAAGATCCCCTGGATAAGGGAAAGGCTACCCACTCCAGTATTCTGGCCTGGAGAATTCATGGACTGTATAGTCCATGGGGTAGCAAAGAGTTGGATATTACTAAGCTACTTTCAGTTCACTTCAAGAGTAAGGACTGTGCCTACTTCTTTGTATCCTCAGTGCCTAAAATAATGGATGGTACACAACTGATGCTCAATATGTCTTCACAGTAGTTGACATGACTTAAAATTAAATAATTGTTTGAAGCTGTTTTTAAACTTTTGCTTCCCATTTAAGTGGAAAATTTTTATTTGTCCTGAGATAAAACAAACATATACCTCAAAGTGATATGACTTCTATTGGTGGAAAAAGGTTATTTGTCCTGAGATAAAACAAACGTATACCTCAAAGTGCTATGACTTCTATTGGTAATGAAAGGAGAGTCACGTTTATAACCACTTTGATATCACAATTACTTGGCATGATTTAGGAAGCATCAGAAGGATCTAGCCTTCCTACTCATAAATAACATTCTGGCTGTGACACAATGCCTGAAATAACCATAATTATTCACTCCTATAGCTTTGGGTGATAAATACTGCTGTTACAGTAAAAAGTTAACTTATAGAAGAAACTTGTTTGATAGTTTCCCAGGAAGCATGACATTTAAATAATGAACATGAGTCAGATAAATTTGAAAAGAGGAAATGAATTCCAAATGCATAGAGAATGTTTATATGGTAACCCAAGAGCATCATGAGAACACAACTCTAATAAGCTGTTTCTGGATTATAATAGATATTAACTATAAACTCACCAATTTCCCCTAGTTCCAGTTCTGAATAGAATTGTCTTAGTAACACTAGTGACTGGAGGTGAACAACCGGTCATTCTAGAATTTCCTAAAGTTCCATCAATCAAATACCACTTTCCTAATTTTGCCATATCTAGATTCCATCTTTGAAGTTGAAACTCCAATACTTTGGCCGCCTGATGCAAAAAGCTGACTCATTTGAAAAGACCCTGATGCTGGGAAAGATTGAAGGCAGGAGGAGAAGGTGACGACAGAGGATGAGATGGTTGGATGGCATCACCAACTCAATGGACATGAGTTTGGGTAGACTCTGGGAGTTGGTGATGGACAGGGAGGCCTGGCGTGCTGTGGTTCATGGGGTCACAAAGAGTCAGTCACGACTGAGCCACTGAACTGAACTGGGTGTCATCTTTACTATTATCTAATATTTATATTTATATTGAAGGACTTCACTGGTGGCTCAGATGGTGAAGTGTGTGCCTACAATGCGGGAGACCTGGGTTTGATCCCTGGGTCAGGAAGATCCTCTGGAGAAGGAAATGGCAACCCACTCCAGTACTCTTACCTAAAAAATCCCACAGATGAAGGGGCCTGGTAGGCTCTAGTCCATGGGGTCGCAAAGAGTTGGACACGACTGAGCAACATCACTAATATTTATATTTAAATTAATTCACCTTTCAAAATTAAATGCCTATGATAATCTTGGTCTTAAAAATCACATCTGTGATAGCTTGAGTTAAATGTGCTACTTTTTTTTTCCTAATACACATTAATATAATAATATAACTACTGAAATAATTGAATTCACCTGGGCATCTTAAGCTGGGAAACTATTAATAAATTATCTTTTAAAATTAGGTTGACCAGCTTTCAATTACTGTATCTAAAATTTAGTTGTTATATCTTCAGACAATTTATTTCAAACTCAGATTCAATGTATTTTTTAGTAAAACAGGGTCAATAATAATGCCTACATTTCAGAGTTCTGAGGATAAAATGTAAAAATGACTGTAATGTATTTAGCACACTGTATGTCTTGAGACTATAGCTGATGTTCAGTAAAGGCTAAAGCTTATTTATAACTTAATCATCAATAGTGATGTCTCAAATATTATGCAGCCTTATTCTCACAGAATTCTAAATACTGTACTTTGACATTGCCTGATTTGTACTTGAGACCTGGAAGCAGTATATGGTATCATCTCCGTTTTATTAATCATATTTTACTGAAGCAGAAATAAGCTAACCTATGGATTCCCAATAGTTCATGATTAGACTGTTTCTCTGTTTAGTTTGTGTGTGTGTGTGTGTGTGTGTGTGTGTGTGTGTGTGTAATCAAGGTTGATTTAAATCATTGTATAACAAAAGATTTAAGGAATAATGAGTTATAGATGGGTTAAACTATCCAAAGTAGCAAAATAAATCATTGGAAATATTTCTATTTGGAATAATATTAAATTAACCAAACAGAAACAGGCTCACAGACATAGAGAATAAAACTTGTGGTTACCAAAGGGGAGAGGGAAGGTGGGAGGGACAAATTAGGGGTATGGGATTAACACACAAACTGCTATATATTAAATAGATAAGCAACACGGATTTACATGTTAGCAGAGAGAATTATACCCATTACCTTCTAACAAACTGTAATGGAATATAATCTGTAAAAATATTGACTCACTATGCTTTATACCTGAAATGGAATACTTTGGCCACCTGATGTGAAGAACTGACTCACTGGAAAAGACCCTGATGCTGGGAAAGATTGAGGCAGGAGGAGAAGGGGACGACAGAGGGTGAGAAAGCATCATCGACTCAATGGGCGAGTTTGAGTAAACTCTGGGAGCTGGTGAGGGACAGGAAGGCCTGAGGTGCTGCAGTCCATGGGGTCACAGGGACACGACTGAGCAATTGAACTGAACTGACACAATACTGTATATCAACTATATTTTTTCAATAAAAAATTATGCAAAACTTGAACTTCATAAACACTACCAGACATACATAAAAATATGAGATTTTAAAAAGAAAGAGATGGGGAGAAGGAGAGAGTAGAAACAGTCTCTGTGTATGATTCTACTAACACAGAGGTTAGAAAGGTTTACTTAAGCAATACAGACACTTTTTTGGCACCAGGAAAGTGATACACTGACATACAGACTAACTTTAAGCAGCCTGGGATAGGAGAAGGAAATGAACCAATTTACTCTAGCAACTTAGAAAGTCAGTTTTTAAAATTTTAAATAATCAATTTTATTTGTGTGAATTTGTGTCTAATATCATCACTATTATAGAAAAAAACATATTCAGAGCATAATCTCAAATTAGAATTGAACAAATGGGAGCTACTATTTTAAAGCTCTAAGTCATAATATTTTAATAGTATCAGAACCTCTAAATTTTAAACATTCATGGTTTGTTGAGTCTAGTCTATTGAGCCCAGTCTCAACAAGTAACACGCTAACATCTGTGGCCCAGTTCCCACACATCACCGCTTCATTTAGCATTTCAGTTTTGCAACATGTGGTTCATGCGTCTTTACACCTCTGCATAAAATGAGCTAGCCTGCCCTTTTAACTATTTATGCCTCTTGGTATTTTTGCCACTCAGTATATATTATTTAAAGCTGAAGATGGAAGTTTTCAAATATCTATCTGTGGAATATAGCATACTTTGGCTATTTGGATAAATTGAAACCTGATTATTTATATTAATAATAATAATTAATAATTATCAATATTATTATATATTGTATATTATTATATATATTTGGGGGGTACCAAATTACTTTATTTGGAGGAATGGTACTAAAGAAAGAACTGAAGTAGATGTTTTATTACAAATTATAGAAAATGTGAAGGTAAGCCAAATATGCATGCACTGCCTTGGTGACCAGGGAAGTCACCCCTGTGGCTGTGGGAAGCCAGCCTGAGGCTTAGCTCTCACTGTGTCCCAGTCTGTGCTTGTCAAGGAGGTACTCTGCCATGCCAGATCTGGGAGCCCCCTACTTGCGCAGGTTGTTTATGTGGTCACCCAATTCTTTGATGGCTTCCACCTGTTCATTCAGGTAATGAGTCTCAACGAAATCACACAGATGGGGATTATTTTTTTCAGTGGCCAGTTGGTGCAGTTCCGGTAGTGATTGACTCACACTTCTTTCCAAGCACAGCGCATATTCCATTGCATTCTGCCCATTCTCCCAGTCATCAAGGTCTGATTTTTTGACATCCTGAAGGAAGATCCGGCTGCCTCGCCGGTTCTGCAGCTTCATCAGTTTCTCAGCATGTTCCCTCTCCTCATGAGATTGGTGAAGAAAGTATTTGGCAAAGTTCTTCAAAGCCACATCATTGCAGTCAAAATAGTACTGACATGGACAGGTAGACATAGGAGGCATAGGGCTCCAGGTTGATCTGGCGGTTGATGGTGGCCTCCAAGTCCTGGTAGTAGTTCTGGAGCACCTGCGAGGCAGATGCGGTCGTCATGGTGGGCGGCTGAGAAGGGGTGTTGGTGGCGGTGGCGATGGCTNAGTCACATATGTTATCCTATATATACTGAGTACCTAATAAAGTCGGCATCAGACAATGAGGTCTGATCCTCTCAACCCCATCTTTCTGTCTTCTTATTTTTTCTAAGCGGGCGTTCTCCTTCGCGTCCTCCTTACGGGGGTTGCTCCTTGACTGTGCTGGCCACGGCAATTGATATTTCTCCCAGCACTCTTGATTCCAGCTTGTGTTTCTTACAGTCCAACCTTGCTATAGAGGGTAGCATATGTCTAATAAACTCATCTTCTCTGTTCCCTCAAAGTATTTGTCCAGTGTCTCTCAGGCTTATAATCTAGAAATTATATACTTTAAGAAGAAATGGAGTCATCCCTGCCTGCCTTTGAGGTGATACAACTTTATATGCTGATTGTATCACCAACCCAGCAGAGTGGGTCCCCAACAAGGGGCTTTCTGCCCCCCATCACTCACAGCAATAGAGGCCACATTTGGTTCTGAAGCGAAGAAAAGTTGTATTCTTTTTTTCAGAGGATGAAGAGGTGCCACTCTCATTCTAGAGCATGTGCTTCTTCTGATTGCAGCTGTTGGTGGGGCTGTTTTATAGGGATCTTTTGGGATAGGGCAAAGTTCTCATGGGTTGGGCACAGCTGTGCTGCTCAGAACTTCCCTGGTAGCCCAGTGATAAAGAACCTGTTGGCCAATGCAGGAGACTCGAGTTCAATTCCTGAGTCGGGAAGATCCCCTGGTGAGAGATGGCAACCCACTTTAGTATTCCTGCCTGGGAGATCTCGTGGACAGAGGAGCCTACTGGGCTGCAGTCCATCGGGTCACAAAGAGTTCCACGCAGCTCTGACTGAGTAAGCACACAGGTGCTGCTCACTCTCCAGATCACAGTGCAGGCACAGCATCTCTGCGTGTTGCCACCATCTTGAATCTGCACTTGGCCGCAGAGCTGAGATGTCAGGAGCAGCTATTTTTCATGAGACACTCTAACCTGAAGGACTGGCCAGGTGCAAGGTCTCTTTGCACAGCATCCTCTCCGCAAGTGAAACTAGACAAAGCACAAAGGAAAAGAGAAAAAGGAAAAAAAAAAAAAAAGGTTACACTTTATTTTATTACAGACTTTATTTTTATTTCCTGGAAATTGACAATGTATTTTGCTTTTGAAAAATATGTATAACAGCCACTCCAATTTTTACCTACACTGGGTAATCTCATTTTTCTCCATTGAACACCATAGTATTATTAGACATTCCTCACCATCCATCGGTCTGAGGCAGTTGGCTGAGATATGACTCTCCTAACCATCCCCCCTCCTCCTTGGTCCCGGGTTACTGAGACCTTGCTGCTTCAGACCACAGTCCACTGACTTCCAGAGTGTGTCCCAGCAGCACCTCTGCCTCAGGCTCCTTTGCACCTTTGCTGTGGGCTCCCAAGGGGTGTCAGCATAAAGGATGGAGGATGATAGTGGAGACCTTGAACATTAAGTCAAAGGCAGGATATGTTCTCTAGAGCTGTGACTGCCATGTGTCTTTAGGACTGGGCAGCAGCCTTAAGCGTTTAGGCCTTGTTTACTTCTATCTGTAGCCTTCAAGTCCACTAAATTACCATCTTACCACTACCCCAACCCACACTCCAACACAAAATATCTAGTAAGATGCCTCTTTTACATAAATATTCAAATATGCTGAATTTACCTCAAAATATTGATCATAGTTTAAAACTAAATATTTCTGTGGCTGTCTGATTAATGTATTTTTCCCCATAAACTGTATATTCAATGAAACCAAAAAGTTTATCAATTTGATCACCACTATATAAAATAGCTGGAAAAATGTTCCCAGTTAGGTTCTTTTGAATAAACTTATGATTAAAACATTAAAGACCATTAACTAGGCTGAAAATTTAACAAAGAGGTAATATCATATTTCTTTTTCTGTCTCTTATTATCTCTAGCCTAGTTTTTTATATGAAATAGGCAATACATGCATAATTGAAACAAAAGGACAACAGAATTGTTTAAGTCTCCTGCTTGAGAATTTTTTTAAGGTCTTCTCTGTATGACAGAGCATGGTCACCAGCAGCTGTGGGACCATATTTTTTTAGAGTTCATAATTTAAAGGGAAAGATAAAGGTTTTCCTTTAATATCAATATTAAGTTCTGTATAAAGATTCTGATTTGCACAACTTGTGTCATATGATTTTCCCTGAGCCAACTTCTGTGGTCAGAAGGGTGAAATGTTGTGACTGATGGTTAAATGTACACCCAACAGAAAGAGGGCAGATATGCTCTGATCAGGAGCTCAAAGAGTCATATGGAATGAGGAACAAGTCATTCCCAAGGATATAGAGCTGTTGTTCTAACAGAAACAAAAAAGATGCAGAACTTCTGTCATATACACCACCACCACTGCTGTCATCAACAACAACCAATATTTACTGCAATTCATATGAATATACAGTAATTGGGAAAGTTGAGAGTGTGATAGACAGAGGTGAAACAGTTCATTAATGATAGGCTATACTTTACTCATAAGTTAGTTAATATTCTTAATTTACTAGGGATAAATTTTTTAGGCAAAATTAGATTCCATCAGCTGCTGTGGACTTTATGGTTAATGTTTACTCATACTTTACTCATAAGTTAGTTAATATTCTTAATTTACTAAGGATAAATTTTTTAGGCAAAATTAGATTCCATCAGCTGCTGTGGACTTTATGGTTAATGTTTAAAATAAAGACTGAGAAAGCTGTGTCTGAAGTTGAGAGTCTTCCATTATGAGTGGTGATAAGAAGCTTGTCTCTGCTTTGATTTCAAAAAGTCATTTCGCTTTGGAGTCTCAAGAAATATTCACCTTCCCTAAAAACATTCCCCTTAAGTGAAACTACTGAGGATTTTTAAAAGGCAGTTAAATAAAAACTAGTGGTGTTTTTTTTTTTTTTCTTTGCTAAACGGAATACTTATATTATGCATGATGATAAGTCTAGGTCTAACTGATTCATTTTAGTAGAACTACCCAGGGAATCAGATAAAATAAAAACCAAAAGGTTAATGTTTTACAAGAACTAAATGAAAGGCCAAACATCAAAGTTTGGAACTATTTTTGAAATGATTTTTGAATGGGTTCAATATTTGCCTAATTGAGGTTCTCCCTCAGTGAACATGAGGCTCCTCATTTTTTCTCTTTTGCTTCACGTCTGTTTTTAAAGACAATTTAATTTTCTCTAATCCTCAGAAATCAAGATTTGCTAATCCTTCCAACAACCATTCCATTCCTCACTGCACATGAAAGCTTTTGCTCAAAAGTGAAATACACTCTTGTCTTTGTTTTAATTCATTCAACTCCACTCTCAAAACTTTGTTTTATTTCTTTTTTGACAATCTAATCTATCCAGCTCCTTTGAATAGCTGTTATGTCCTGGTAATTTTTCTTTTTTTTTTCTTTTTTTTAATTTTTTTATTTTTAAATTTAACTTTACAATACTCTATTGGGTTTGCCATACATCGACACGAATCCACCACAGGTGCACACAAGCTCCCAATCCCGAGTCCCCCAATTTTTCAATCATTCATTTTAGAATTGCTATACTAACATTTATACTCAAAGTACCTATAACTCTAGCCTCTCTGGACATTCCATTATGCCATTATATCTCAGATTCCAAGGAGATATGTCCCCAGGTGACAAGAGTTTATTCTTCTTTTTTGCTTATTATGGACAACCTCTTTCAGAGGAAGTTCAGTGTCTCTCTGTCTACTCTCATTTCCTTTCAGAGTCTACCTGGCATCATAGTCACATCTAATTACCTCTAGCTCAGTGTTTGCATTTCCGCACACTAATTCATTCTCTTCTCCCAGAATTAACATTGTTCAAAGGATATCATCGAGTGGTTGATTTATAGTGTCAAATTCTGAAATAAAAAAGGATATATTTGTAGAATGTCTTTATTTTAAAAGTCTTTGCCATTTCTACTGGCTTTTGCAATCAAGAACTAGAGAGTGAATTTTGAACTGTAGTCTGCATACAAGCTAAGTCGCTTCAGTTGTGTCTGACTTTTTGTGCCCCTATGGACTCTAGCCTGCCAAGTTCCTCTGTCCATGGGATTCTCCAGGTAAGAATACTGGAGTGGGTTACCATGGCCTCTTCCAGGGGATCTTCCTGACCCAGGGATAGAATCTGTGTCTCTTAGGTCTGCTGCATTGGCAGGTGGGTTCTTTACCACTAGTGCCACCTGAGAAGTTATGCTAATTAGCTGTGTGTTTTGCAGCAAGTTGTCACTCTCATTTCTGTCTCTTTTTCATTATAAAATAAGAGTAGTAGGTAACTCAAGTAATCTATAAGTTTTCTTGAAGCCCCCAAAGTCAAGATATTATTGAGAGCAATTAACACTGTGTCATAACAAATAACTCCCAAGTTTTAATAGCTTGACACAATAAAATTTTATTTTCTATTCATATCACACTTCAGTGCCACTCAGGTAGTTCTTCTGGGTGACTCTCTACCAAGTAACAACTCAGGGATCCAGGAATCTTTTATCTAGTGTCTTTGCTATCCTTCAGGCTCAACTTGGAGGTCTCTGCTGTCATTCAGTTAGCCAATGAGCAGAGAAATTTGTAAAATCTCATGCAGCATTTTAAAACCAGATCCCAAAATAGCATACATTAATTTAGCCACATTCCACATTCCATTGGCCAGAACTCAGTTATCTGGTCTTAAACTTACTGTAGAGGTCTTAAACTTACTTTAGAAGGAACTAGGAGACAGGGTCTTTCTGCGTGTCCAAGAAGGAAAATCAAGATTTTAGGGAATTTCTACCACCCTTCAATATAACGAGATTAGTAGTTTCCTTCTGTTTCTCTGCCATCCAGTTTCCCATTCTTCCTATCTCAATTTGTTTGATTGATGTTCTTTATTATTGTGCAAGGATCCCAGTTTTATCATTTACTAGCAATTTGCATGACTTCTGACCTTCAGTTTTTTTTCATCTGTATCAGGTTTACCTGAGAAAAAAACTAAGCTGTCAGAGATGTAGTATGGGCTCAAAACATTTTATTTTTGCCTCCATTTTGTTCTTGTATATTAGAAATATTATCTCATCTATTAAACCTCTACCTTATTATCTCTATAAGCCAAAAAAAAAAAAAAAGCGCAATTATCTTAAATTCTAAAGCCTATCTATAGACATAAATCAACTTACTCTTCACTTCTCCCCTTTCCTTATTTAAAACCTTACTGCTATATGATCTCTGTGTCTGCAATGGTCCAGCTTCTCTACTCTGCTAGCAATATTTCACAAATATTTTATCATGAACTTTCTAGACATGTAGCCCATGTAGATAGGGTTGTTTATCTGATTTGTTGATAAAGATAGTTAATATTCTTTTTGCTTCAGTGTTTGATATTTCATTATCTCTACCATTATCCATTACCACCTCTATCAGTCAGAGGAAGTTTCTTCTATGGCTTTGACTAAAGCATTACTTGAGTAATAGCAACTATTACCTAAAATGAGATTTGTGGTTTGTATCCGAACAGATGAAAGTTTCCATGCATGAACTATTAAAGCTTGTAAAAAACACTTTATACTGAACCTAAGAGTGACCCACTTCAAGTTTATATTCCAAAAAATGCAATTATATTTAAAATTCAGGGCTCTCTCTGTTGAGCTGTATGACGTAGGACAATTACCTCTCTGTGCTCAGTTTTCTCAACTATCAGTTTATAACCTGTGTTTCTTCTTTACCTAAAAATGATGATTTATATTATTTGTGAGAGGCTCCTCATTTTTGTAAATATCTTTCCAGTTACAGCAAAATATTTTTTCTTTCTACAAATCATACATACACCTGTGGTAGGCTGAATAATTTCTTCCCCAAACTTATGTCTACTCAGAAACTCAGAAATTAGGAAGAGGTAAGGAAGGATTTTTCTCTGGAATCTTCAAAAAGAGCATGGCCTTGCTGACAACTTGATCCCTAACCTCTAGCCCTCAAAACTGTGGGAGAATTAATTTTTGTTGTGTTAAGCTACCAGTACTTTCTTATGGTAGTTCTAGGAAAATAATATAATGGCTTACAATTGTTTTTAACCATTGTAATTATTCTTTTAACTTGTTCATCTTCACCATAGTTCCAAGTTCTCCCAGTGATGTTCTCTTTCAGTAGAGTATCCCCTGTATTACTCATAGCCTGGTAAGCAGAAGTCTACTAATAGTTATTAAAATGAATGAATGAATAACTCAATTCATATTGTCTTGGCACTGTTATGCTGTGAATAACTAAACTTTTCTCAGATAACAAGGAAAAAGTTTATTAATATCCTCAGTCAACAATTCTCAAAATTCACCCCAATGAATCATTTCTGCCAAAATCTTATTTATGCATAAGACAGGAATGAGAATTTGGTGACCATCAGATTTTCTTGAATATGAATGCTTGTGTTACTGTTTTGGTGTCTCCTTCTCTTGTATGTTTTCACTGGACTGAGTACCTATAGAAATTCTAGAAGAGGCAAATGAAAGAACAGCTCGAGAGCCCGATTTTATAAACAACATGGACAGCAGCAGCAAGGAGCATCCATGCCTACTTTTCTTCTGTTTTCAAAATCCTGCTTTACTTCTGATGACAAAACTTATCCTATTTCAATGATTGTTCCATCCCAATACAAATCCTCATATATTGCTGAAGAAGATACTATGCAATATAAAGATTTTTATAACTGTATCATTTTAAGGACAGTTACATAAAACATTCTGAAATAAATTCCAGATTCTATATTGTTTGAGATTTGGAAGTAGTTATGTATATTTTATTTCCTACAGCTATGTGGTTTCACTGGTGATTGTTATTATCATTTAGTTGCTAAGTCATGTCTGACTTTGCAACCCCATGGACTGTAGCCTACCAGGCTCCTCAGTCCATGGAATTTCCCATGAAGTGGGTTCCCATTTCCTGCTGCAGGGGATCTTCACAACCCAGGGATCAAACCTGTGTCTCCTGTAATGGCAGGTGGACTCTACCACTGAGCCATCAAAGATTCCCTCATTGATGATTACTAAGAATTTAAGTTCTTTGTGGACTGACATTGAGTTCTGTTCACTGCTGTATCCTCAGAAAATTGGAAGATTGCCTGAAATGTTCTATGTAACCAGTGAATATTTTTAATGAAATGTCCTTTCCTAATTTACCATGCTGCTGATGACTCAGTGATCAGATTCTGCTTTATGTGCATTCCACGAGATAACTAGAGCAGGGTTTTCAACTTGTACAGTTTCACTGCCAGGGAGGTTTACCATATTCTCTACTCTAGCAAATTCAGCAATGAACACTTCAGCTGGAGCACTTCTTTTTCTCACTGACTCCAGTGTTCACCTGAGCACTCCTCGTTCATGCTCAGCCTGGGCCCTGTTATAGAGGTTTGATCATTGCAACATTTTTCAAGAACAGCTGATTCAAGGACTAGGGTCATCTATACCATGAATTACAAAAGTTAATTAGTATAGGTAAGTACAGTTTTAACAAAATATGCATTTTTCTCTATTATTGTGAAGTATTACTTTTCTTTTGAAAAGAAAAATAAAGGTTTAGAATAAATTAAGTGTAATGTCAATCTCTTGTCTTTCTCTATCGTTCTTAACTGCTTTTAAAACTTTTATCATGGCCCACAGCTTAAAGATTTGGCACAAAACTAAATCTCCCAAGGTCTTCACGAAATAAAGCTTTTCTTTCATCAACTTGAGAGTAAAACGTTTAAGAATAAGAAAAAGTTGGAAGGGTTAACACTGTGCTGATTTAGTCCATATCAAAGCGGAACGTTTACTTCAGCTTTTTTCCTGTTTGGCCTTCATTTATCTCTATTGGGGCTGAAATCATAAAGAGAAGTTTCCACTGCCACCCAGCAAGTCAATAACTGCACACCCAGACACCTGAATGGAAACCTTGGCTGGGAATTCTTCCAAATCTGGGAGATAGTTAAGCTAGCTAAGAGAAAAAGCAGAGGAGCAAGAAGATTCTAAGCCAAGAGTAATTAGTAGGCTCAGAACAGCAACTTATCTTTCAGGCTTAAACCAGGAAGCTGCATTCCTAGCATAGGTGCTGAACAGGCAAGCTCTGGTCTCCACTGTTTCATTCCTATCCATGTCTGCCACTTGCTTCTCATGTGAGTTTGCACAAGTTTGCACAAAAAAGCTGAAGTTTGTACAGTCTGTGTGCCTCAATTTCTGCATGCATAAGACAGAGAAAATAGGCTGTTGAAAGGAGTAAATGTGTGAATATGTATAGAGCGTTCATACAATGCCTGACAGTAAGAACTAATTACTACTACTACTACTAAGTCGCTTCAGTCGTGTCCGACTCTATGCGACCCCATAGACGGCAGCCCACCAGGCTCCCCCATCCCTGGAATTCTCCAGGCAAAACACTGGAGTGGGTTGCCATTTCCTTCTCCAATGTGTGAAATTAAAAAGTGAAAGTGAAGTCACTCAGTTGTGTCCGACTCTTAGCGACCCCATGGACTGCAGCCTACCAGGCTCCTCCGTCCATGGGATTTCCCAGGCAAGAGTACCGGAGTAGGGTGCCATTGCCTTCTTCAAGACCTAATTAAGTGGTAGCTATTATTGCAGAGGTGGATGTATTAGGCCATCTTAGCATGAACTGTAAAACACTTATGTAAATAATTTCCCTTTTCTGAATCTGTATTCACTATGCCACCCTCTGATAATTTGGCTTTCCTAGAGGGTCTGTAGAGATCTCTCAGTATCTAGAGAGGATCACTCATCTGTACAAATGGAAAATGATTTAGCTGGCCATAACATCCATTCCTCTTGAGACTTTCATTTCTCTCTTTAGAAAATGTATGTAACAGACACTTACCTAATGTTATGGATTATTAAAATCCTATAAATTTACCTCTTTTAATAGATCAGAACTTTGAGGAAAATATATGGATAATATAATTTGCTCAAAGTCACGTAACAGTAAGTGATAGAGACTTCGTTCAAGCCTAGAATTCTTCCCTTTTTTCATATACCAGGTGATGCTCCCTGTGCTGTAGCAAGAGTACATCTTGTGTGGTGGTCACCAAGCTCTCTTCTATTATCAGTTGGACTAAAAGTCTAGTTGAGGGTAAAAATCTAGTTAAGTGAATCCCTTGTATTTGAGTTAAAGACTCCTCAGCAGAGTGGACCTGAGTTGCATCCTCCTTGAGGAATGGAAAATACATCCATATAAAATTATTTGCTTTGAGGAGTCCATGGAAAGCAGCTTCCCCTTTTGTTTGTTTTCCTTGTTTCTTCTATAGTAGTTCACAAACTTCAGTGTGCGTCCAAGTCACCTGGAGGACTATGATCACACCCTCGTGGCTGGACTCATCCTTGGAGTTCCTGATTCAGGAGACCTGGGCTGAAGCCTGAGGCTTTGTGTTTCTAAAGCTTTCTCTTGTGATGATGATGTTGCTAGCACTGGGACCGTGCTTTGACTGTCTTAAAGTGGAGTCAGTGCTCTTAAATTGTTCATGTGTGAACTCAGTAAAGTTTAGCTGATCTGATATTAATCTTTAATTAAAATCCTTTTCTCCACCTTTGTTAAGTACTCCAGTTTTTCTTCATTAACCAAAAAGTCCTGATACAAACCAAATAGACCTTGAGTTACCCAAAGCATCATTGAAGTCATTCATTTAATGGCTTACTAATCTTCAGTGATATGGCACAACATTTATATCCTTTTGCTCTTTCAGATTGCATTATTAATTCAGTGACTGTGTAAATAATTTTTTTTATTTTTATTACCTTTAAAATGACATTTTATACAAGATGCCATCACCTGGACAACGAAATGGCAACCCACTCCAGTATTCTTACCTGAAGAATCCCATGGTTGGAAAAGCCTGGTGGGCTACAGTCCATGGGGGTCACAAAGAGTCAGACACAACTTAGTAACTAAACAAACAAACAAAATATCATTACAACATGTCTGATTAAATATAGAATGCAAGAAAGAAATTGCATACAGGGATTTGGGGATTTTGTTTGTTTACGTTACTTATCTGATGGACTTCACCTTAAGGTCTTGCCCTTAGTTGCTAATTCTTAAGGAAGTTCTCAGAACAGGTAAAGCAATCATGAAAATAATATTTGGAGTAAAAGGGTTGGAGATACTTTAAAGAGCTAATCAGCAGATTTTCCTTGATAAATTACTATTCCTGTGGCATTTTACTTATATGCAGAATTTACTGTTCATCATTATACTTTACAACTTGCTTCCTCCCCAGAAGCAACCACAGTATAGTACCAGAAAATGATGAATGGAAAAAAAGGAGTGACTTCAGATTATTAACAATAGTTATAATGAGAGCAGCAACAGTGTACATGCTGACCAAAGGCCAGCCCTGTCCTAATAAGCAGAGTTTCTCACCATTAGCCTACAGGCTGGATAATTCCTTGTTGTGGCGACTGGCCTATACATTGCATGGTATCTCAAGGAATCCCTGACTCTACTGACTTAGATGCCAGTAGCACCCTCCCAGTTGTAATAACCAAAATTGGCCCAGCTGACAACCACTGATATAAAGTATATAAGATTATAATCTCTATTTCAGAAAGGTGGCATTAGAAATTGAATTTGTCCAGCTTTCCGCAACTCATTAGTACCCGAACAGGGATTCAAGTCCAGACCCTCAGATTTGTCCAGTCTTAAAAAGTTGAATAAAATGGGAGCTTCAAACTTCTTTAGGCCAGGATAGGACAATCAGCTGTGATTAATTTCCTCTAAATCCAACTTTTATAAATGAATGTTGCCATATTTAGACTCTAAATTGTATAGTCTAGTTTTTGCCTTAATTTTTGTTAGACAAATTATGTTCTTAAATACAGTCCAGTGTCCAGTTATAACACAAGGACTATATTATAAGTCTTTGAATACAGTCCAGGACAAATTATAAGTCCTTGAATACAATCCATACATCTGTTGTTATGGCAAGAACAGATGCTGTTTGCTTGTGACTAGTAGCAATAGTTAAAATAGCTACTGTACTAAGTAGGGTTTTAACTGGCAAGGCTGTGTTGTTCATCAGTCTCTGGCTACTGCCTAGCTGAGGCAGGATTTATGTCTTTTTTTAACTTATTAAGTTAAGTTAAGTCACTCAGTCGTGTCCGACTCTTTGCGACCCCATGGACTGTAGCCCACCAGGCTCCTCCGTCCATGGGATTCTCCAGGCAAGAATACTGGAGTGGGTTGCCATTTCCTTCTCCAGGGGATCTTCCCGACCCAGGGATCAAACCCAGGTCTCTCATATTAGAGGCAGACGTTTTAACCTTTGAGCCACCAGGGAAGCTAAATTGGCTGTTCTGGATCTTAGTTGTGGCACTCAGGATCTTTAATCTTCATTGTGGCATATGGGTTCTTTAGTTGCAGCATGTGAACTCTTAGTTTTGGCTTGTGGGATCTAGTTCCTTGACCAGAGATCAAACCTGGGCCCCCTGCATTGGGAGCACAAAGTTTTAGCCACTGGACCATCAGGGAAGTCCCAGGACTGATGTCTTGATATGCATTTATTTTGCTGTGTATTTCCTTAGTTGGATCTTAGGATATTGTTCATAGCCTCCCCTCTCCCCCTTCCTCTTTCTATAGTAAGGTCCAAACTTGTGTTTTCTTAATTGATTCATCACATAAATATTATATGTAGAAACTTCAACCGAAATTGGGATATGGTGTGTATTTTAGATCAACTGCATGTGAATAGATAGATAGATAATAGATAGGCAGACAAGCAGAGAGATAAGAGTCAGCTGTGTGAAGTATGGAATCTCTATCACTTGTAAGAGTTAGTCAGGGTCTCATGTTCTATCCTGAATGGAAAGAACTGGTGATTGTAGTAACTCCTTTGGGAAAGAGGACTATTTACCTATAAGGCAGTTGGGAAGTATTTAGAGGTCAATAATGTAGGGTTATGTATGGATGTGAGAGTTGGACTATAAAAAAAGCTGAATGCCGAAGAATTGATGCTTTTGAAGTGCGGTGTTGGAGAATACTCTTGAGAGTCCCTTGGACTGCAAGGAGATCCAACCAGTCCATCCTAAAGGAGATCAGTCCTGGGTGTTCATTGGAAGGACTGATGCTGAAGCTGAAACTCCAATACTTTGGCCACCTCATGTGTAGAGTTGACTCATTGGAAAAGACCCTGATGCTGGGAGGGAGTGGGGGCAGGAGGAGAAGGGGACGACAGAGGATGAGATGGTTGGATGTAATCCCCGACTCAATGCACATGAGTTTGAGTGAACTCCAGGAGTTGGTGATGGACAGGGATGCCTGGCGTGCTGTGATTCATGGGGTCACAAAGTGTTGGACATGACTGAGCGAATGAACTGAACTGAACTNGGTTGGATGTAATCCCCGACTCAATGCACATGAGTTTGAGTGAACTCCAGGAGTTGGTGATGGACAGGGATGCCTGGCGTGCTGTGATTCATGGGGTCACAAAGTGTTGGACATGACTGAGCGAATGAACTGAACTGAACTGAATGTAGGGTCATTTACTCCAGAAAAGAACAGGCTGAACAGATATGGCATTATAAACTATCTAATTAAGGTAATTATAGATAAGAGAGAATGGCTCATAATTTATATTTAGACTATAATATAGAAAGAAAGAAAATGGATATGTGTTATCAGCACAACACACACACACACAATCAAGTACTTAACTTTTGTTGCACTAGATCCTGTAAGATTTTCTAGGATTAAGTAACTGTCAGAAAGCATACTCATATGCTTGTATGTACCTAGGAAAATATTGTTAAAGGTTTAGTTCTTACATGAGGAAAAATAAAAGTCTCATTAAAGGATATAAAACAAATATCTCAGCAAATGGAAAGACAAATCAGGTTTTAGGTGAGATATGCTAGAATAGAAAATTTTATGCTTCTAAAACAAATGTGGACTTAATATCAATCAAAATCCCAGCTGGAAACTTTGAATAAGTAAAAAATGCCTTACAATTTATATACAGAATAGGCTTTATCGATATCTTTCACCCCTCTCCACATACAAAAGAATAGTAAGAGATAGCATAACCATAGAAAACCCTGTAAAATACTGATATTCAATTATTATTTTATCAGCATGACATAAATCTATAGAAGAAAAAAAGTATCTAGAAATGAATTATGGTATATAATAGATTTTATATTTGACAAAGGTAGTATTTCATCTCACACAGAAAAGAGGTGTCATTAATAATTAGCCCTGGCACAATCAACTATCTATTTGCATCTTATACCTTGTGCAAAAAAAAAAAGTTTCAGCTGAATTGAAGATTTCTTTGTAAACAGTTAAAAAAATAAGTTTTGCAAACATCTAGGAGACTACTACATGTACAATAGCTAACAGCAAGGATGACCTCTTAATACTGAAAACTCAGAAGCCATAAGAGATAAGATATGTAAATTTGTAGCAAAATATAACACAGACAAAATCCAAAGATGTGTAATAGGTTTTGAAAGAAAAGTATGTGTGCTGAAGAATACTGATAATGTTGTCTCTATAATACACACAGGACACTGAAAAATTTGTCAAGATGAGAATAGTCAATTCACAGAGATCATCTTCAAGTGATCAAGTATATGAAAATAATGCTCTGTTAACTTTTTATGTAAAAATAAAATAACTAAGAGACACCACATTACAGCTGTGAGCCCGACAATAATTTGAAAGGGTGATAACTTGATGGACAAGTGTAAAACCTAAAGTATTAAAAACATTGTGGAATGCAATGTCTCTTAAAATTAAAAATACATATACCCTCTGACACAGAAACCCCTCTTCTTGTTAGTCTAGCCATAAAACAAACCACCAATAGGAAGGATATTTATTGCAGTGCATTCACAGTAGCCAAATACTACATAGGAAGTAATGGCTCTTCAATAGGAGAACGACTGATAATACGGTAAATACATATGACTCCTCTGCAGCCGCTAAAAGTAAAACAAACACAGAAGAGGCTTCCCATGTGGCTCTAGCAGCAAAGATCTTGCCTGCAAATGCAAAAGATGTAAGAGATAAGGGTTCAGTCCCTGTGTCAGGAAGATCCCCTGGAGGAGGAAATGGCAACACACTCTAGTATTCTTGCCTGGAAAATTCCTTGGCCAGAGAAGTCTGGCAGGCTACAGGCAATGGGGCCAAAAAGAGTCGGACATGACTGAGCAACTGAGCACACACACACACCCACAAGAAACATAGTTCCTTACAGAAGAAGCTTAAAAATTCTGGGAGGATCTAAAATGTACATTTATTAAAATTAAGTAGATGTGTTTCAGCCTTGACCCGATATGGTTGCTTAAATCAATTGTAGGTTGGAGAGTTAAGGAGAGGTTTATTTAAAAGAGCCCATTACACCAGGTAGAGAGGAAATCAAAGATCTGAAAATGAAGTGCACAAGTATTCAACACTTCCAGCATTTGCCTCATTTCTGGTGCTCAGGCCTATCTCAGTCCTGTATAACTCAACAGGAAAGAAGGACCACAGCTCAACTAGTAAAGTATGTTTCTAAGTATGACACACAACTATATCTAAAATGATAGGAATCTTGAGGATAGCATCTAAGGTTTCTGTTTGAAGTAAACTCATTTAATTTACCAAAGTGCTCTGCCAATCCTTAGCTTTATCCTGATTCTTATTTATGTACACAGACATAATAATTTTTAAGAGCTTCTGAAATGTTGCTTGATTATGCTGGACTTTACAGCTTGTATTTCTATAGCATGAAACAATGAGGGCCTTGAGAAAGTGGCCATCTGTTCAATAATAACAACCACCAACCATCCTCCCCTTTCCTCCTGGCTTCCAGAACTGGGCTGTGCAGTTTCCTTAACTTGGAGATATTTTGACAGAGCATGAATTCCTTCCTCAGAAGTCAACATAGTGCCTGTTGTATACTGGGCATGCAATAAATATTTGTTGAATAAAGAATGAAAATATGAATAAATATGGAGCTTATTCTACTATATTCATTGGTCAGTTCTGCCTGTTTGCCTGTTCTGCCTGGCAGCACAGTAGCTTCCTCAAGAGAAGCACCTCAGAAGAGCCCCGGGTTCCCTTCACTCATTCCTGCCTCCTTTCTATAGCTTCACCTTCTGACTGACCCTCCCTTTTCTCTTCTACCACCTATCTCCTGCTCCAATGATCCCAGTTCCTCATTCTGATTGCTCAGCTTCCTGATTTCAGTTCTGCCTTCTTGACTTGATATACTGTAGCATGCTCAGTTGCTCAGTCATGTCCCACTCTTTGTGATCCCATGGACTGTAGCCCATGAGGCTCCCCTGTCCATGGGATTTTTCAGACAAGAATACTGGAGTGAGTTGTTACTTGCAATGACTTTTTTCTGATTGATGATTTTTGGTTGCACCCTCTTCTACTGCTCTTCCCTTTGAGTAACCTTCAATTCACCAGAACAATAGAACCCAGCCAGCTGTAACTTAAGAATGAGCTCACAGTTTAAACAGGTGATTTCTTCTATGTTTCTTACCTTCATCAACATGCTGCTTCTAGAGGCTTTCTCCAAGTTATAATATTTGACTCTCAGTTACTGGCTCTTCATTTTAAATAGCAATTCTTATGCAATCAAAGCTTTGAAATTTCATATTAACCCTCTATGATCTTACCATTTTGCATTAAGGAAATAATTCCTGTTACTCCCAAACTAGAAAGATCTTAGAAAGTTATCCACAGTGATGATATGAAATGGGCAACTTCAGAGAGAGAGAAAGAATGCTTTTGACTTTATACAAGACTTTTATTGGATATTTTCTGATGGTAAGGAGAGGGGAATCAGAATTAAGCAAAAAATTTTTATGAATACCTTATAGAGGAACACTGCATAACCGTGTTAGCAATGTTATAGTATAAGTAGTGTTAAAGCAGATAAATGTGCTCTTGGCACACTTATGGTGTAAATCTTAGTAACTTTTTAGATGTTTTGTTTACATATTTCTGTTTTCTATGTCATTGTCAAGTCCACAGGTCTTCCAAACATGCACACACACACAAATAATCAAGTAAATACATCTGAAGAGTAGTAGGTTTAGTGAAACTTTTCACTTACCTGTACCCATTCCAGTTGCATTTATTTCTCTCTAGTCTCAGAAACTAAATGTCAAAGTGAAATAGATATTCAGTTCAGTTCAGTTGTTCAGTTGTGTCCAACTCTTTGCAACCCCATGAACCATCCCACACCAGGCCTCCCTGTCTATCACCAACTCCTGGAGTCCACCCAAACCCATGTCCATTGAGTCGGTGATGCTATCCAACCATCTCAACCTCTGTTTTCCCCTTCCCCTGCCCGCAATCTTTCCCAGCATCAGAGTCTTTTCAAATGAGTCAGCTCTTTGTATCAGATGGCCAAAGTATTGGAGTTTCAGCTTCAACTTCAGTTCTTCCAGTGAACACCCAGGACTGATCTCCTTTAGGATGGACTGGTTGGATCTCCTTGCAGTCCNATGAAAGCCACTCACTGGCTGACATTTTCTACTCATATCTCCAAATTTTCTTTTTCTTTTTTTTACTTTATTTTACTTTACAATACTCTATTGGCTTTGTCATACATCGACATGAATCCACCACAGGTGTACAAAAAATTGCTTACAGATTTTAAAATCAGTGAATTAGGTGACGGTGGAGCATTTGTTGATTTATAAAAGCTTTTCTTTTTCTCAGCAGTTTAGCATAGTTTCTAGTGTAAATAGATGCTCAAAATCCTATAGAATATAAATAAAAGGATAAAGGAATATTTCAGTTCAGTTCAGTTCAGTCGCTCAGTCGTGTCCGACTCTTCAGGACCCCATGAATCGCAGCACGCCAGGCCTCCCTGTCCATCACCATCTCCCGGAGTTCACTCAGACTCACGTTCATCGAGTCCGTGATGCCGTCCAGCCATCTCATCCTCTGTCGTCCCCTTCTCCTCCTGCCCCCAATCCTTCCCAGCATCACAGTCTTTTCCAATGAGTCAACTCTTCGCATGAGGTGTTAGCTACCTTATAAAGTATACAGTTCAATTTAGCATTGAAACAGCTATATAACTGCTTCTTCATGGATGTTGTATAGAGCACAGTGTCTGCTCATCTTAGGACTGGTTGTTGGACTAGAAGCAGGTACTACTAGACACTAAGTAAGCAGTGCGTGCCATCACTACCTTCCGTATTCCTCTTAGACTTTATGCAAATTTGCCTATAGCATTCTCAATGTCCTTATGATTCAGATCCCTTCCTGGGAAGACTGAGAATACACCAGAATTGTTAAAGCCAAGGTGTCTCCAACTGAGAAGTGAGTGCTTTTAACTTTAAAATAAAATTTTAAGTGTTTTAGGTATGCTAGATCACGTAACAACAACAACAAAACAATCTTTGTATTCTTTTTCATGAAACTTTGATGACATTAATACCAAAGTTTGGCAAAAACGGCCAAAAAGAACAAAAGAAAATGTCAAATACAAATACCAAGCCAAAATTTACAGTTGAAAATCAGTGAACAGAATCTAGAAGCAAAGTGAAGAATAGCACTATGATGGTAAAGTGTGTTGAGCTACTGATTCAATATTAAAATATATTAACATAATTCAAACTATTAATAAAATCAGGAAAGTTGAATCTCCGCAGATGATGAAAACTTTTTGATAAAGTTTAGCATCCATTCTTTATTTAAAACATTAGAAACCTTTCAAATATGATCAGTAGCAAACTAGCATGAATTTTATTACTATTACCATTTTACTTTGTTTCCTAGTTGCCAATGCATGGAAGGAAGCAAAAAGGGGAAAAAGTAACTATGGAAACAGGAAAAGTAGAGATAAAATCAGTACCTTTTTAGATGATGGCTTGTTTGGAAGGAAAAAGAATGGTTATTAATAGTAAAGTGAGAAGAAGATTGATTCACACGATCATATAGCTGCCATATATACAGCAACTACCACTTAAATTCTTTGTTGAAAAAAGCATTCATGTACATTAGCAACAAAAAAGTAAAATATCTGAATAAACTCAGGAAGAAATCATAGACTTTATGAAGTCAATGTTAAAATAAAAGTTAAGGACATGCAATAGTTTAACACAGCAATTCATACAATATTCTAGAGTAGGAAGCTTAAATATCATAAAAATATCAATATCCCCTGAGTTAACTTATATATGTCATGCTAATCTTCTAGTCAAGACCATCTGTTTAAAAATGTCTGGAAGGGGTATTTCCCTTAATGTAAATGAAAACAACATGTTTTTTAAGGTACATAAGTTGATTCTACAGTTTTCTCAATATATAAGTGGTGCTGTGTGTTCAGTTGCTCAATCATGTCTGACTCTTTGCCACCCCATAGACTATACCCTGCCAGGCTCCTCTGTTCATGGGATTTTCCAGGCAAGAATACTGGAGTGGATAGCCATTTCCTTCTCCAGGGGATCTTCCTAACCCAGTGATTGAACCCGCATCTCCTGTATCTCCTCCATTGGCAAGAGGATACTTTTATTAATACCTCTGAGCCACCTAGGAAGCCCCGATACGTAAGAAGGAATAGCCAATTAATTTTGAAAAGAAGAAAAGTAAATTGTACTTAAAGTTGTTAGAATTAAAACAGAATGGCATTTGACATGTAAATAAACAGATCAGTAGAAAAAATAGGAAATAAAGAAATAGATTTCAATATATATGAGACATTAGTGGATGATAAATGTGGTTCTTAATACACATGTGTTGTTGGGACAACTAAGTAACCATCTTAAAAAAGTAGATAAAATAAATTCCAAGTGTATCAAAATGTAAACATTCAAATGTTGACATATAAAAGTAATAGATTAAATATTAAAGTGTAAAAGTAATAGAATAAATATTAAAACATTTTAGATTAAGTCCTATTTTAATATAAAACAAAATCTAGAAATAATTTTTCAAGTAATACATTTAATTAAACAAACTTAATTTTCTGAGAAAGGAAAATGACAAAATTAGAGACAATTAAAAACCAGGAAAACTATTTATAACTTTGTCATAGAAAAAGTAAATTATTTAATATATATCAAGTCCTTACAAATAAGTAAAACTATGTAAACAACTCAATAAAAGAGCAAAAGGTGACTGCAGGCCACAGGAAAAAAGGCATAGCTTCTACATGCAGGAAAATTTCCTCAAGCTCACTTATAAGAGCAATGCAAATTAAAAGCCACATAAAGATAACATTTTTCACCTCAGAAAAAGGTAAAAACAAAAAGGTTTAATAACCCTCTCTTTTATTAAGAACTTGGAGAAAGAAGTTCTGTTACATTACTGTGGGAGTGTAATTTTTATATCTCTATGGAAATATCTTTAGCACAATCTATAAAAATGTAATATTGTATATCCCCTTTGTCCCCAGAATTCCATATTTAGAAATTCATTCTATTGATAAACTCATGGAAAAGATAAAGATAGAGATAAATATTTGTGGCATAATTTGTAATAGGAAAGGATTGGCAGTAATTTAAATGTCTATTAATAGGGAATTGGTTAAATAAATAACAGTAATCCATACATGGACGTCTACATGGCCATTTAAAAAAAGCTATATGTGCTCATGAGGACTATCTCCAAGATATATGATTTAATATATTTTTTAAAAAGCCAAGTTAAAATCAAAGCATTGTGTCAAGGGGCCCAAGTTTAAGACTGGCCACTTATTTATATCTCAGAAATTGGAAAGAACTTTGGTTAAAAAAAAATATGATGTAATGAGGGGAAACTCTAAAGAAATCTAATGTGACATTGGCATACTGATTATATTTCTTGGTGACATGTTTCAGAGGCAACTTTGTTCCACAAACTGACTGAAGGAGGACGTTGAGTCAGAAACTCTGTTTAGCACTGGCTATTCTTGGTCTTCAGTCCACCACTACTCATCCCTTAAAAAGAGTACCTGTATTGCTTAGTATAAGTCATAACTCCAGTCCATGTGGCCAAGCCAGGATACTCTTTACACTGTTGAGACCTTTCTAGTTATTGAGCTAATATAAAACAGAAGGGTGAAGAAAGCATAAAAGAAATATACAGGTTCATCTACAATTTCAGTCCACAACTCCTAATGCATGCAAAGTTGCTTTAGTCATATCCAACTGTTCGTGACCCTCTGGACTGTAGCCCACCAGACTCCTCTGTCCATGGGATTCTCCAGGCAAGAATACTGGAGTGGGTTGCAATGCCCTCCTCCAGGAGATCTGCCTCACCCAGGGGCAGAAGCCATGTCTTTTACATCTCCTGCATTGGCAGGTGGGTTCTTTATGACTAGCACCACTGATCAGCACTTAACTGTAGACAACAGCCCCAGGATGTACACTTGAATGTGAACCAGCTGTGTTTGGAGAAGCAGGACATGTAAGCAAATTATCAGTGGTTGGTGGGGAAGGCAAAAAAGTGGTCGGTGATTCTTACCGAGTAAACAGGAGGAAGTGTTTTAATAAGTATGGGTAAGTCTTGCGCTTGAGAATCAGACAGAATATGTGCAGTTTAGCATTATTATTTAGTCCACACAGGAAGAAACCCAACAGTTCTTGACTTATAAGCAACAAAGTGAATTCAGAATCTGTCTAGTGAAATATGAAAAGGAAGCCTAATCTCTAAATAAATTTAAGTAAAATAGTAACTACTGTTCAGCAAGGAACATAGTGTTTATTAATTTTCTGTCTGTCTGACACAAACACCACAGCTGCTGTGGACTCTGACGTAGCTCAGAGAGTTTGATATTTAGTGTCCTATGCTTTCTTAAAGTTGAAATCAATGTTTCTCTCTATATTTCCCCCTACTGTAACACCCGGTCCTTAAATCCTTATGCTGAACTTATACTCCATAGTTGTGTTTAGATGGTGAACTGGCCTTTCCAGACCTTTTAAGTAGAAGGGCTTGACTGAAGAAGACTGGCAGCAGTTCAGTTTAACCACCTTTTATTTCCTGAGTTAGTGCAGATAAGGGAGCTATCAGCTTGGGCACCAGGCTCCAGCAGCAGATCTGATTGAAACAGAGATTACAGTAAATTAAGAATTTATCACTTGCAACAGGCTCTCCTTGCAGGACTTGTGGGCAAAGTCACAAACTGGTTGAAGGAGTTTCTTTCCCTAATAATACTGAATATTTATATTTTTGAGGCTAAAAGGGCAACTTAAAACATGTGTTGATTTGCAAATTCAGGAGCTTCCCCAGGTGAAATCTGAAGCTGGCCCCCATGTACTGAGGGCAAGGAGAAGCCATAGAGAGAGGCAGCCCTCTCCGGATAAGTAGGTGGCAGGTTTAATAAGCAACAGAACTTATATTCAAGGCTAGTCTGGTCTTGGGCAACCATAAGATAAGTAGATCTCTGTACTCACCAGTTGAATCAAGTATTCAGTCCAGATAGTCTCAACTACACCTTGCTTTCTCAAGGCTGCGTCCTTGAAAATGGCTCCAGCTGTGGGAAGGGTGAACAGAAAGTACACTCCAAGTTCAGGGGTAGGGGTGGAGGAGCCTCAGATTCTCCAGAGCCAACTTGCAGGTCAACTTGCAGCCACATTCTCTCCATGGCCTCCTCCACCCTCCCCCTTCCTTCTGGTGGCTACTATCTTACACACCTCTCCCCCAGCCCCACGCCCGCCTTCTACAATGTGCCCCGACTTGTCAGCCAGGGATCCCATTAGCTTGGAAGTGGTTCATTAGGTGGTTATCTGGCTTCTCTGGAGGTAGGTAACACAACAGCAATGGAAGCACATGCAAGACAAAACACAGATCAAAATAATAATTCCCAAAACAAGTAATATTTTTTTCCACCAAAACCCCCACGATCCTACCCATGAACCACTGGTTTATTTAACTTCCCTGGGCTGGGAATTGGATCACTACGGATGTTGTTCACTTGTGTCTTCATGTGAGTTAATGGACATGATACATTAGCAGACTCATCAGATTTGAACACATAGTACTCAGTTTAGATAATGGCACTGGTGCCTTTTGTGAGATAGTAATAATGTCCAAGGCCATTGAATCTTGGAGAACAGCTTTTCTCATTAGAGACATCTGGTGTTCAGTAAAAACAGAATTTGCCAGCTATTATTTAAGGTTTGCTGGGTGAATTTAGAAAGAGCTTCTAGTGCAGTATAATGTTCTAGGCCACAGTGGAAGGGACACAGATGGTGGCCAAATGATTGAGCCACTAGAACATGCTCATCTAGCCTTTAGGGGAAGTAAGTTGGCTTTTTTTTTTTTTTTTTTTTACCATGGGATAGATTCTCCCCTGTAGCTAGGGAAAACCCAGGTTGAGTGCAGTGACCCAACCATACAGGTGGAAGCCATACCAAAGATTCATGCCATACAACCATTGGGTCCTGTTCAGGGCTATCCATTAAATTTCTGGGCAGTCTAAACAGTCAGTGCCAAACCAGTCACCATCCTTTGATATGACAGAATGACCGCACAGTTTTGGTGATATCCACACCACTATCCCTGATGCAATTGGATTGGTTCCATTTAGAGTGATTTTTCTGTTCCCAGCATAGAGCTACCTGGGTTCAAATCTCCCTAACTCCAGGTGAGCTACATGAACTCATCTCAGATCCAGATCTGACTATAGCCACCCGCGGCTCTGATTGGTGATGTTTTTAGTATCTTTCCCATCAGCAATTTGATGGGCTGCCAGTGTAATTTGTCAGAAAGAACCCCTACGCCCAGTGTTAGGGGTAGTGCATGCCACAGGCCAGGCTTCTGGATCAGTATCAGTAGTGTCAGGGGAATTAAGCCCTAGTTTTTTCTTGCTACTTGTTTCAGGCCTTCCGATCCCCTCCCTGGAGTAGTGATGCCAACCATGGTAGTCCTGATGAGCTAGAGAAGGGCAGCTGCCCACATATCCATCAGCTGGATTGATACCTTTGCAGGGCATACAAGTAGGCCCATGGTAGAAAGGTATTTCCATCTGGTGCCCATCTAATGACCAGATACCACAGGAACAGCAGGAGTCTAAGTTCAAAAAAAACAATATTTAGTAAGAACTTGTATGGGATAGTCTTCTTTTCCAAAAAAATTACACTTGCGGCCCAATCCTTCAATGGGAACCTGACCTGGTTTTGTATACCACACACGTTTGCCAGGGAAGGCAGCATTGTCAAGAGTGAGGAGACGGACTGGGGGTGGGATATACCAGATCAGGATCCCCACCTTCTCCCTCTTTTGACATTGCATTCCAGGTACAATGCATTTCAATAGATCTGGCTTGTAGCAGAAACCATGGGATCCCAGTGGCATTTGAGTGGTTTTGTCTCACCCAGGAATTCAAAGTAGCTCACACATCTCAGTGGGATATTCCATTGCAAATTTCAATAGATAATACCTCTCCCAGGTGCACTGGGGCTTAGTGTTCTCAGCAACCATAGGACATTGATTCACATTTAGAGTTGGGGCAATGGCTGTCTCCTGAGACTACTGTGTCTTTAAGATGTTGGGTTCTAGGCATGGTTTGCCAGTCTGGCACATGGGACCATAGCCCTAATGACTGATTATTCAATGTGTTAAAACCTGAGACAGTACTTTAGTTCTCCCAGCCAAAGTGGTTTTACCTGTTAGTGATTTAATCTGCTGCTTTAATATTTCATTGTTTCTTTCTACCAATCCTGTCATAGGGGAGATGGAATCTCCATTCAATATCAAGTCCTTTTGCCCAGTCTTCACTTTTGAAATATGACCCTCAATCACAGCCTATTTGATGAGGGTATCTGTTCGTGGTACTCAGCTTCTCTAATCCAGGAAGAATGGAAGCCTGGTTTGCATTGCAGCCGGGGAGAGCTTGCCTTTAGCCAGGTGCAGTAACCATGCAAGCAAAGGCATATTTAGAACTTATACAGAGGGAGGGGGTCAGTATAATCAATTTCCAAACCCCTTACTTGCTGGGAGATGGCTCTATACTCTTTTGGCATTTGCCTTGGGCATTGTTAAGAGCAAATGGGAAATGCTGTTATTGTGTTAACCAAGCCAGTCTGTTTCAGGGGCAGTCCATACTCCGTGTCAACAGAGTTGGTAGGGCTTGTACCCAACCTAGAGAATCAGCTTCCCAATGGCCAGAGGGCATCAGCATCTTATGAACTGAGACGTGGAAGACAGTGAGGACTGCCTCAAGTTTCTGCAGAGGAACCCAAAAGTCTTCCGACATATCCTGACCCTGCAATGGCTTATTCATGATCAGTTTCTACTTGGTTTTCATTGTCTAAGCCAGCCATAGGGTTAATTCTTTTGGAACAGCCCAATTGTTAATATAAAGAGTTACACATGTACACCCATGGCTGATCATGTCAATGTATGGCAAAAACCACTACAATATTGTACAGTAATTACCCTCCAATTAAAATAAGTAAATTATTAAAAAAAAAAAAATACAGAGTTAACAGCCAGGATCAAAGAGTGATTTTAGCCCAACCTCGTTGAACCCACTACTGCTATGATTGTTCCTGTTTCCAACCAGATGGTGTCAGTGTTGGGCTAAATGGCGACTGCAGTCCATATGAAACAGTTGCCCCAAGTAGACCCACCTGTATAGCAGGCATCGGTGGGCGTTTCCCCTACTCCCTCTTTACAAGCTGCAAGGGCCTCTGCAGGAACACAGGTAGGAGGATCTACATGTTCCATGGGGCCTAGTGGAACCTGCATTTCTAGAGACAGCGAGCGGTTGGTGAGCAGGATGCCGCGGCAGGTAGGCCAATCTGTCAACATGGGTGCATGAGCCACGGCAGAGGTGAGTGGGTGGAAGGCATTATCAACCCAGCCCTTCATAGAAAGTGTTCTTATCGTGATACACATGATACACTGTTCCTTCATGAGGGGCTCTCCCTGGAGGAGCGCATTGCTAGGAGCTGTTGCTCTATGGAGAATCTGTGCCCTATATAGAGAATCTGTTCTCTACATAGAGAATATGCCCCTTTCCAGTTGAAAGTTAGTTGAAAGTTAAGTCGCTCAGTCATGTCCGACTCATTGTGACCCCGTGAACTGTAGCCCACCAGGCTCCTCCATCCATGGGATTCTCCAGGCAAGAATACTGGAGTGGGGTCCCTTTCCAGAGCTGGGACCAAAATCCTGGGGGTGCTCTTTCCTTCTGTTTCTTTGCCACAGTGTTCAGCCCACCCCTTCCAGAGTCTCAGCTACATCTTATCAGATGCTCACCTTCCACTGGAGGTACCCAGAGCTTTCATCTGCCTCCTAGTACTTTTGCCATCTGAAAAGTGGCTTGCTGCTCTGATCTTCAATCCCACACATACCCATTTCTAGCCAAGTGGTATAAGTGATAGAGGCACTGTGGCAGGTAAAGAAGTCAAGTTTTCCCAGACTCCCAAATCCCCACAGAAGCTGGCACCTCTCTCAGGTTCTTGGGAATTGGATAGGCTTGTATCTAATCAATCACAGCTTGTAAGTCATGAGCATCTTACCCAACAAAATGACACCACCAAACTTCATGGTGGTGCATGAGCCTTGCATTTCTCATGGTTTATCATCCATCTTTTCCCTCATAGGTATTCAAGCAGAGTCTGCAGAGTGTCCTGCAATTTCGGCATGTCTTTACATGTTAACATGATTCAGTGCAATGAGCCCATTTTACCAGTTAGGGAAAGAGAACAGGGACAGTTTTCAGGCTACCATCCCACGACATTTGGTGGGCAGATAGCTTTGAGGAAACACTTGAAAGGCCCATTGTTGTCCCTTCCATGTGAAGGCAAATTGATTTTGTGATTCAGTGATATGAGATATACTGAAAACAGCCTTTGCTAAATTCACTACAGCATGGTACACTCCTATGACTGGGGCCAAGCTGTCTATGGTGGTGGCATTGTTGGTACAGCCACATGGATGCGTGCACTATCTTGTTCAGTTCTCCATAGCCCATGATCATCAGCCATGAGTTATCTGGCTTTTTCCAGTCATACTGAGCTCTTGAAAGCACTATGGGCAGAATTTACAATGCACACTCAGTGCAGTTCTTGCAGAGTTTCTCCTGTTTCCTTATGACCCCAGGCAATTTATTTTCTTTGACGGTCACTCTTCTTGGGAGTGGTAGGTAGATATACTGGTTTACAATTGGTGTTTCTGCTCAGCTCCGGTTTGATTACTCTAACCCAGAGGCAGAATTCATGATAGAGGTTTGCAGAGATTGACCTTGTAGGATTCAATGCCTGGAATGTTCTCTGGTATCTCGGAAAAAAAGAAAAAACAAAAAACAAACCTAGTATTCTTGTGGGAGAGAATTTGTAGTGGCAAAGGGACCTTCCTAACTACAACTATTTACTGTGTGTAATCACTGATGGTACTGAGAGGGCCAGAAAACTTTGAGGTGGTGACCATGTATTAACCTATGTTTAGCTCCAGTGTCAACAGAGCTGTCACCTTTTGCTTATTTCTGAGAGGCCAGTGAATAGCGAAGGGCTTCTTGGGTAACACAGTGGTAAAGAATCTGCCTGCCAATGCAGGAGACACAGGAGACATGGGTTCGATCCCTGGGTAGGGAAGATCCCCTGGAGTAGATGGCCACCCACTCCACTATTCTTGCCTGGAAATCCCATGGACAAAGGAGCCTGGCGGCTACAGCCTGAGATTGCAGAAGAGTCGGACATGACTTAGTGACTAAACAACATAAAAAGTGAATAGTGAGCTCAACATGAGGCATCCAATCACCTCTCATACCCTTCACCTGGAGGCAGTCTTGGCCTGCATTCTATACCTGGGCTGTGGAGACACCTACCCTGAGTAGGACTGTAGAGGGAGGTTGACCAGGTCTGTACTGTTGTTCAGATTTTAAGGCTTTCCTCATTTGACCAACACCACACTGCGTTGTTAGTGTATCTTTTTGAATATGGTCCCAGCAGCAATAAGGTCAAACCACATTTGTTTCTGGGTTAGTTTTACCAGATCAATACAGACTGTTGGGATAGTATTTTGGTTTTTTCACTCCCATCTCTCTCCTGGGCCTTTCCCACAGCTCAAACCTGTTCCCAGGATTTGTCAGTTTGTGGTTTCTCCTGGATCAGCAGTGAATTGTCTAACATTATAAATGTCTTGTCCCACAGCAGCTCAGCATGGATGTCGATGTTCCATGCCAGGTGCTGAAGGCAGGCTGGAGGATCTGGCTTTCACTCCCATGGGGAGTGTGATGGGAGCAGAGCCTTCAAAAGCAGAAGCTTAGAAGGCCTGTCTTATTCCCAGCTCCCTAAGAATTTGTCATACTTCCTTTATGGATATCCAGAGTCCCATATGCCCAGGGAGATCCCCCTTATTGGGCTAAGCCTCCCTGTAGCTAGAATAACCCAGTCTGCAAAAGAATGGGCACCTTAAACTCTCTGATCACCACATAGGCACTGACAGAAGGCAGGGTGGGTAGTGACGTTGCTCCCTTTCCCTGCCTAGTCAGAGAAATTCCACTCCAGCCTAGACCTCGGAGTTGCACTAACCAGGGCTGGATACTTTTCCTGGCCCTTTCCTGGAATTCGGCAGCTAGTTCAATAAGCTCAGTAGGAGTAAATCCTTTCATCATGAACATTTCCTGAACGGGGGACTGCCCCACCGGCTGGGGGTTGTAGCTACTGTGCTTTGCCTGTCCTGTACGTTAGGAGTCAGATGGCAGCAGGTGTTTTGTCCATTTCTGTCAGTCACCATAATGTCCTCCTTCTCTTGCTCTCCTACATTCCCAAGGATTCCTCCTATTAGTGCTCCAATCAGACTTTGTCACAAACACTGGGACTTTCATCCATGGCCATGTGCACCCTCCTAGCTTTGTAGAATGGCACCCGAAGTTCTCCGATTTTTTATCCTGCTCTCCCACCTTGTCTGCCCGCCCTGAGCTGGCAGAGCAGTGGACACTGCCTGTCCTTTTCTAATCTCAGCCCTTCTTCCAACTTTCTAACTTGAGCTTCAGCTTCTAGTTGGGCATCCAACAAGGCTAGCCTACCATGGTAACTGTTCATTTCTCTGCCTCAGTGTGCTCTGTACAGTTCCTTACACAAGCATATTAAACCAGACAGGTTTTTAGGGCATCACTCATAGTCACAGGGTGATCTATAAGCATCTAACACATGGGTATCCCCTCCCTACACAGAAGTTGATGGCTAACTCGGACTTCCACTTGGATGTCTCCTCTTTCAAGACCCATTTATTCAGTCTCCTGGGCTGGTTTGCCAATTGCTGGGGCTTTGCTGGTTGAAATCTGGAACTAGTCCCAGATGGTCTCAACACCACCTTGATCTCTCAAGGCTGCATCCTTGAAAATGACTCCAGTTGTGTGAACATCATTCCAAACTCATGAGAGGAGTAAGGAATCTTTGATTGCCCAAGTTCAGCTCTTAGATCAACTTGAGATCATGTCCTCTTGATGACCTCCTCCAACCACGTGGAGAGTCTTGATAGATCCTGCCACATGCCAAATAAGCCGTGTAAGTGACCATCTAGATTATGGTGACGTCAAGAGCCTGGAAATGTCTGGTCCACCTATAAGCTAGCTAATGCCTAAAATCAGTAAATATTCTCTTCTTTCTATTGGAACAATCTTTAAATTATTAGTAGGCATTTTCTCATTAAAGTGAATGTGTTTCAGATTTTCCAGGGAATAGGTTTTTAAAAGTTTGAGGCTCTCTCTTAAGTATTTTTGTCATCCCTCTTTACCTACTAGAGCCCTTATCACACTTCATTTTAAAATGTATGTTTAATTATCTATTTCTTCTATTAGAGCTATTAGCTGAGGCTTTGTTTATCTTCAAAAGGAGTTTATCTTAGTGCCTACTGGCAACTTAACAAAATCTCAGTATTTGTTATATCAAACTGAATTTCATTAGACAGAATTGAAGAGAGGTTATCCCTTGAAGAGAATAAATTCCTTTGTTTCTTTAATGAAAGAAAATGGCATAGAATCAACAGCTAACATTACTAAAGACAGACTTCACTTATTGCAAATCATTAAAAGCTTGAGTAACCTTGAACCTTATTTAATGACTCATCTATTTTAGTTGACAACTTATTTGGTGGACTTGTCCAAAGGCACAAAGATATTAATTGGCAGAAGCAGAACAAGGGCTCATATCTCTAGGCCAATAGGGAGACATTTGTTGCACCCCTGTTTGTCTGTCTTCTATCTCAGTGTATTGCTCTTTGGGCAAATATGGAAGAATAGCCATGGAAGGCATATAGCACTAGGCTCTGGAATGCACATCTGTCCAGTCTGGGAAAGGCCAGCCTCCTCATCATTTATCTTTAGGTAAGTCTTACTAAAAAGTACCTCTGAACTGTAGATGCTCTCCATTTGCTTGAACAATTGATTCTGCTGACTAAAAAGAAAGATGCTGTACTTTCTTATCTAGAGAAATTGATATTATGAGAAACTTGCTTGGGGAATATCTTTAAAGGTAGTGGAATTCTTACTTGTTGACTTTCTTCTCCACCTTTCTGCCTCCTTTCTGTTGCTGACATCTACCCAGCATGTTGGGTAGACATCCATAGATGACCTCACTACCTGGTAAATTTGCTTAATAAACTACCTTTAACTTGGTTAAAATGTATTTATCAGTGTCATATCTCCTTTCTGACAAACAAAAATGATATGGTTATAAAGAAATAAATTCTGCCACGAGAATGCACTAGTCATGGAAAATGCCCTTTTTCAACAACACAAGAGACAATTTTACGCATGGATGTCACCAAATTGTCAATACCAAAATCAAAATAATCATAATAATTCTTTGTATCCAAAGATGGAGAAGTTATATACAGTCAGAAAAAAAACAAGACCTGGAACTGACTGTGGCTCAGATCATCAGTTTCTCATAGCAAAATTCAGGCTTAAACTAAAAAAAGCAGGAAAAACCACTAGGCCAGCCAGGTACTACCTAAATCAAATCCCCTATACAGTAGAGGTGACAAATAGATTGAAGGGATTTGATCTAATAAACAGTGTGCCTGAAGAACTATGGATGGAGGTCCATAATATTGTACAGGAGGCAGCAAACAAAACCATCCCAAAGAAAAGTAAGAAGGCAAAGTGGTTATCTGAGGAGGCTTTACAAATAGCAGATGAAAGAAGAGAAATGAAAAGCAAGGGAGAAAGGGAAAGGTACGCTCAACTAAATGCAGAGTTCCAAAGAAAAGCAATGAGAGACAGAAAGATTTCTTCAATGAATAATACATTAAAAATAGAGGGAAACAACAGAAGGAGAACGACTAGAGATCTCTTCAGGAAACTTGGAAATGTCAAAGGAACATTTTGGCCAAAGGTGGGCACAATAAAAGAGAGAAATGGTAGCGACCTAGTAGAAACAGAAGAGATCAAGAAGAGATGGAAAGAATACACAGAAGAATTGTACAAAAAAGATCTTAATGAACCAAATAACCATGACTGTGTGGTCAGTCTCCCAGAGCCAGGCATTCTGGAGTGTGAAGTCAAGTGGGCCTTAGGAAGTACTGCTGTCAATAAAGCTAGTGGATACAACGGAATTCCACTTGCTGTTGTTCAGTCACTCAGTTGTGTCCAACTCTTTGTGACCCCAAGGACTGCAGTACGCCAGGCATCCCTGCCTTAGCCACCTCCCAGACCCTGCTCAAACTCAGATCCATTGAGTCAGTGATGCCATCCAACCATCTTGCCCTCTGTCATCCCCTTGTCCTCCTGCCTTCAATTTTTTTCCAGAAGTGAGGTCTTTTCTAATGAATTCCAGTAAGAAGTAAGTAAAGTCGCTCAATCGTTTTCAACTTTTTGCAACCCCATGGACTATAGCCTACCATGATCCTCCATTTATGGGATTTTCCAGGCAAGAGTACTGGAGTGGGCTGCCATTGCCTTCTCCAGAGGATGTTTCCAACCCAGGAATTGAACCCGGGTCTTCTGCATTGTAGACAGATGCTTTAACCTCTGAGCCACCAGGAAATTCCAGTAGAGCTATTCAAAACTCTAAAAAATGATGCTATCAAAGTGTTGCATTCAATATGTCAGAAAATATAGAAGACTCAGCAGTATCCATAGGGCTGGAAAAGGCCAATCCTCATCCCAATTCCTAAGAAGGGCAGTACTAAAAAATATTCAAACCATCAGACAATTGCACTCATCTCCCTTGTTAGTAAGATCATGCTTAAAATCCTGCATGCTAGGCTTCAGCATTACATGAACCAAGAGCTTTCAGACATTCAAGTTGGGTTTAGAAAAGGCAGAGGAACCAGAGATCAAATTGCCAACATTCACTGGATCATAAAGAAAGCAAGGGAATTCCCAAAAAGCAACTACCTCTCATTCATCAACTGAGTTAAAGCCTTGACTATGTGGATCATAACAAACTGGAAAGCTCTAAAAGAGATGGGAGTACCAGACCATCTTACCTGTCTCCTGAGAAACCTGTATGCAGGTCAAGAAGCAACAGTTAGAACCCTCTACAGAAAAACTGATTGATTCAGGATTGAGAAAAGAGTAAGATAAGGCTATCTGTTGACATCCTGTTTATTTAAGCTATATGCTGAGCACATCACAAGAGATGCCAAGCTGGATGAATTACAAGCTGGAATCAAGATAGGTGGGAGAAACACCAACAACCTCAGATAACATGGATGATACTACTCAAATGGCAGAAAGCAAACAAGAACTAAAGAACTTCTTGATAACAGTGCAGGAAGAGAGTGAAAAAGCTGGCTTTAAACTAAATATTATAAAAACAGATTTTTAAAAAATATTGTAAAAACTGATTTTTTTTTCAGTCGTGTCCATCTCTGTGAGACCCCATAAACGACAGTCCACCAGGCTCCTCCATCCATGGGATTTTCAGGCAAGAGTACTGGAGTGGGTTGCCATTGCTTTCTCTGGTCTGGCCCAATTACTTTATGGCAAATATAAGGGGAAAAGGTGGAAGCAGTGACTTATTTCTTCTTCTTGGGCTCTAAAATCACTGCAGATAGCAACTGCAGCCATGAAATTAAAAAATGATTGCTTGTTGGGAGGAAAGTTAGGACAAACTTAGACAGTGTGTTGAAAAGCAGAGACATCACTCTACCAACAAAGGTCCCTATAGTTAAGGCTATAGTCTTCCCAGTGGTCAGGTACAGGCTATGGTCTTCCCAGTGAGAGCTGGACTGTAATGAAGGCAGAGCATCAAAGAATTGATTCCTTTGTACTGTGGTGCTAGACAACACTCCTGAGAGTCCCTTGGAAAAGAAGGAGATCAAACCAGTTTCTCTTAAGGGAAATCAACCCTGAATACTCATTGGAATGACTGATGCTGAAGCTTAAGCTCCAGTATTTTGGTCACCTGATGCAAACAGCCAACTCATTGGAAAAGTCCCTGATGCTGGGAAAGATTGAAGGCAGAAGGAGTAGAGGGCATCAGAGGATGAGATGGCTGGATGGTATCACCAATGCAATGGACGTGAAGTTGGGCAAACTCCAGGAGATGGTGAGGGACAGGGAGGCCTGGTATGCTGCAGTTCATGGGGTCACAACAAGCTGGACATGACTGGGCCACTGAACAACAACAACAAATTGGTAGAACTTCTGCAAAAAATTCTAGCAAGGAAGCAATGTACCATAACCATGGATAACAATCTGTCACAACTTAATGTCAGATAGGAGTAGTTGACTATGCTAAAGCATTTAATTGTGTGGATTACAACAAACTGGAAATTCTTAAAGAGATGGGAATACCAAACCACCTTATCTGCCTCCTGAGAAACCTGTATGCAGGTCAAGAAGCAACAGTTAGAACCAGACATGGAACAGCAGACTGGTACAAAATTGGGAAAGGTGTACATCAAGGCTGTATATTGTTCACTCTGCTTATTTAACTTATATGCAGAGTACATCATGCAAAATGCCAGGCTGGATGAATCACAAGCTGGAATCAAGATTGCAGGGAGAAATATCAATAACCTGAGATATGCAGATGACACCCACCTTGGCAGAAAGTGAAGAGGAACTAAAGGGCCTCTTGATGAAGGTGAAAGAGGAAAGTGAAAAAGCTGCTTAAAACCCAACACTTTTAAAACAAATATCACATCATCCAGTCTCATCACTTCATAGCAAACAGATGGAGAAACAATGGAAACAGTAATAGGCTTTATTTTCTTGGGTTCCAAAATCATTGTGGATGGTGACTGCAGCCAGGAAATTAAAAGACATTTTCTCCTTGGAAGAAAGGCTATGACAAACCTAGACACATTAAAAAGCAGAGACATTACTTTGCCAACAGAGGTCCATCTAGTCAAAGCTACGGTTTTTCCAGTAGTCATGTGTGGATGTGAGAGTTGGACCATAAAGAAGTCTGAGCACTGAAGAACTGATGCTTTCAAATTGTGGTGCTGGAGAGGGCTCTCAAGAGTCTGTTGGATTGCAAGATCCAACCAGTCAATTCTAAAGGAAATCAACCCTGAATATTCATTGGAAGGACTGATGCTGAAACTGAAGCTCTGATACTTTGGCCACTTTTTCATCAGAAAAGACCCTGATGTCAGGAAAAAATGAAGGCAGGAGGAAAAAGAGACAACAGAGGATAAGATGGTTGGATGGCATCACTGACTCAATGGACATGAGTTTGAGCAAACTCTGGGAGATGGTAGGGGCAGAGAAGCCTGGTGTGCTGCAGTCCATGGGGTTGCAAAGAGTTGTATATGACTTAGCAACTGAACAACCACAAAATCAAAACCAAGGGCAAGGCCAATACCAGCTCCCTAATATGAAATATTTTTCTAATTCCAACAATGGAAAATGCTAACTCAAGTAGTGGTAAACTTTCTGTTTGCCCAAACAGAGACTGACTGACACCAATCAAGTATACTTTAGTGTAGATTTTTTTCATTGGGTATAGGGTTGAGTTAGAAAACCTCAAAAATTCTTCCAACTCTTTTCTAAATATCTGTAGACAGTTGTCCAACTCTCTGTGTAGTTAAAGTTTAGACAGTTCATTCCAGTGTGAATCTGGACTCACAGCAAAGACTTTAAGCATAGTGTGTCTCTTGACCACAATTCTAATTTTAACTGATTGTTCAAAACCTACCAGCTGCATTAGTCATCCAGTAAAGGGAAAGTGAATTAGCCTAGTAAGCTATGCTCTTTCTGAGCCATGACATTTGGTATGTTACCTCCTTGAAGTTTTAAAATGTCATATGATCTAATTCAGTGTGTTAGCAGTGTTATGATTACCTTATGACACCAATCCTTGAGTGCTACAAGTCTAAATGCCACATCCCACAGCTTGGCAGAAATACTCTGCAGTTAGGATTTCAGTGATTGCTGGTGAGGTGAGAGACTTTGCAAATGAAATTGAGGTTAGATGAGTGGGAGGGTGTGTAGAGAAAAAGTTTTATATTTCAGTCTCATTTTATGAACTTAGCTCACCCTTTTAATTATAGGAACTGAAAAATTCTTTTGAGAACTGGATAAACCGATCTTTTTGGTGTCACAGATTCCTAGAGAAAGGGAATTTCTAAATTTGAGCCTCTTTCCAGAAATAATGCTAAAAAGTCTGTTTTTTTCCAAACCACTCCCAAGCCCCTGCAAGGAAAAAAAAAAAAAAAAACTATGAAAATGTCTTCTTGATCTACCAGTGTTTACCAAACTATTTTAAATGACAATATCCTCAGAAAATGATCATTTTCTATATCCATACTAAATGGAGAAAGAGCTGGAAAACAAAAGCACAGGCCTGGCTTCTAGTTGTTGCAACCAAAACAAGTGTTGGGAGATTAGTGTCTTGGCCTGTGTGTTGAGAAGATTGTTTCTTTAACAGCATAATTTTTATTAGGAAAAAAATATTATTATTTATACAAGTTCAACCTTACAAAATGACCATTTGCAGGTAAAACCCAGTTAAATAAAGGCAACTTCTTATGGCCCATCCTAACAGAAAATATGGACTCTCAAGAAAAGCACAGCAAAAGAAAAAAATTATGCTCTAATCCTTTATACTTAAAGAATCAAATATTACACATTGATGTGTATATATAGATATTCATGTGTTGTTTTTGCCGTGTAGATTTACATACTTTGCATAATTTAAATTACATCACAGCACATAATTTTTTGCTCTTTTTTTCCCCCTTACTGGTTAATAATAAGTATTTTCGTCATTAAGTATTCTAGAGGACTCCTTGTATTCATTCCCTCATTAGAATGAGCAAATTAATTTAAGCAATCTTCTATGGCCAAATATTTAATTGCACAAATATTCCTCTTTTATAAATTATGCTGCTATAAATATGTTTATAAGGCAGACTTTTGTGTACATTCCCAATTATATGCCAGATATTGCTGGGTCAAATCATGTGCACATTTTCAAGCTTCTAATATTTTTGCCAAATCACCTCCGAGAAGACAGTATCCACCAGGATCATGTAAGCATGTATCTTCTCATTAACATTTTGTATTATCATTGTTTTAAATCTCGACTACTCATTTGTTTTTTTTTAATCTGAATTTCTCAGGACAATTTCAGGATCATTAAAGTCCTGCTGTGTTTTACATTGATGGTGAACTTTCCACTAGAATTTTAAGAATAATTCAGGAGCCTGCTTGGTACCATGCCTTTCTTTCCGTAACTTTAGACCACTTCAAAGGTAGACTGCTACAGGCTACAAGGAGAAAGTCAAATGCCACTGGCAACAACCTGGGTCTTTATCCTTTAAGGAACTTGGTGCTTGAAATTATGCATCTTCAGCTCCTAATCTAATATTCTACCTCACGTCTAATAATGCAGTAGGGCAGAGGTCCTACCAAGAGAATGACAGTCCATTAATTATTAGAGGCAAATCCATTGCCCCCTACCAGCTGCTACAAACTTAGATAGATACTTGGTATAGTAGAACAGATGCTGGGTAATCTGTCACTTCTAATAGGGCAGGCACTAGTTAAAAACAGATGAGGGGGAGATGTGTTTAAATGTTTAAAAAATATTTCAATCCTTTTTTAAAAAAAAATCTCTACTTACCTAAAATATCTGAAGAATTGTGACTTTTTTCTACTCCAGAAGTCAGTACTTGGCAAAGATGTAAAACACACGGAAGCAGTCTTCAGCTCCACAAGAGGATAAATATTTAAAATAATTAATGCTGCCCAACATTGAAAAAGACCGATTCTGATTCAATGAAAAATGGTTTTTCCAGAGTCGTAATTATGGAAATTTATAATTGGTTTTACATATTTGCTCCTACTGCTAGACCATGAACTCTTTGTAGCTAACTAATATTCTTTTATGTTATAGGACTGAAAATAGGATTTTAAAGTTGGCCTCTTATCTACAAAATACTCTTACCCAATTAGAAGTGGATCCTTTTGATCTAAAATTATAATACTCTGAAAGTAATAATAATAGATAAGGTCTTCTTTATAATTCCAAGTGAATGAGTTATGAAATCGTTTCCTGGGAGAGAAGGGTGAAATGAAGAAAATGGACACCTTTGTGCAAGGAATATAACGAAGTATAAAAAAACAGAAAAGACATTGAAGCATGGAGTGTTAAAGATGAAATTTGCTGACTAAATATTTATTGCTCTTGTTCTTGTTCTTGTTGTTGCTTTTTTTAAGGGTCCCTTTTGGATGTAACTGACTTCCTGCATGATTTAAAGCTGTTGTTTATTTCAAAAAAGAATCCTGCCTTAAGGCAGTGATATTGTGGGAAAAAGTAAGTTTTCTTACCCTTAAGCAAATATGGTATGAAAGGTCATTCATTAGCTCTGCCAAACTCCCCCTCTTGTAAAAAGTTCAAATAAAATCTTTTTATTAAAATAGTGGAAGTAAGAGCAAGGAGGAGGAAGGAATGGAACACAGGGTGTGGTTGAGATCCAAATATTCCTGGCATCGGTGGGTGAGCCCCTTTGAAACCAAGTATTTAGGCTTGCCAGCTGATCTCAGTACAGTGGCATCCTCTCCTGCACTTGAGACTATGTCTCATGCATTCATTCAACTGTTCGCTTAATAAATACACAGTGGGTGCCTACTTGTGTGCCAGACCCTGCTGTGGGCTCTGGTGATACAGCAGTGAACCAAACAGACAAAACTTCCTGATTTCATGGAGTTTATTTTAGGATGGGTTCTCCTTCGGTAACAGAACATTAAACCCCAAATGAGTATAATTATGTCAACAAAAGGAGAGGTTTTGCGTTTAATCCTAAAGTAACCCAAATTTAATAAATCTAATAAAATCTGAATTAACAATGCAAGTACCAGTCTACTCCAGAATTAAACTGTATTTTCAAGGTACACGAAAGACCCTCACTACTACAGCTCCCTCCCTGACAAAAGAAGGCTTCCAGCATCCAAGTGAAAAAACGTGAACTGTGGCTAAATTTAGCCAAAATTAGCATCCGTATAGTCTGAGAAATTTTTCAGCCAAGTGAATTACAAAATCTAAATGCAACCATTTTTTCTTGCACTCTTTGCTGAGAACCATTCCAGCATTCACGCTGCCAGTGCTTATGCAGCCAACATTGTCAATGCACTTTGCTATAAGAGATTAAAGACTGGCTACAAATAATTTCCAATGAATAACCCTAATTAGCCACTGAAGTTGGCATATTTCCTGCTATCTGAAATTAGATCACAAGAGTTGGGTCAGGATGAAAAAGCTCTATTAACTCTCTAGAATTTCAATTCCTGTTTACTGGGGGAAATTATTGTTTTGAACTTTATCTGCTACTATCTGAAGAAGTCAGGAGTCAATGGTAATGAAAAGATATGTGGAAGTCTGGACTTTCAGTTTCAGACTTTCAGTCTGGACTTCCCACTCTACTACTGGGACTTTCCAAAATAAACTCAAAAGAACAGTGGCCCTGAGAGATATGTCAGTGGAGTTGTGAAAATAAAAGGAAAGTATCTTCAAAAGATATCAAAACACAACATTTTGTAGCTGTCCATATGTACCTATACATAATCCTCTCTAACAAATCAATGGTTTTGTGTTTGTTTTATTTTTAAATATGATATTGTTAATCAATAGGTGTCACTTGGACCCAGGTCTGAATCTTTTCTCTTAGAGGTTTATCTCCTAGGGTGCCTCTGCCCCTCAGTCAGGAAACTATACATGCCACAGTTAGGTGTTTGGGACGAGCTACTCCTATCAGCCCCACTGAACCTTATCAGGGCAGCAACTGAGCTGGATGCTCCTGTTTTGGAGTCCTGTCTGCTATGATCAGCTGCTCTGTGGTCGATTTGCTGATAGTTAACACACCACGGGTGCAGCCACAAACACTCTGGAGCTTCTTATGGATATGATTAATCATTCAGTTCTACTGACTCCACTGGGATAATCAAAAATGAATTTAAAAGGGGATGGACCCTGGGAAATTACTGCAAGAATTTTGAAATGGTGAATATTCTGGGTTAAAGTAATAGAGTAGCTTCTTTTGAACTGTTGGAATGAATCTGTATTTCACTAAAAGTTAAACATTACCTTGACAAAAGTACTTTCGATAATCCATAAGTAGCTTTCTATTCCTTCTTTGGAAAATGCCTGATAATCTTTTCAGAGGGAACATGATAACTTAAAATGTGCACGTACCAAGACTGGTGCTTGACCTATGGGTGGCTTTTTAAAACTAAACAAAGTGTTATGCTTTTTATAACTGACCTCTCATGAAATTTTCTTTAAAATATAAAATTAAAGTGTAATAAAATTTATTTTGTAGATAATGAAGGCTTGTGGTTTTAATTTCTTATCAAATTATTAATTATAAAAATGCTAAACTTGACTACATTTGCCTTTTATGTATGTGCCTGTACCAGAAGTTTAAAAAGAATTAGTAAATATTTGAACCAAAACAGTGCTGTTTCTATGTAGGTATGATGTTACTCTAAATACATTGAAATTTTTTTTAATTATTTATTTATTTTGGCTTTACTGGGTCTTAGTTTTGGCAAGTGGGATCTTTGATCTTCGTCACAGCACGTGAACTCTTTAGCTGCAGCTTGTGGGATCTAGTTCCCTGACTAGGGATTGAACTTGGACCCCCTCAGTGGGAGTGTGGAGTCTTAGCCACTGGACCACCAGGGAAGTCCCGACACTGCATATGTTAAAATATTTATTCATCTAAGGCAGAAAGTTGGCAAGTTTTATTCCTATTACACAGAGGAAAAAAATTAAGGTACCAAATTGAAAGAAGGTAATCCTCAATGGCTCAATGGTATAGAATCTGCCTGCCAATGTAGGAGACACAAGATATTCGATTCCTAAATCAGGAAGAACCCCTGGAGAAGGAAATGGAAACCCAATCTAGTAGTCTTGCCTAGAAAATCCCCTGGACAGAGGAGTTTGGTGAGCTACAGTCCACAAAGAGTCGGACCTGACTTAGCAACTAAGCACCACCACCACCAGCAATGAAATGAAATGAAAATATTAATGAACAGATTGAATATTTCAAAATTGTCAGCACAAAGTACAATGAAGAAGAGTGTCAGACATATGATATGCTCTCTTTTTTGTTCGGGACTTTGAGGAGGGTTTGGTCATTAAAATTTTTTAAAGTAAAAAATAAATTTAAAATTTAAAAAATATATTAAAAGTTAGTAATTTTCAAAATAAATTTTCTAACAAATATACATAGAGGATGTTCTAATATATACCTTAAGATTATTTTAAATAATTAAATAATTTGGATTATAACCAGAAGGGAGTGTGTATCAGCCAGGTTTCTCCAGAAAAACAAAAGTACTACTTATAGGAATGGCAACCCCTTCCAATATTCTTACCTTCAGAATTCCATGGACAGAGGAGCCTGACGGGCTACAGTCTATAGAGTTACAAAGAGCTGGACACAACTGAGCAACTAATACACTTATATAAACATTTGGGCTTCCCAGATGACACTAGTGGTAAAGAATCTGCCTGTCAATGCAAGAGACACAGGTTTGATCCCTGGGTCAGGAAGATCCCCTGGAGAAGGGAATGGAAAGCCAATCTAGTATTTTTGCTGCAAAATTCCATGGACAAGAAGAGCCTGGTGTGTTACAGTCCATGGAGTCACAAAGAGTCTGACACAACTGAGCACACACATATATATAAACATTTATTTTGAGGAATTAGCTTATGCAATTGTGATGGCTACCAAGTCCAAAATCTTTAGGACAGGTTGGTAGATTGGAAACTCTTGGGAAGGAGATAATGCTGCAGTCTTGAAAAATAATTTCTTTTTCAGGGAAGCTTGTTTTGCTCTCAAGGCCTTTCAACTGATTAGATGAGTCCCACCCTTGTAAGAGAAGGTAATCTCTTTCACTTAAAGTCAATTGATTGTAGATGTTAACTGCATCTACAAAATACCTCCACACCAACACCTGTTTGATTAAATAACTGGGTACTATGTCCTAACTGTATGGACAAAGGCCCATATAGTCAAACCTATGGTTTTTCCAGTAGTCATGTGTGGATGTAAGATTTGGACCATAAAGAAAGCTGAGTGCCAAAGAATTGATGCTTTTGAACTATTGTGTTGGAGAAGATTCTTGAGAGTCCTTTGGACTGCAAGGAGATCAAACCAGTCAATCCCAAAGGAAATCAATCCTGAATATTTATTGGAAGGACTGATGCTGAAGCTGAAGCTCCAATACTTTGGCCACCTGATGCAAATAACTGACTCATTAGAAAAGACCCTGATACTGGAAAAGAGTGAAGGCACAAGAATAAGGGGATGACAGAGGATGAGATGGTTGGATTGCATCACTGACTCAATAGACATGTGTTTGAGCAAGCTCTAGGAGATTGTGATGGACAGGGAAGCCTGGGTGTGCTGCAGTCCATGGAGTGGCAAAAAGTCAGACATGACTGAGCGACTGAATGACAATAAATAGCCTAACTGAACTGACACATAGAAGTATCACAGAGGGCAGGGAATGTACCTCTTCTCCAGTGTCCAGAAGGGTGTTACACTCCCGCAGTACATGAATATACATGAAGTCGAAAACCTACTACATCTGATTTTAGTGATTTTAATTCATCAACAGAATTTGAGTAAATTTTTCATTTTAAAAAAACTACTCACTATTGTAATGTCATTCTTTTTATTAACAAGCACACTGCTCACATTTTTATTGGAATGAATATATTCTGTAGAAATCACGGAATATTAGACTTCTCATTTGAAGAAAAGAAAACTGCTTCATAATAGCCAGGGCCATGTCCTCACCTTTTGGTGTTTGCTTATAATCAGAACTGGACCCTCTATGTTTATATCCCATTTCTGACACTTTTGGATGTGTGATTTTAGTATCTTTGTGAAATGGAACCAGGAGTATTCCTATCTCAGAGCTTGTGTAAAGTACCTGTGTTAGAGCAGCAGCTATGGAATTCTTAAATATTATTGTTTCTGGCGGTGCAGGTTACAGCTCTTGGAATTCTTCAGTTTGTTTGATAGATGCTTCTACTACTAAAACAAGGCCAAATATTGTGATTTATTAATACATTTCTGAGTCTGGTAAATTAAGTCAATGATACTCAAATCTGGATCTGTAAGCTAGTGATGGTCAAAAAAACAGTTACAGATTCTGATTAGATAAGCACATAAATTAATATAGTGATTTGATATTTCTTTGATTTTTTATTGTATTTGATATAAGTGGCAACACATAGTGAATCTGGATAAACAAAACAGAGAAATAGAAAGATACTTTTGTTTAGGTCCTTTACCTCATGGTAAATAATTGGGGAAAAAAAAAACAACTGGTCTTAGAAATCCCTACGTATAAGAATTCACTGCCAGATAAAAATTTAAGCATTAATTTAAACAAAATTCAGTATGTTACCTCCCATGGAAAAGCTATAGTTGTGTTGCCTGGTTTTGGTCTGTACCTCTACATTGCTTTTGTGATTGTCTATTTAAGTGTTTGTCTTCCTGACTTGAGTGTGAGATCCTGGCGTGCAGGACTTCAATCTTGTTTGGGCTCCCAAGGAGTAGAACAGTGATTGGCACATATCTGATGCCTATTAGATGTGTTTTTAATGAATGAAAATATAAATAAGTGACAAAAATAAAACTAGTTAAGGATAGAAAATGAAATAAACTTGTTATTTTTTCTATCTTGTGATAGGTTGAATGAGAAAGTGATAAAGATGTCAATAGATCTAAATAGATATTGAATATTAATAGATGTTAATCAGTTATGGAAACACAGAAGGCAATGGCACCCCACTCCAGTACTCTTGCCTGGAAACTCCCATGGACGGAGGAGGCTGGTAGGCTGCAGTCCATGGGGTCGCTGAGTCAGACATGACTGAGCGACTTCACTTTCACTTTTCACTTTCATACATTGGAGAAGGAAATGGCAACCCACTCCAGTGTTCTTGCCTGGAGAATCCCAGGGACGATGGAGCCCAATGGGCTGCCATTTGTGGGGTCGCACAGAGTTGGACACGACTGAAGCGACTTAGCAGCAGCAGCAGCAGCAGCAGTTATGGAAAAAATTTGCACTATTCCCTTTCAAATGTTATGTCTACTATAAAGGACATACCGCATTTGAATCTGAATATAGCCACTTATTGACAGTTTTAATAAGTGACCCATACTATTGATATAGTCTGGAAAAAGAGAAGAAAAGGATAGTTTTCTTTAGCAGAGCATACTCTTGCAAACTAAGTGATTGAAAAGGTGCTGTTTGTTTATGAAGAAGTGATGATTTCTTCCAGAACACAGGGGTCATTTTTTGTTGACATTCTCTCTAAAACTTTAGAATAGGAGAATTTATGGGAATACGTAATTGTCTCAGCCTATAATTTACAGGGGTTTATTTAGGTTTTTTTTTCCCTGAAACTTAAAGGACAAGGAACATTGTATTAATTCTTTGTATGGGGCTTTGAACTGACATCTATGGCTCAATAATGTTTTGTTAGGGTGACTTCCTTTCAAGAAAACATGTTGTTTTCTTCTGGCATATAAGGTGACATCTCTTTTCGTAATATCTAGGGGAAAAAAGTTTTTTGTTTTTTTTTTTCCGTAATTGGGCAGTTACCTGGCTATCAGTCATGAGTCCCTGACGCTGTTTCACATCATTTTCATTGTGTTGTGCTAACACATCAGATAAGCTCATCACAAAACACAGACTGGGGAACAAAAAGAAAGCCAATATTTATTGATCTTTCAGGATGAGTAATTTGTGTTAATCCTGGAAAGATCAAAATAAGTGTGTTCAACTAAAACTTACTTAGACTCCAAGGAGCATAAGAATCCTTTGAGGTTTTTGGAGTAGAAAGAATATTATTTCCAGTAGACGTGGAAAAAATTTTTAAAATTCCCTATCGGTTATCTTGCTAAAATGACTATGTATCCATGTATGATTTTGTAGCATTAAAAGAAATGATTTATATTTATAGGTGTCTACCTGTATACTCCTTTGGCTTGATGCCATAATGCACTAAAAGGCTGTCAGCTTTGCAGCTATACAGACCTGGATTTGAATTCAAGCTTCACAGTTAACTATGTGACTTTGTAAAAATAATGTGCAATCTCTAATTTTCCTTTCCTCTAACAGAAATTATAAAATATCTGTCAATTTACTGTGACTATTAAATGTCATTTGAATATAAACTGATTGAGAGTGTTAATGGCTCAGTTTTTGTGACACCATGGATTATATTCTGTCAGACTTCTCTGTCCATGGAGTTCAGTTTTAGTGAGGTGGGTGAAACTGGAGCCTATTATACAGAGTGGAGTAAGTCAGAAAGAGAAAGACAAATACTGTATATAAATGCATATATATCCAATTTTAAAGATGGTACCCATGATCCTACATGCAGTGTAGCAAAGGTGACACAGATGTAAAGAACAGACTTTTGGACTCAGCAGAAGATGACGGTGGGATGATTTGAGAGAATAACACTGAAATGTATACATTACCATATGTAAAACAGATGACCAGTGAAAGTTCTATGCGTGAAGCAGGTACCCAAAGTCAGTGCTCTGGAGGGATGGGGGGGATATCTGTACACCTGAGGTTGATTAATGTCAATGTATGGCAAAAACCATCACAATATTGTAAAGCAATTATCCTCCAATTAAAATTAATTAATAATAATAAAAAAGAATACTGGAGTGGGTTGCCTTTTCCTTCTCCAGGGAATCTTCCCCATCCAGGGACTGAACCCAGGTCTCCTGCCTTGCAGGCGGATTCTTTACCTTCTGAGCCACCAGGGAATCCACCTGCAAATTCAGGAGACTCAAGAAACTAAGGTTCGATCCCTGGTTCAGGAAGATCCCCTGGAATGGGAAATGGCAACCCACTCCAATATTCTTACTTGGAGAATCCCACGGACAGAGGAGCATGGTGGGCTAGAGTCCATGGGGTTGTAAAGAATCAAACGCAGCTGAGTGGCCGAGCACAGAACACCATTTCTAGCATATGGTAGGTCCTCAGCAAAGGTTGAGTTCCCTTCTTTGTGCTTTCCTGCTGAGTACTCCTTTGAAGTAACCTCAGTAGCTTTTACGTTTCCAGCTCACTTGTCTGTTTGCAGCTCAACAGANGGCAAGAATACTAGAGTGGGTTGCCATTTCCTTCTCCAGGGGATCTTCCCGACCCAGGGATCAAACCCAGGTCTCCCGCATTGGAGGCAGATGCTTTAACCTCTGAGCCACCAGGGAAGCCCTTTTACCCTTTAGCTTATTTAATCCATACAGTAACTTTGAGAAGTTGGGTGTTATTTCTTCACTCTACAGATGAGGAAGTCGATGCTGAGAGAAGTTAGATGTCTTCCCTAACTTCACACAATTATAAGTGGAAGCTCTGGTATTTGAGCCTGGGTTTGGCTGTCTTGAAATCTCAAGGTTTCCATCACAGTCAAGTGTTAAGTCCCAGACAAACGTTAGACTCGAAGAAGGGGTCCTGAGGGAAAATAAAAAAGAAGAAAAAGAATGCCTATTGGAACAAACCAAGGAGGAAATGGGAGACCTAGGAATGCGCTAGCATAACATCTATTTTTAATATTTCCTGAGTTCTTAAAACTCACTTTCACAAGTCAGGTGACAAAAGGAGCAATTTTATGATCGTCAAATGTTTACTATTTAGAGGATGGAGAGGTTTAGAATCTCAAACTTTATCTCTTTGGACAGTTTTTCATTCTCTGTTTAGAAATAGAAGTAAAGATACCCCACTGGGACTCTAATGGAAGCCAATCAGGTAGTGAGTACTTATCTGGGGAGGGACAGCAGTTGAAACCAAGTACCAGGTGTTTACTGTTTATAAAAGTTTATTTTTTCCTTTTAATGTGTTTGTGAGCTTTTCTGTGTGGAACCTCAGCTTCCTGTTGCCTTTCATGTATAACATCATGCTTATACATGACTGAAGATGTGGTGATTGTGTTTTGCTTAAACAGTAATATATATGGATTTCACTAAATACTTAGTTACATCTTTGGATGAAGTTTGGATCAATATTATTAGTTTTCCTTTTTCTATTGGTAGATAGATGCCTCCCACCATCCCAATAGATTTATTTTAGGCATAGCCAGAGAGATATTGTTTCTGTGCTTATAAACTAATAGAAAGGCACTATATTATATATTAAGTTGTTACTGTTATCCTAACGTGATATGCTCTTATTAATTATGTTAATGGTACCTTAGAAAACACCCCACTTTTCCAAAGAGGTAAAGCTCTTTAACTGTAATGATTTTCAACTTCAGTGCTGTGCTTTATCTACTAACAGCTCATGAAGTAATGGTCATAATTGAATTCAACATCTTAAGATTTCCTGACTTAGCTTAAGTGAAATATTGATTTCATGAAATTAGGTGGCAGGTGCATTGAAGAACTATTTCCTGGAAGTTTTAAGTGGGTATTTAAAGCCTCAAGAATATTAATTCAGACTAAATGAGTGGTTTGGAATAGTTGTGCTTACTTAAATAAGATGTTTGCGAAATGGCCAGAAGCCATCATTTCCAAAATTTTATTTAAAAAAAAAACATTGAATAATGAAGGCAGAAGACCATTTATTGTTACATAAACATAGATAGTTCTCTATAATTTTCATAACTATTTAGTTACCATTTAGTTGATTAAACAAGGCTTCAGGTTTAAAATAATTTTTCTTGAATTGGCTCATGAATTCTTTTCATTTCCACCTCACCCAATTGTATTTACATATTGTTCTCTCATTTTGTTGCGGGAGTTGTTGTCTGGAGAGTCTCTGTGTGCCTAGATGGAACACTGATGTTACTATAAAATAATGTACAGGAAATCTTGTTTTGTCTAAAGATACGTTTCTTCCCCTGGGTCATCAAAATGCGCATTTTTCCTAAGGAAGATGTTTATTTCCATAAAACAGAGGTAATACATATATAACATATCAATAGCATTACTTTTGGAATTTATTAATATGTATGTGAGTATAATTTTATAGTTTTCAACAAACATTAGTCTGAAACAGTATTATTTATTTTCTTTTTACATTTGCATTGATCCTAGCCATTGTTACTTTTATTTTACTCTTTTTCTCTGTTCGGAGAGATTTAATTTGGGTTGGTTTTCTGCAGTCCCTACTCCCAGCTATGTCTCTCATGAATCATATTTCCCACAGGGTGAAATTAAAACAAGAACTAGGTGTATTAAATTTCTTTTAGGCCTACTGCCAGCTTCTTAGATGTATTTTTAGGTGTCAAATATTAAGTTTGGGGAAGGGAAAGATGCTTAAATTCACTGATCTTTGTATTTTTCCATTCTCAAGTTTGTTTTTACTTTATAATTCTGTCTGAATTTTGGGGATGTATTTCATGCTATCTGAAGTCATTATGGTGTTTGAATTTGATAACACTTCTATTTTTATAGCAAAAAGCTAAATTTATTAAATATTTTTTTATGAGAATACTTTTAATCACACCAGACAACTGCTGCTGAACAAATTGCCTTGAGAATGCAATGGTCAAAGAAATAAGAAGGGGAGGAAGGAAGGGAGAAGAAAACTAAGTTAAATTGACATTTGTCTTGTGGTATGATTGCCAGTCTTAACAGTGGTGGTTGGTGTAGTTATTTTTAGACATTTCCTTTATCAAACATTTAAAGGTAAAATTTTTCCCATAGCCAGCAAAACTCTGAGTTGAGTTCTTTTGACATTCTGCTGATCAAGGAATTTCCCATTAGTAGTACCAGAGTCTTCTGCAGAGAGGGTAGGAGGATGAATCAGAAATGAAGTAATGGACAAGGAAATCTTTATACACCTTAAAAGTGTTTATGGAACATGTAATGTGTTAGTTATGTTTTATATTGAGGAAGAAACAGACATGGTTGAAAATTTAAGCATGAAAAGTCGTACCACTGGAAAAACAGAAAAATTCAGATTTAACATTTGAATTCACCTTTGAGACAGAAGAGGCTTCCCAGGTGGCGCTAGTGGTAAAGAACCTGCCTGACAATGCAGGAGATAGAAGAGATGTGGGTTTGATCCCTGGGTCAGGAAGGTTCCCTGGAGGAGGGCATGGCAACCCACTCCAGGATTCTTGCCTGGAGAGTCCTGCAGACAGAGGAGCTTGCCAGGCTACGGTCCATGGGGTTGCAGAGTCGGACACGACTGAAGTGACTTAGCACATGCACACACTGAGAGGGGAATGACTCTTCACAGAAGCTTTACAATAAACAAAGGGAAAGATGAATGTATGTGACTACATAAAATTTTATGTGTTTGTATATCCAAAAAAGCATTGTGACAATGCAGAAAATATTTTTAGTTAATATTTCTAGTTAATATAAGCTAGAGGTATTAGTTTAAGAGATTATGAAAACAAAAAGAGGTGTTGACCTTAGAACATTGTGGTCGGAGGTCATGAACAGAGGAACTGCAGTGCATAAAACCAGGGAATAACCAAATATGTAGATAAAATTTGATCTGCCTAGTAATCATAGAAATGCAAGGTAAAGTAGCCATTGGAGATTGTCCTTTTGTTTACCTAATAAATTAATCAGTACAAGCACTTCATCCTGACTCCAAATGATGCTAGATGTGTATAAGAGACAGTCTTAAAACTCACTTTCACAAGTCAGGTGACAAAAGGAGCAATTTTATGATCGTCAAATGTTTACTATTTAGAGGATGGAGAGGTTTAGAATCTCAAACTTTATCTCTTTGGACAGTTTTTCATTCTCTGTTNGTGTGAGAAAGCAGCTGCTTCAATCAGAATTACCCTCTGCCTCAGATCTCAGTACGCTCTTCTCTCTTCTCAGTAAGCTCAGACATCTTAACTTAGGTGACCGCAAACAAGGTAGTTCATTAAATTGCCAATTCCCTAACAGACAGATTCTATCATTTGGTAGATTCTGACATTGGCAGTTGCTACTCAAAATGTAAGTGGTGACCCTAGACAGCATGAGTCCCAGCCACAGGTTAGGGAGTCAGGCATAAGATAGAGAGGAGCAGAGAAAGATTCCTGGACTTGCTATCTAAAGACCACAGTGCTACTTTGCTCAGTATGGGTGCCCATAGGTCACAGTGATTTATAAGTAAGGACCGTGTACCAAGAACCCTGCTAGATCAAGAAACATTCCATTAAGAGAATATGCATTGAGCCCAGTGCTAAAGCATAGATAGAGACTGAAGAAATAGGAAAAAAAAAAAAAGCTTCAGAAAGGTGAAGTGAAACTGTCACAGAATGACTTTTTGAAAAGTAAAATCATAGCTTATAAAATACAAAATGGATACATTCAAAGATTTTATTTAGCCAATTTTTATCTCATTCATTATTTAGGAAATCCATGTAATTACATTAGTTCAAAAAGCTAACAGAGAACAGATACATACCTGGACATTAAGTGATGCTGAAGTATATTTACTAATATATACACCATTTTTTTCTTCAACAGCTAGAAATCAATTTCATCTCCATCATCCAAAATTCATCTGCTTTTCTATGAACAGAAATCATTTGTATTTACCATCTCTTCACAAATTATCTCTAATATTGCAGAATAGTCAAAGACAATGAAAGTTATAAAACCAGATAACCCCAAAAGGGTCCTTTGGATATGATCCACATTCCATTGTGAAGTACCCAGTGATCACTTTTTCCACTTCAGATTCTTTTACTTGACAACAGGAACAAAAAGTAAGATGAAGGTGCAATATGTTTGTTTCAGAGACACCTATCTTAATGCCCAGCTGAATCCCCAGCTTTCATCATTTGACTGTTTTAGAATTGCACTAGGCAATAAGCCATTTTTGCTATGTTAAACCTAAAATTGTTCATACAACATTCCAATGCTATAATTTCTGGTCCTTTTTTAAGTATGTAAGGAAATAATTGAGAGTCAAATTCAGTAGAAAGTAATAGGCTTTTCAGGTTTTTTTTTTCAGTTTTAGATTTTGATAAAGTTCAATTTATTGATTGTTTTCTTCTTTTATAATTTCATTCATTTCTGGCTGTGTTGGGTCTTGGTTGCTGCGCAGGTTTTTCTCTAGCTTCAGTGAGCAGGAGCTCCTCTCCAGTTCTGGTATGCAGGCAGATTCTCACTGTGGTGGCTTCTGTCATGGAGTATAGGCTGTAGGCGTGCAGTCTTCAGTAGCTGCGGCACACAGGCTCAGTGGTTGCCGCTCCCAGGCTCTAGAACACAGGCTCAATAGTTGTGGCACATGGGCTTAGCTGCTCCAAGGTATGTGAGATCTTCCCAGACAAGGAATTGAACCTATGTCTCCTGCACTGGAAGACAAATTCTTTACCACTCAGCCATCAGAGACGCCTAGTGCTTTTTAAATTATATAATGCACATAGAAACCACCTCGATTCTACACATAAAGAAAGTCCTACTCACTTCTTCAGGCCAAAGAAGTACAGAAGAAGGAGGGGGAAAACAAAATAAACAAAGCAAACAAACAAACAAAACCAATAACACCTGGGAGACCCAGGCACTTTAAGGACATAAATGGGGTCTATCATATAACAAATTAAGAAATATTCTCTTGGCAAATATTAGATCTTTCCTGTTTTAAAATGGACATAAGATTAAAAACAGTAAATACATTGAGAGCATGAGGGCAAAGCAGTAGATAGGAAAAAAAAGCAAGTTGAACTCAAATTTGATATAATGACTATAGTCCTGGTGGGATCCTATAGGGCTCTACAGTAATAAAGTAGCACCTTTTTAGGACAAAGCACAATAAACGATGCTCATGGCAATGACTTGACATCATGATTAAAGGCACAAAACACATTCAGAGCATTTTCATTGTAAAGACATTTAAAAACACTATATATTTTTAGAAGACTTCTGACATGTTTTAAAAATGTAAGTGGTCAGAGAGAATATAAGACTCTTTAAACTTATTTAAAAATTGAGAGTTTTTAATATAATTGGAAAAATCTAAATATGGTTAGATACAGTAATTATAGGGCATAGTGGAATGAGAATAATCAGGAGAAATACTAGTAGACTAAGAAATCTTTGCATTTTCTAAATATCCCACTAAGGTGTAAGATAAAAGGTAAATTCCTCCTGCTCAAATGGTCAAGAACATTTTCAAGGAAGAGATATCTAACTGATCTGACTGCCAATTTTGTGATGTTCAACTTTCACAGTAGCTAATGTTTATTATTTCATACCAAATAAGCCACTATATTAAATGATACTATTTACGTCTTTGTATATATATATATCATATATATTTCTCTAATTTCCATAATAAGCATTGAGAAAGATATTATTTTCTCTATTTTACAGAAGAGGAAATATAAGCTAAGAAGTTGAGAGAGGTTAAATTATGATCATGAACTGCACTACTATATGGCAGAGACAATTTTGAACCCAGGTTGTATGGGTCTATTACTTGGGACTCAGAAGCATTCTGATATTTTATTCTTTCTGTTTAATGTAAATAGTATTGTCCTCATTTTATATAAAAGCAAACAGGCACAGGACAGCAAAGTAGCCAACCTCAGCAGGCATGAAGTGCCAGTGTGCATCCACTGGGTTTTTCCACTGTGAGAGGGTATAGTCTGTTGTGAACTGGACCTGTCTGTTGTGTCTCTCTGCTCGAATTCTAAAGAAGACTCCCCACCTTTCAGCTGAAGGGGCAGCTGTGAGCAACTTGCTGCAAACTAGAAAGTGCAAATACTGCCTTGAAGACATTCAAATTCAGTTTTAAAAACAAAACAGAAATCACATGCTATCTTAACAAAGAATTATCTCCTGGGCTTCTCTTGCTCTAGTCTGCCAATTTGTGATCCAGGGAGTAGAAGGTAAGAGACCAGTTGGGAGAGAATTGAAGAGACAGACAGAAACTGACTCACAGAGCATTGCTGGGTTGCTCTAATGGAAGGCAGTCAGAATAAATACCCATTAATTCCCATGGCTCAGGCCTTGGAGCTATCTTGAATCCTAAAGAACCTTCTGGTTCCAATCACCATTAAAAAGATATGGCTTAGATGTTCAGGTTTTTCATGATTATATATGTGTATATATATATATATATATATATACACAAATACATATCCCATGTAATATATATAATATACGTATATGTCCAATGTATATTTATATGGGATATATATGTATGTGTGTGTATACACCTAATAAACTCTAATTACACCAGGTAGCAGGTAGTCCCATTCCGAGCAACCTGATGAACTTAACAAAAACCATCACACTATCATCATTTGCCTTGAATTTTCCAAATGTATTTTTCTAACTTTTCACTCCAAACTGTGCTTTGATACACCACGCTATACTCTGGTCATGAATGAAACATGAACACTTCTAATATAGAAGTAGGAAAAAAGTCATGTTTGTTCTTATACAAATTAAGAATAAGACATTCATAAGTGTCAAATTGATTTAAAGTATTAAACTACTGCTTTAGCAGAGAACTCTACTGACCAATGTTCCAGAGTGCTGTATATTCTTTGAGCCCTGATAATGATGATGGTATAAACCAGTGATACTGACTTTTTAAGAAGTAAGTTTCCATGATGAGATCTGTGTTAGAGATACTTTTATAAATAATACGTTAGTGTCACTCTAGAAGTAAAGATAAATACCTTTAGAGTCTTATAGCTAAAGGTGGTAATAAGGCAGAAGATATTTTTAGCCTGGCTATACTTGGGAAAGTAAAAGAGATATGGTAATGATTCTGCTTTAAATATATGAGTAACACGTTGGGAACCTAAAATGTCAGGCCTGGGCCCAAGAGGCCCGAACATCAGGGACAAGCTCTAGTCAAAAATTCAACATCATGAATAAACTATGAGAAGGCCCGAATAGATATGACTCGTGACGTCAATCTTTATCTGCAGATCAACATCACAGTATTCCCAGGAGATGTCTAGGATCCATGGTATTACCAACATGAATGGGGAAATATGTCTTCTTAATTTTTCAGATTAATCTCTCAAGTTCCTTTGCAGGGACATCGTCTGAGGCTTCTTATCACTGCCATCACCACCACTCCCAGATTTTCCAAAGACTGACAATTGAGATGGTACAAGCATTAGTCCTTTTCCAGTGCTCTGTGACATTGGAAATGGCTTGTCTTCCACTGCAGGACCAGACTAGCAAAAGAAGTGTCTAAGGTCCAGAATGTCAGGCAACACGGCTGTCAGTGTGCTGCAAGTGCAGGCTGAATACTTGTACCAAACTGAGAGTGAGCATCTAATAAATTATGTGAGCTAATTAAGGTTTCACTCTTAGGGAGACTTTGACTCTCAAGCAGGACCTATCACACAATTTGTAGGACCAAGTGCAAAATGAAAAATATGGGACACTTGTTTAAAAATTATTAAGAATTCTAGGGCAGTGCTAGCAGACCACTGAACCATGTATGTGTCCCTTTGGAGGTTGTGCACCGCTTCCAGGATCCCACAGGTCTAGGTCCAGCTGTTGAGCTAATCTGAGAGTAAGTGCCTCCTTAAACTTTGCATCCTAAGTGCTCAGTCCCCTCATCCTAGGTCCAGTCCTGCTCCATAATCTTATTTACTTATGGAAATGGTTAATTTTATCTGTCAGCTTGACTGGATTGAGGGATGTCTATATAGCTGGTTAAAAAATTTGTTTCTGGACTAGATTAATACTTGAATTGGAAAAAGAAGTGAAGATCACTCTTACCAGCAAGAGTAGCATCATCAAATCCTTTGAAGGCCTGGATAGGACAAAAAAGCAGAGAAAGGGTATGTATGTTCTCTGTTTGAGTTGGCCCCTTCCTCTTCTCCTGCTTTTACACATAGGGGCTCCTCATTCTCCAGCCTTTGGACTTGGACCAGGACTTACAGTGTTGGCTCACTTGGCTTTCAAGCCTTTGGACTTATACTGGACCTATTCTATCAGCTTTTCTGGGCCTCTAGTTTGCAGATGGCAAATTATAGGACTTCTTGCCCTCCATAAATGTAATATGATAATAGTCTCTTTCTCTATATCTTATTGGTTCTGATCATTGAAGACCCCTGAATAACACATTCATCAAATTCTATTTAAGTTAACAGTGTTGTGGATACTACTCTACATGCTGAAGCTAGAGCCAGGATGGCTTCAAGTGCAGTCAGGCAAGGCCTCATGCTCAGAAGGATTTGAGGTTGGTTTAGTGCTCTGCCGTCACCATCTTGAAAACCTTAATAACATTTTAACAGGAGATCTTGTATTTCCTTTTCGCACTGGACTCCACATATTAGATAACTGGTCCTGAATATAGTAGTGAAAGTTGGTCAGTTGTGTCAGACTCTTTGCGACCCCATGGACTATACAGTCCATGGAATTCTCCAAGCCAGAGTACTGGAATGGGCAGCCTTTCCCTTCTCCAGGGGATCTTCCCAACCCAGGGATCAGACCCAGATCTCCTGCGTTATAGGTGGATTTTTTACCAGCTGAGCCACCAGGGAAGCCCAAGAATACCAGAGCAGGTAGCCTATCCCTTCTCCAGTGGATCTTCCTGACCCAGGAATTGAACTAGGGTCTCCTGAATATAGTAGAGAAGGAAACAAAACAATTTGATCTTATGTAACTCATGGTTTATCTGTGCTTATCCACTGTTCTTATGAGATTTCCTAGAAAGATTTCAGTCTGCTTCCAACAGCCATATGCTTGTGTCTCAAAACTCTGTACTCACCTTGTGGAGCATTATTTTCGATGGCACAGACTTTGTGACAGCTTGGCCATGTCCATAGGACTTCTGAGCCTCAGTCAAAGGCTGATGAGCTTTTGAGCCCCTTCCAGAGCCAGAGTTACTATTTAGTTAGTTTCTGTGCAGTGATTTTACTTAAGGAGCCTCATTGCTCTTTGAGTCTTTGCTAAGACTAACCTATTTCACTGTGAGAGAATTACAGGAGGAAACTGCAGGATGAATGGCTTAGGACTTCATGCATTCTCCAAGTGGGGGAGGTATTGATCTCGAGGGGACAAAAGTTGGTTCTTGAGGGGTGAAAACAATCTCAACCTCTTTTTGTATAAATCATAGATATACACAAAGTACAGAAACAAATATACAGGGTATCTCAGGTATTAAAAGTTCATGAAATAGGGGAGTAAATAGGAAGGATTATCTAAAAGAGATTCTTAAGGGAACAATTTTGAAAAAAGATTGAGAAACACTGGAATAGGTTATTTATACCTTCCCTCTTGGAAAGACAGGATTCACAGACACGATTTTGTATATCTTCCCCACTGACCAGTTTTGCACAACAAGTAGTAAATCAGCTTTTATTAAACCAAAGGGAAAAAAAGAAAACAGGAAAAAGGTGTTAACTTTAACCTCCAGACAAAGCTTAAATATCTGGGCTACTCAAATTACCCTTCATAGAATTAAATATACCCTAGAATATAAATATCAGTTTCTCTTGGTTATTTAAACAAATGTTCAGAGACAGATAAATTTTCAAGGTTTGAAACAGTTCCTGATGAGAAAGATATGAGGAAAAGAAATGAGAACTATAATCCAACAGCAGAATAAATAGAGATAAAAGTTTGAGAGAAAGTAAATGAAGTAAGAAAATAAAAGTACAAATAGGAAAAAAAAAGTGTTTTTTTCCTGATCCCAGTGAGAAAAATAAAACAGAAAAGTATATGAAGATTATAAATATGAAAATATGCTATACTTTATTTTTAGAGGTATAAATATTTTCATAAATTGGCCACATATATGTGTACATAAGACCTAGATGTCAACTCAGTTGAATATTTTATAATATTCACTCATTCACTTATTTTTTCAAAGTATATTTCTGAACAGCTATTATGTATCAGACATTATTATAAGTATTGATGATAAGTAAAATTCCTGCTATCAAGTTATATATGTATTCAAGTGAAATAGATTCAATAAATAAATGAAATTTTAAAAAAGAAAAATAAGAACAAATATTGTGATGGATGGCATTCCAGAAATTAAAATAATTAATGTGCTGATATATGATCAATGGCGGCTTCCCTGGTGGCTCAGGTGGTAAAAAATTCACCTGTAATGCAGAAGAACTGGATTTGATCCCTGGGTTGGGAAGATCCCCTGGAGGAAGGCATAGCTACCCACTCCAGTATTCTTGTCTGCAGAATCCTCATAGACAGAAGAGCCTGGCAGGCTACAGTCCATAGGGTCCCAAAAGTCAGACACGACTGAGCAACTAAGCACAGCACATGATCAAAGATAATATCTTTTTAAAATATAAATTTATTTATTTTAATTGGAGGTTAATTACTTTACAATATTGTACTGGTTTTGCCATACATCAACATGAATCTGCCACAGGTATACACGTGTTCCCAATCCTGAATCCCCCTCCCTTCTCGCTCTCCATACCATCCCTCTGGGTCGTCTCAGTGAACCAGCCCCAAGCATCCAGTATCTTGCATCGAACCTGGACTGGTGATTCATTTCATATATGATATTATACATGTTTCAATGCCATTCTCCCAAATTATCCCACCCTCTCCCTCTCCCACAGAGTCCAAAAGACTGTTCTATACATTTGTGTCTCTTCTGCTGTCTCACACACAGGGTTATTGTTACCATCTTTCTAAATTCCATATATATGCATTAGTATACTGTATTGGTGTTTTTCTTTCTGGCTTACTTCACTCTGTATAATAGGCTCCAGTTTAATCCACCTCATTAGAACTGATTCAAATGTATTCTTTTGTCACAGCTTTCTTATCTATTCATCTGCTGATGGACATCTAGGTTGCTTCCAAGTCCTGGCTATTATAAACAGTGCTGTGATGAACATCTTTGAGTAGATGTCTAAGATACCTAAAGTCGGGGTGTAGCTATCCAAAAGGACAACTCTAGGTGTTGTGTCTAATAGTGTAGGATGCTTTAGAGTTCACAAATGATGATTAAGGAAAGAGCATTCCAGACAGAGGGGCTTCCCCAGTGGCTCAGTGGTAAAGAACTCACCTGCAGTGGGTGATTCCCCAGAAAAGGAAATGGCAACCCACTCCAGGATTCTTACCTGGGAAATCCCATGGACAGAAGAGCCTGGCGGGTTACAGTCCATAGAGCCACAAAAGAGTTGGATACGACTCACCTACTAAACAACAAAAATATTCCAGACAGAGGCTTCACAAGTTGCATAGACCAGTTAAATAACTAAGAGACTGAATATGCAAACAGACAATGGCCAGTTAATATATGACAGTATAACTCTAATTCAAGTCTGCAGCAACAGCATCAAAAGCCAAACCAGCTTTTTTCCCTATTTTTTACCTCTGTTTCCAACTCAAGACCAAGAGATAACCAAAAGTGTTCATCAGTTTTATAAGATAATCCACTTCTATTTAGCCCTCTTCTAGGTTTCCCATGCCAGCAACTTCCAGTGAGAGCACACCTGAAGCTTTGCTGTTGTTCACTAGAAAGCTTTCCCACTGCTCTGACTGCCTTTGTGTTTCTGCCAAATGTAAATGGTGGTGGCTGACTCCCTTGCAAACTCTTCTCATTCTGATGGTCTTCATTTTTTTCCCACATGTTTGACTTGAGCCATAAAGAGAATGAAGGCAGTATGACTGGAGTCTCTGAAAGAAGGGGAGAAGTCAGCATGGGTTAGATCACGTAGTGTTCTGCAAACCAGGAAAGGTTTAGATTATATTCTTAGTGAAGTGGGAATGCTTTCTGAGGCCTGGGGAGTAAGCAGTAAGGATGAGTTTAAGGAAGGACATAACGTGATTTATCTTTTCCTTATTTGTTTAGCTTTACTATTTTGGTTTTCATGTTATTTATTTTTGCTTATATCACTGTTTTTAAAGAATTCACTTCATTTTTAGAGTAATTTTACATTCACAGCAAAATTGAGTATAAAGTACAGAGTTCCCATATACCTCCTCCGCTCACATATGTGCAGCTTTCCTGACTACCAACATCCCTCATGAGAGTGGTTTATTGTTGCAGTTCAATCGCTAAGTCATGTCCGACTCTGCAGTCCCATGGTAATGAATCTGCCTGCAATGCAGAAGTCCCAGGTTTGATCCCTGGGTCAGGAGTATCCCCTGGAGAAGGGCATGGCAACCCATTCCAGTATTTTTTTCCTGGAGAATCCTTGGGATTTGATTCATAGAGTCGCAAAGAGTTGGACACAACTGAAACAACTTAGCATGCATGTGTGCATTGCCGTTGTGAGATGGATGGTTTACCAAATCCTCTGTTCTTTAATGACTCTCCCAAAAGAATCCTACTTGTGATTTTTTNGGAATTCCAGTTGATGATGCCATGAAAGTGCTGCACTCAATATGCCAGCACATTTGGAAAACTCAGCAGTGGCCACAGAACTGGAAAAGGTCAGTTTTTACTTCAATCCCAAAGAAAGACAATGCTAAAGAATGTTCACGCTACCACACAATTGCACTCCTCTCATACTCTAGCAAAGTAATGCTCAAAATCTGCCAAGCCAGGCTTCAACAGGTACATGGACCATGAACTTCCATATGCTCATGCTGGATTTAGAAAAAGCAGAGGAACCAGATATCAAATTGCCAACATCAAAAAAGGAAGAGAGTTCCTAAAAAACATCTATTTCAGCTTTTTTGACTCTGCCAAAGCCTTTGACTGTGTGGATCACAGTAAACTGCAGAAAATTCTGAAAGAGGTGGGACTACCAGACCACCTCATCTGCCTCCAGAGAAATCTGTATGCAGATCAAGAAGCAACAGTTAGCACTGTACATGGAACAGACTGGTTCCAAAACAGAAAAGGAGTGTATCAAGGCTATATATTGTCACCCTGCTTATTTAACTGATATGCAGAGTACATTATGAGAAAAGCTGGGCTGGATGAAGCACAAGCTGGAATCAAGATTACCAGGAGAAATATCAATAACCTCAAATATGTAGATGGCAGCACCCTTATGGCAAAAAGCAAAGAAGAACTAAAGAGCCTCTTGATGAAAGTGAAAAAGGAAAGCGAAAAAGTTTGCTTAAAACTCAGCATTCAGAAAACTAAGATCATGGCATCCAGTCCCATCACTTCACGGCAAATAGATGGGGAAACAGTGGAAACAGTGATAGACTTTATTTTCTTGGGCTTCAAAATCACTGCAGAATGTGACTGCAGCCCTAAAATTAAAAGATGCTTGCTGCTTGGAAGAAAAGCTAGACCAACCTAGACAGCATATTAAAAAGCAGGGACATTACTTTGTCAACAAAGATCCAGCTAGTCAAAGCTATGGTTTTTCCAATAGTCATGTATGGATGTCAGAGTTGGACTATAAAGAAAGCTGAGCACAGAAAAATTGATGCTTTTGTACCATAGATTTGGAGAAGACTCTTAAGAGCCCCTTGGACTGCAAGGAGATCCAACCAGTCAATCCTAAAGAAAATAAGTCCTGAATATTCACTGGAATGAATTATGCTAAAGCTGAAACTCCAATACTTTGGCCACCTGATGCGAAGAACTGACTCATTTGAAAAGACCCTGATGCTGGTAAGGATTGAAGGCAGGAGGAGACAGGGATGACAGAGGATAAGATGGTTGGATGGCATCACCGACTCGATGGATATGAGTTTAAGCAAGCTCTGGGAGCTGGTGATGGACAGGGAAGCCAGGCATGGGGCAGTCCATGGGGTCACAAAGAGTCAGACATAACTGAGTGACTGAACTGAATACAAGCTAGAGGAGGGAATATTAGCTGCCTGTTAAGTATTTCTGCCTGCCATTGAGTATGAGATTGTACGTTCCATGGAAACTTGTGTTTGTTTGTTTTTAATACTGATTTGCGTTATACATAAGTAGATCAGGATAGTGTTCTACCATACTCTCAAAGTTCTACACAATAGTATTTCTTAGCCTCAGTTGTATTTCTGTATAATGGAAAACAGTATATGTTATTCTGAGGCCTTCTTGAGTCTTAAGTTTTTCTTTTATTCTGTGATTGATTTTTAGAAACAGTCTATGTTTACCATCTATGATTGCAGATTGTCAATCAAAATATTTTATCAGTGTTGTACAGATTTATTGACTTGTGTATGACTATCTTTTATTGAAGCCTAAGGTGTTTGCAGGGAATACAAAGATCAGGGATATCCCACACAAACGTAAATGAGGGTTTTAGGATTAAGCTCTAAAAATCCACCCAGATAGCAGATACTCTTCTTGTGATAGGAACAATTACAATGATGTGGAACTTTGACTCAGGCCTTCAGGTAACCTGTTATTATTATTATTATTATTATTTTTGCAATTTGTTCACAAGTGGAAAAGAAAGAGCAAACAGAGTTTACAACCCACAAACTCATGAATGAATATCTATATGTGATAAACTTAAAAAAAAAAATAAAACCTCTCCTCCTTATGTTCTAACATGAAAAGGACTTGACAAAGTAACTTTAAATTTCAATGCTTCAATATTTTCACATATAAAACTTTGAATTAGACTCATCAAAAAATACATTAAAACCCCCTCCAGCTTTGATACTTTCCTTGACTGGATCACAGACTCTTCTCTTATAGATATTAGTGGCTTATGGGCCTGGGTTCCCACAGGGTATGCAGTACAGAGAACAGAAGAAGGAATATAGAGCTTGAGAAAGGAATTAAGTATGATGGTAATGAGACTCATAAGAACTGTGTGTATTGTTTCAGACTTCTAAGTTTGACAGAGATTTCATACCTGATTTTTCATTTAGCCATCTTCTAAACTCTTTGGTGTAGTTAATGCAGATAATATTTTCCTTTATTTTGCACAAGAGGAAGTTGAAATTTAAAAAAAATGACTTGGAAAATAATGACATGTTAAAAGCAGTCCTCTCACTTGATTTCTACAGTGGTTCTCACGTTTAGCATTCATGAAAACCACCTAACTAGCATGTGATATTTACAGATCTCTGGTCTCCTCCTCCAAATAATCTCATTTAATACGACTGATTAAAGCCCAATATTCTCTACTTTTACCCAACCTCTCATGTGATTCTAATGTATGCTATGAGAAATATCTCCTTATACCTAATGTGTGTTCCAAATACTATTTTCTTTTTCTTTGCTCCCAACCTTGAAAGATATGCCACATTTCATGTGCTGGCAGATTCTTTTTAGGAAAAACACATTTCTTGGATCTCCAATAAGCACCACTAGCACAGACTGAAGCATGGAGACATAGCATACAATGTATTCCATATTTTACTTGGGTTAATTTCTGACAATGGATATACTAGAAATAAAATATGGTTAAAATTATCCTTGAAAGATCCATTTAATTTCCAATAAAGTACAGTATTCATTATTGTGTATATTCAACTCTACACTAAAAAGAATCTGCCTTGTTATCACCACAAAAAATGATTTAAAAAGGAAAACCAAAAGCATTTAAAAGCAAAATGTTTTATGGTTTTTCTTCTCTGTGGCGCTGAGAGCCTGACAAAGTTGAGGCATCAGCTGAGAGGGAAAGGCAAGACCACAATCCAGTGGCTCGCGTTGGAGAAGGGTTTCTTGATGTGATGAGGGGAAGGGGAGGGAGGTATTTTTATTGTGCACCTATGGAGTCCAGGCCCCCAGGTTTCAAAACACATCAGAGTGTCTGTACCCCCAACCTGGCAGCAGAAGCAAAGGTAGTAGATATTAACAGATTAACTAGAAGGCTCAGAACATAAGCTCCTCAGAAAAAAAAAAAAAAAAACAGAGAAAAGAGAAAACTAGAGACATCCCCTGAGAAGGCAATGGCACCCCACTCCAGTACTCTTGCTTGGAAAATCCAATGGACGGAGGAACCTGGTAGGCTGCAGTCCATGGGGTCGCTAAGAGTCAGACACGACTGAGCAACTTCACTTTCATGCATTGGAGAAGGAAATGGCAACCCACTCGTGTTCTTGCCTGAAGAATCCCAGGGACGGAGGAGCCTGGTGGGCTACCGTCTATGGGGTCGCACACAGTCGGACACGACTGAAGTGACTTAGCAGCAGCAGCAGCAGAGAGATCCCCATTGTGCTTTGTGTAAAACATGGGAGCTCTGACTGCAAGTGGTAGGGATGAGCAAGGGAAACCCAGTCATGACCAAGGTAAAGTCTTCCCTGACCAGGCAGGATTGAGTCATCAAATCCATTACCCACACAAACAAAAATGGAGAATATAATGCTTCTTTCATATGAGTTCACTTGTCACTTAAGATTTACTTGTTTTTCAACATAGCGTTCCTTATGCTTTCTCTTTAAAGCACTCATGATCCATTATAAATTTATGTCATACGTTGATGACTAAAGCAATTTTAGGTTTTGTAACAATCAAAATCATCAGAGTGGCTGTCATATTCAGCTGAAGGATAAGCCATTAAGTAAATGAGCTCTAATCATGCTTAGCTGATCTCTAATAATCACTGTACATGCTCATTCAGTAGGAGCTAGACTAGATGACTTGCTAATTGATTAAATTTTAAATGAAACTGTTAATAGTTATTTTATTTACTTTTAACAGTAGAAATTAAAATTGCTGCCATTTCTGAGAACTCCTGAACTTTCCATAGTCAGTGCTGATTTGTTGATTTTAGAACTCATATCATTTAATGTGACCTTGGACCTCATGCTTTCTTGTTTTACACCGCTCCATCATAGTTGTCTCTTTTCTCTACAACAAATGTGCTAGTGCCTTAAGGACAAGTATGTTATCTTCTACCATTGAATCCTTCACAACACCCCATCCAATAACATTTACTGAATATTTTATAGCTTAATTTTTGAACTAATCTTATGTTTGCAATTAAAACCTCCAAAATTTAATTAACAGAGATAATTAGCATATCACTTTATCATAATGGAGAGGCCATTTTAGGTCTGCTGAACAATTTCTCAAATTAAGGTGAGGTGATATAAAGGAGAATTTTTCTCTCTAAACCAAAATGTCTTATTTATGCTCCACCTTTCTCAGATATAAGAGGTGTTGAAGTTCCAAGCTACTAGTGAAAGTGAAAGTTGCTCAGTTGTGTCCCACTCTTTGCCACCCCATGGACTTTACAGTCCATGGAATTCTTCAGGCTAGAATACTGCACTGGGTAATCTTTCCCTTCTCCAGGGGATCTTCCCAACCCAGGGATCAAACCCAAGCCTTCCTCATTGAAGGCAGATTCTTTACCAGCTGAGCCACAAGGGAAGCCCTCCAGGCTACTAAATATGTGTTATATTTGTTCATTTCCTGAAACGTTATCATCCCTTAGAGCAAAAGTGACCCTCATCTTGAAAAACTGTGTGGTGTAAATGTCCTAACAAGTATATATTCTCGTTTATTGTCCCTCTATATTTACCTAAATGTCCATTTTCTTTCTCTTTTTTTCTTACACTCTAGGAAATTTGTTTCCAAATGATAATTCACAAAATAAAAAGTATTCCTTCCCACAGTATTAAGTGGTAAAAATAGCCAGTGGTAGAGGATTAGCTAGATCCTTTGATGTTTTGACTTCCTTGTGAGGCTATCCACACTAGTACAACTTTAAGTGGCAGCAAGTTTTATTTTGTGTTCCTTTCTTATTACCACTAATGGACACTTTGGATGTTTGACCTGACTTCAATACTTACAGAGAGCTCTGATAGAAAGCTTATTATATGGTACTACTCTCTTGGCTTTGATGTTCTGTAAATCATGTGTATGATTGCTTCTAGGGGAGAAATTCAAACTCTCTGTACTTCAGATACAAGTGAATTCTCTCTGAGACTCAGACTTGTGTCCTTAATCATGAAATACATAAGGAATATATAACAAATAAAGATTATTTCTAGATGTTGAAAATGGAGGTGATGTTTATAACATATTTAGCAGTATATTTTGAGAATTGATGTTGTTAGGATATCCTTCAAAGTGTCATTCTTCTACCCTAGGATATTTTTCCCTGTTCTTTGCATTACCTTCATTTCTCCCATTTCAGTGGGAGAGAAAAAGTTTCATTGGTAAATAAAACAGTGATGTCATCCATTTCAGTATCTGTTGTCCTCAGATTATGGTAGAATTTCATTGGGTTACTGAAAGTATAAGTGAACTCTCTTAAAAAAGAATTTTAAAAAATAAAATCATGTCTTTAATAATGCATTTATTTGGTAGTTTGGAATGAAGAATGCTTTTTTTATAGATACAATGCTGTATGTGGTAGTGAGGTTTTTATAGTTTATAAAAGTTAGCTTCAGTGATGTATAGTGTATCAAAAAGAAACTTATGCAACATATTTATCATAATAAATAGATTTTCCTTCCTGGGGATAGTGAAGAAGAGAAACAATAATATGTATACGTTTCTATTGGGTACAAGGACAACTTTAGGACACTTTTTTTTTAAAGAGGCAAAGACTGATTTTTCTACAACTCTTTCTCCCACCTAGCATACATGTTACTACTACCCTCTCATACAAGTGGTGGATGTGTTAATTGATCCCAGAGCTTTTTCATGCTGAGCTCATATTTGCGTTCAGAATCCTCAATATAGTGATCTAAGCTTTGATAATGAATTCATTTGGCAGGCTATTAAACCGAATCTCAGTTTCTTTTTAAGGTAGATAAATCCATCAGTAACAACATCACTTAGCTATTCTTAAATATTTCTAGAGTTGTAGGCTATAACTATTTGAATTTCTATCGCTAAAAATATAATGGAACAATAGAATGCCATTGTCTAATTAATAGGATTTTTCTTGCTACAGAGCATATCAATGCCTAGCATAGTGTTCAGCACAGAATAGGTGGATAATCCATATATGTTTGTTGCTTTTTATTTGCCTTTCAAAGAATCTAATTCAAGTTCACTGTGACTTTTTTCTCAAAATATTAATTAAGGATATTACATAGGATGTTTCTGTTAATAAAATAGAAATTCATGCCAGATAAAATAATGGTAAAATTATGTGTATTTTTTAAAGTATGCACTTATAAAGGAGATGGGCTTCCTGCCCATCTGAAAACCAGAACAACAGCCAAACCAATACTGTCATTACTTAAGAAGGTCATAGAAAGTTCAGGTATTCAGAGAGCCGATGACCAAGTCATGCACAGAGTGGGTTATTCTCAGCAAAGATTTTCATAGAAGATCTTAACTTATAGCCACAGATAAGAAGGAACTTTATTTTAAGAGGATTAAGTCTAGAATTATTTGTTCATGATGATTGCCAGGATAGCAAAAGCTTTCTTCCAGAGTCTGGTAGATGAATCAGGAAACTCAGATCAAAAGAGCTGACTGCCAGGCTAGCGACCTCAGAGAGATGCTATCACAGACTCAAAGCTTGTTGGAAAAAAAAACAGTTCAAAAGATTGGGAGGAGTCATTTTAAAAGGTGGTCAATGCAGCAGTAGTTACTGATAAGGAAATTGTTATATGTGAAGCTATTCTGTAAGTAGTTGAACACTTCATTACAATGGTATGATGAGCCCAAAGTTACATAGGCATTTACCTGGGAATCCTTTTAGGATCCAGGTAACAAAAAATAGTGAAAATGTTAGCTGCTCAGTCATGTCTCACCCCCACCCCCACTCCGACCCCTTGAACTGTAGCCTATCAGGCTTTTCTTTGCATGGAATTCTCCAGGCAAGAACACTGGAGGGGGTTGCCATTCCCATCTCCAGGGAATCTTCCCAACCCAAGGATCGAACCTAGGTATCCCGCATAGCAGGCAGATTCATTACCTTGTGAGCCACCAGGGAAGCCCCCTGAACCCAGGAGTGACTCCCAGACTAATTAACCAGGNACACTGGAGGGGGTTGCCATTCCCATCTCCAGGGAATCTTCCCAACCCAAGGATCGAACCTAGGTATCCCGCATAGCAGGCAGATTCATTACCTTGTGAGCCACCAGGGAAGCCCCCTGAACCCAGGAGTGACTCCCAGACTAATTAACCAGGGCTTCATTTTATTTATTTATTTGTTAACTTTTATTTTATATTGAAGTAGACTTGATTGACAATATTGTATTAGTTTCAGTTATACAACAATGTGATTTAGTTATATGTGTGTGCGTGCTAAGAGACTTCAGTCATGTCTGACTGTGACCCTGTGGACTGTAGCCCACCAGGCTTCTCTGTCCATGGGATTTTCCAGGCAAGAATACTGAAATGAGTTTCCATTTCTTTCTCCAGAAGATCTTCCCAATCCAGGGATCAAACCTCCATCTCTTACATCTCTTGCATTGGCAGGCAGGTTCTTTACCACTAGTGCCACCTGAGAAACCCCTCAGTTATACATATACATGTATAAATTATTTTTCAAATTCTCTTTCCATTTAGGTTATTACAAAGTATTGAATAGAGTTCCCTTTGCTATGCAGTAAGACCTTATTGGTTATCTGTTTTAAACACAGCAATGTGTACGTGAAATCCCAAACTCCAAAGCTGTCCCTCCCCCTTCTCTTCCCTCCTGGTAACCCTAAATTCGTTCCTTAAATCTGTGAGTCTGTTTCTCTTTTGTATTAATAAATGCATTTGTTTGGATCATTTTTCAGATTTCACATGTAAGCAATATCATGGTATTTATCTTGATATTTTGTCATGATAATCTCCAATCCATCCATGTTGCTGAAAATGTGGGCGACCCAGGTTCGATCCCTGGGTTGGGAAGATCCCCTGGAGAAGGAAATGGTAACCCACTCCAATATTTTTGCCTGGAGAATCCCATGGATGGAGAAGCCTGGTAGGCTATAGTCCATGGGGTCACAAAGAGTTGGACNGGGTTCGATCCCTGGGTTGGGAAGATCCCCTGGAGAAGGAAATGGTAACCCACTCCAATATTCTTGCCTGGAGAATCCCATGGATGGAGAAGCCTGGTAGGCTATAGTCCATGGGGTCACAAAGAGTTGGACAGGACTGAGCAACTTCACTTTCACTTTCATTTTTAAAAATGACTGAGTAATATTCCATTCTTTATCTATTCCTTTGTTTATGGACAATTAGTTTGCTTCTACTTCTTGGCTATTGTAAACAGTGCTGCATTGAACATTGAGGTGCATGTATCCTTTTGAACCATGTTTTTCTTTGGATGTATGTCCAGGAGTGGGATTACTGGATCATATAGTAGCTCTATTCTTAATTTCTTAGAGAACCTCCATACTGTTCTCCATAGTAGCTGCACCAATTTACATTCCCATCAACAGTGTAGGAGGGAGGGTTCTCTTTTCTCCACAGACTTTCCAGCACTATTGTTTGTAGACATTTTAATGATAGCCATTCTGACATGTCTAATCAGGTATCTCATTATATAATAGTTTTAGTTTGCATTTCTCCAATAACTAGCTATGTTGGGCATCTTTTCATGTGCCTCCTGGCAATCTGTATGTCCTCTTTAGAGAAATGTCTGTTCAGATAGTCTGCCCATATTTTGATTGAGTTTTTTCTTTCTTTCTTTCTTTTTTTTTTTTTGGATATTGACTGCATGAGCTGCTTGTAAATTTAGGAGATTAATGCCTCATCAGTTGCACCATTTGCAAAAATTTTCTTTCCATTATATGGGTTGTCTTTTCAATTTCTTTATGGTTTCAATAGCTGTGCAAATGCTTTTTGAGTTGATTAGGTCCCATCTGCTTATTTTTGTTTTTATTTCCCTTACTCTAGGAAATGAATCAAAAAAAGATATTGTCGCAACTTATGTCAAAGTGTCTTATGACTATCTTTTCCTCAAAGAGTCTTATAGTATCTGGTATGACATTTAGGTCTTTAATTGATTTTGAGTTTATTTTTGTGTATGGTGTTAGGGAATGTTCTAATTTCATTTTTTAAATATGTAGCCATACAGTTTTCTCAGCATAATTTGTTAAAGCGANGTAGAGGTGAGGTGGTGGGGGTCGGAGGTGAGGAGGGCAGGCAATCCCACACGGAGGCAGAGAGAGATGGTGGCCCAAGTAGGTGACCCAGGGTCCATCTGATTTCCATATCCACTCTTAGAATGTCACCTTCCAGAGGATCTCTTCCAGGGCACAGGTCCCTGGGAGAGGTGGCATCTGAAATCCTAAGGCCTTTAGACCCGTTTCCCCTTAGAGCAGGAGTCCCAGGGACTGAGTCTTGCCTTCTGGAATCCATTGACCCCTGAGAATTTTCACCTCCTCCCTGCTCGGTCCCTCCCCCAGAAGAACCCAGGACTTCCTGCTCCAATGTGTCCCTGGTGGGTCATTCCCTCCTCTGCCCATAGAGAACACCTGCACTGTTCTCAGACTCACTCAAGTGTCCAAACCCGAGAAAGCCACAGTGCTTTTAGGGAAAACATACATTAGACTTATAATAATCAAATATATACCATCACACGCTTGAGTCATATCGAGACATAATCAACAGTACTTAAGAAAAATTCAGGAAATGAAAAGCAAAATGTTAAAATTTTTTTGTTTTATGCATTCTCTCTAAATGGGAAATGCCTCCACTTGATCATATAGTGGGGATTGTGTTGGTCCAGGGTGAGGACCTCGTGGCTGGCTGGTTTCTAGCATACATTCTCCATTGCTGCTCTGGGGCTGAAAAATCACCTTTACACCCCATCCCTGGCCCCTGTACACCCTCCAGGTTGGCTTCTTCAAGCGGAATCGTCCACCCTTAGAAGAAGATGATGAAGAGGAGTGATGAGCCCACACATCTCTGTCCTGGCAGCAAGACTGGTGTGATGTTTTGTCCCTTCTCCAATGAGTGCCCCCCCCATCTCTGGTTACCCAAGGCTGGGAGGGTGACATTCTAATAGTGGAGATGGAGATCAGATAGACCCTGAGTCATCTACTTGGGCCACCATCTCTCTCTGCCTCCTGATGTCCTCTCCCTCCCATCAGAGCTGAGTCACCCCTCTCCTGCTGCCTAATAAAGAACTTGGAACCCAGCTCCACAGCATGCTGCCTCTTCTTGGGGGTCAGAAGAGGAGAGGGGCCCAAGGTGATGTTTGGGCTGAGGAATCTAGGACTGGAAGAAGTCTGAGCAGAGAGGTCTCTGCCAGGGTTAGGGTGCAAATTACTGTCTTTGGGGAGTATCAGAAGCAAGAGAGTGGAACAAGGAAAAGGGATGGCAGAGCCTCCAAGTGAGACTGGAGAATGGTGTGTCTCAGGGTGGTTGGGTTAGAGGGGGGTTGGGCGCATCAGAAAAGGGAGGCTGAGTCCCTGGTGGGTGAATTTAAACAGTATTTTTTTCCATAATTTTGGAGGAAATAAACCCCAAGATGAGTTGAGAGTTGGGGAAGTAATATGCTGTCCCCACTCTCATAAAAGAAGGTCCTTAAAGCTGTATTCAGGGATTTCCTTGGTGGTCAGTGGTTAAGACTCACTTTCCAATGCAGGGCATGTGAGTTTGATTTCTGATGGGGTCAAAAAATCAAAACAAAAAACAGAAGCAATTTGTAACAAATTCTATAAAGAGAAAAAAATAGTCCATATAAACATGTTTTGTAAGATTTATTATTATTATTTTGTGGTTTTTTTCACTGCTCTGGGTCTTCCTTGTTACACCTGGGCTTTCTCTAGTTGCCGGGAGCCAGAACTACTTTTCCTTGCAGTGAGCTGGGCTTCAGTAGTTGCAGCACACAGGCTTAGTTGCTTCCAGACTTGTGGGATCTTCCCTGACCAGGGATGGAATCTATGCCCCCTGCACTGGCAAAGGGATTCTTAATCACTAGACCACCAGGGAAGCCACGCCCAAAAAAAATCTAAAAAAAAAAAAAAGATGTTCAGAGTGAGAATGGGCAGAGGGAGGCTGAGTAAGCCCTCAATCTGAGGAAGGCAGAGTTTCAGCAGGGACAGAAGAGCAATCATTGCTCTCTGGCTACCCTGCTGCTTGTTGTTCCTTCTTCCCCGTTAAGGGGAAGGGTCTTCAGTTTGGAATGAGGGCACAGACAGGGAGCTTGCAGGAGAGCTGGGAGTGGAACACAGCTGTCCCACGGTGGAGGCTGGAGCCAGTGAGTAGCGGTGGGGTGGGGGGGGTCCTCCTGGAGTCCTGAGAGATGTGTTGGTTCATGAGTTTAGTAAATATTTATGGAGCAGCTACCATGTGCCTAGTCCTGTTCCAGTGCTAAGATGGAGCAAGGGATGAAACAAAGTCCCTGAGTTCATGAAACTTACATTCAACCAGGAGGAAAGAATGCACAAACTAATGTATGATCAGTGGGGGTCAAAAAAAAGGAGACGGTGATCAAATAATTGGTGCTGGGAGAGGGCTGACATTTTAGGGAAAGTGGTCAGGGGAAGCCCCTGTGATGAGATGAGCAGAGAGATGAATGAAAAGATTCAGAGATTAGATCTGATAGAGTGCCTGAAGAATGATGGACGAAAGGTTCATGACATTGTACAGGAGGCAGTNGGGCTGACATTTTAGGGAAAGTGGTCAGGGGAAGCCCCTGTGATGAGATGAGCAGAGAGATGAATGAAAAGATTCAGAGATTAGATCTGATAGAGTGCCTGAAGAATGATGGACGAAAGGTTCATGACATTGTACAGGAGGCAGTGATGAAGACCATTCCCAAGAAAAAGAAATGCAAAAAGGCAAAATGGTTGTCTGAGGAGGCCTTACAAATAGCTGAAAAAAGAAGAGAAGCTAAAGGCAAAGGAGAAAAGGAAATATATACCCAGTTGAATTCAGAGTTCCAAAGAATAGCAAGGAGAGATAAGAAAGAGGTAAGAAAGCAATCATCAGTTATCAATGCAAAGAAATAGAGGAAAACATTAGAATGGGTAAGACTAGAGATCTCTTCAAGAAAATTAGAGATGCCAAGGGAACATATCATGCAAAGATAGGTACAATAAAGGACAGAAATGGTATGGACCTAACAGAAGCAGAATATATTAAGCAGAAGTGGCAAGAATACACAGAACTGTACAAAAAAAAATCTTCATGAACCAGATAACCACAATGGTGTGATCACTCACCTACAGCCAGACATCCTGGAGTACAAAGTCAAGTGGGCTTTAGGAAGCACCACAAGAACAAAGCTAGTGGAGGTGATAGAATTCCAGTTGAGCTATTTCAAATCCTAAAAGATGATGCTGTGAAAGTGCTGCACTCAATATGTCAGCAAATTTGGAAAACAGCAGTGGCTACAGGACTGGAAAGGGTCAGTTTTCATCCCAATCCCAAAGAAAGGCCATGCCAAAGAATGTTCGAACTACCACACAATTGCACTCATCTCACATGCTAGTAAAGTAATGCCCAAAATTCTCCAAGCCAGGCTTCAACAGCACATGAACCATGAACTTCCATATGTTCAGGTTGGATTTAGAAAAGACAGAGGAACCAGAGATCAAATTGCCAACATCCACTGGATCATGGAAAAAGCAAGAGAGTTCCAGAAAAACATCTGCTTTATTGACTATGCCAAAGCTTTTGACTGTGTGGATCACAACAAACTGCGGAAAATTCTTACAGAGATGGGAATACCAGTCTACCTTACCTGCCTCCTGAGAAATCTGTATGCAGGTCAAGAAGCAACCGTTAGAACTGGACATCAAACAACAGACTGGTTCCAAATTGGGAAAGGAACATGTCAAAGCTGTATATTTTCACTTTGCTTATTTTACTTATATGCAGAATACATTATGCAAAATACCTGACTGGATGAAGCACAAGCTGGAGTCAAGATGGCTGGGAGAAATATCAATAACCTCAGATATGCAGATGACACCACCCTTATGGCAGAAAGCGAAGAACTAAAGAGCCTTTTGATGAAAGTGAAAGAAGAGCGTGAAAAAGTTGGCTTAAAACTCAACATTCAGAAAACTAAGATCACAGCGTCTGGTCCCATCACTTCATGGCAAATAGATGGGGAAACAATGGAAACAGTGAGAAACTTTATTTTGGGGGGCTCCAAAATCACTGCAGATGGTGACTGCAGTCATGAAATTAAAAGACACTTAAAATGCCCCTTGGAAGAAAAGCTATGACCAACCTAGACAGCATATTAAAAAGCAGAGACATTACTTTGTCAACAAAGGTCTGTCTAGTCAAAGCTTGTTTTTCCAGTAGTCATGTAAGGATGTGAGAGTTGGAACATAAAGAGAGCTGAGCGCAGAAAATTGATGTTTTTGAACTGTGGTGTTAGAGAAGACTCTTGAGAGTCCCTGGGACTGCAAGGAGATTTTAAGGAACCAGTCAATTTTAAGGAAATCAATCCTGAATATTCATTGGAAGAACTGATGCTGAAACCCCAATACTTTGGCCACNTTGGAGCCCCCCAAAATAAAGTCTGACACTGTTTCCACTCTTTCCCCATCTATTTCCCATGAAGTGATTGTACATCAACTATGCCTAAATTAAAAGAAGTGAGGGATTATATAAAAAACATTAAAACTATTCAAGAGTTTGCCACATTAGATAGTGAATGTTCCAGTATAAGAAACTTTTAAACAATATGAATATCCAGTGGACAAGGAGGACATAGAAGAAATTACTTCCTTAGATGGTGAACTAGATTACATGCCCTTCAATACCCTTGTCTGCAATGTCTTTATGGCTTTATATCCACTTTCTGGGCATCCCAATGCCAAGCAATAAGAGCCTGATCAGAGCCACAGTGCTAATTTGTTTGTCTGTAAAGAAGAAAGGAAGGAAGAGTTATGGAGAAGAGAGGAACTTAGGTTGCGAAAACTGAAAAACACAAATTGAATTTAAGGTTAACTACACTTTATTAATATTAGAATAGTGCATACACACATTAACATATTATAAATTTTTAAAAAATGCACTGGTTCTGCTCTAAACTCCTATACAGACCTCCCAAAACCCGTTGTATCGGGTTATCTTGCTGGAGATCCTGTCCTCTGAAATGGTTCCCCTACTTTTACCCTCTTTTCAGATATCATGAAAAGTGAGCCTGACAAAGCAGTTAGGGTGACTTGCAGAGGTGAAGGCTGCTGGTGTTCACTGAAAGATCACCTTTAGTCAGCGTAAGGAATCATCCAGTGATGCCCCAGTGTAGGTTCAAGAAAGCTCTTATTGATCTCCCGACCACTCTATGTTAGTAGCATTAATGGGAAGGTTTTTTTTTCTGTGTTCCACCACATACACTGGAACACACACTCCGCATACCACATATCACATAGACGGTGACATGCATATTCCCAATTTCTGACTAGTTCCTAAACTGTGAGACTTGCATATCCTTTGCAGTTATTCCAGTTTTGTCTAAATTCTGTGCCATTGCCTTTATTGTTGTTTATATGTTGTTTATATGATATGCCCTCACTTCACTCCTCAAGTCTACATTTATTCTTTTTTCCTCAAGAACTAATTTGACCAGTATCTTGAATGAAGAGTTGTGTCTTTCTTTTGGCAACAAGGCCAGAGATGGCTTTAAATAGTGACAGAATTAGCTTCCACTATTCCCTACCATTGTATTTCTGTTCTTCTATCCCCTCCCTACTTCCATCCATTTCTAACCTTCTCTGCTCTACTGGTGCCCTTAACATCTTGCAAGCTCCCTTGACCTCTGGATTCTGATTAGAGTTGAGCAAGAGTATGCACTAGTAAGTACTGGTGAGTTCAAAAGGTGAGACATAGAGGAATCAGCTCTGTGGTTCAGACAGAGGCTACCTCTTTTTTATTTTTTTGATTGAAGGATAATTGCTTAAGATAATTCTGTTGTTTTCTGTCAAACCTCAACATGAACCAGTCATAGGTATACATATGTCCTCTCCCTCCTTAAGATGCTGTCCTCCCATATCTCTGACTCCCACTAGGTCCTGGAAATTTCTTTTCCTCCCCTTCCTCTGCAGGTGGTTAGTTTCCTTTTGTTTTGCTAGTTCCTGAGAGTCTCTTGGACTGCAAGGAGATGCAATCAGTCCATCCTAAAGGAAATCAGTCTTAAATATTCTTTGGAAGGAATGATGCTGGAGCTGAAACTCCAGTACTTTGGCCATCTGATGTGAAGAATTGATTCATTTGAAAAGCCCNCCTGAGAGTCTCTTGGACTGCAAGGAGATGCAATCAGTCCATCCTAAAGGAAATCAGTCTTAAATATTCTTTGGAAGGAATGATGCTGGAGCTGAAACTCCAGTACTTTGGCCATCTGATGTGAAGAATTGATTCATTTGAAAAGCCCTAGGCTGGGAAAGATTGAAGACAGGCAGAGAATAGAATGACAGAGGATGAGATGGTTGGATGGCATCACTGACTCAATGGACATGAGTTTGAGTAACTCCAGGAGTTGGTGATGGACAGGGAGGCCTGGCGTGCTGTGGATCATGGGGTCGCAAAGAGTGGGACACGACTGAGTGACTGAACTGAACTGAAGCGGGTACATTATATCCCTTTTTTATTATCTTATTTGTGCTCACATCTCTATAAATAGTTTGTTCATTAAATTATCTTCAGTAGTACCTTCTGCTTCCTGTTGGCATACTAACTAAAATTTATCTTCAGAACCCCTATTGCCACCCAAATATCCATCAACTGATGAAGGGATAAACAAATTGTGGCACTGTATGTACATTTTTTAAAAAATTATATTCAGCCATAAAAAAGGAATGAAGTACTGCTACCACATGGTTGAATCTGGAAAACATGCTAAGTGAAATAAATCAGGCACAAAAAGTTATATAGTACATAAAACCATTCATAACAAATATCCAGAATAGGAAAATCTATAGTGATACACCCAAATAAGTTGTTTCCAGGTGCTGGGAAACGGGAAAAATGAGGGAATTGCCTAATGACATAGGGTTTCTTTTAAGAGTGATAAAATGTTTTAGAACTAGATAAAGTTGTGGACCATTGTGAATGTACTAAATGCTACTGAATTGTTCACTGTAAAATGGTTAATTTTATGTTATGTAAATTTTATTTAGTTAAAAGAAAAATGCAACCTAAGAAAGACAGAATTCTCATTGCAGGAATGTGGAAACTCTTCCTGCCCATCATAAACAAGTGGAAGGAAATGCTTGCTTCAGTCCTAACTCCCTGAGTGCACATGGACCTCTCCCACTGATTACATCCTGCCCTCTAATGCTAACACTGCTGTTCTGCATTTATCTTCACCTTCCTTTATCCTATTTACTGTCCCATTTACACTCACCTTTACATTATTTACTTTTGACTTTCACATTCTGAAACACATCTGCTGAAGTTTATTTTCTAATATATCTTGGTTCTAACTTTGATTCAATGCCTATTCCAAGGCAAAATGAATATGCTCATTTTTCCCTTTGAAAATCCATTGTAATCACATTCTTCCTGGCTACTTATTATTGAGTTGCTAAGAGTAGATCCACAACTACTTGTGGGAAGTTTATTACATAGGTTAGCCTGCCAAAACTAGATCTTTCATCAAAAGCATGCAAATGTATTTTTAAAAAGCCACATCCTTTAGCTTTCTTATTAATTCAGAATAAACAGGAATGTTTTGACTTTACAGAAAATGATGTTGAAAACCTTATAGGCATTATTCCCTGGAAACATTTTATAATTTGATTCAAACATTAGTAAAAAAAAAAATTGATGCCTACAGTTTCCTATTTTTCAGAACTTTTTATTCTTTTTTGTTAGATTTTCCTTTCCTTTTCTTTTCATTAAGATTCATCAGTAAGACTTGTGCTCTTTTTCTCATGTTGGACTCTCAACTTTCTTGAATTAAAGCCATTGTCTTCTTTGGCATAATCATATGATAGAAAGAAGAGCTTATTCAACATACTTTTGAAACATATTCTAAGGGCCAGGTACAACCCTTCACATTTTTGGTACCAAAATGAATGTCTTGATCTTGGCTTCAAAAAACTCATAGCCTAGTAAAAGAAGCAAATGAATAAAGAAATGTCCATTATAGGGGGCTTTATGTATAGAGGTTCTAACAGAGGCAAAAACAGTGTGCAATAGAATTGCCTAACTCTATGAAGCTAGTATGGAGAAGAAAAGGGCAACCCACTCCACTATTCTTGCCTGGAGAATCCCATGGACTGAGGAGCCTGGTGGGCTACGGTCCATGAGGTCACAAAGAGTCGGACATCACTGAGTGACTATCACTTCACTTCACATGAACGAGCAAAGAGGGAGAAAGAAGGTTATAAGATGAATGGATTAAAGAGAGAGCACAAAAGTGCTTCAAAAAGGTGATAATGTTTAATTGAGCCTTGAATTCTAAATAGTTTTCCAGGAGTATAAGAAAGAGAAAGGTACTCCAAACTTAAGGAACATCATGCACAGAAATTCCATGGCATAACATAATATGTCATATTTAAGAGCTGGACATAGTTCAACAAGACCACTCAAACATTAAGTGAAAAAAAGGGTAAATAATGAAACATAAAAATTCATAATGGTTTGGTTACAAGGAATTTGGGTGCTGTAATAAAGGGTTTGGACCATGTCATTAGGTAAAGGAAAGCCATAAAATGATCTTTAACCCAAGAGTAAACAGTTTAAAATTTTAAAATATGGACAATAGGTAGAAGGAAACAAATACAATCATTAAACAAAGAGGCTCTTAGGATGGTGCAGGTGAGTAATGATGAAGGCTGGACCTAAGGCACTGGTTGTGGGGATAGATAAGGTAAAACCAAATAATGAATGCAAAGGTCATTGACAGGAATGGTGAGTGATGGGAAATGAGAGACACTAATAGAAGGAGTCATAGAAATTCCCAGATTTCTTATTTGGTTAAAGGCATCATGNTTATCTTCAGTAGTACCTTCTGCTTCCTGTTGGCATACTAACTAAAATTTATCTTCAGAACCCCTATTGCCACCCAAATATCCATCAACTGATGAAGGGATAAACAAATTGTGGCACTGTATGTACATTTTTTAAAAAATTATATTCAGCCATAAAAAAGGAATGAAGTACTGCTACCACATGGTTGAATCTGGAAAACATGCTAAGTGAAAGAAATCAGGCACAAAAAGTTATATAGTACATAAAACCATTCATAACAAATATCCAGAATAGGAAAATCTATAGTGATACACCCAAATAAGTTGTTTCCAGGTGCTGGGAAACGGGAAAAATGAGGGAATTGCCTAATGACATAGGGTTTCTTTTAAGAGTGATAAAATGTTTTAGAACTAGATAAAGTTGTGGACCATTGTGAATGTACTAAATGCTACTGAATTGTTCACTGTAAAATGGTTAATTTTATGTTATGTAAATTTTATTTAGTTAAAAGAAAAATGCAACCTAAGAAAGACAGAATTCTCATTGCAGGAATGTGGAAACTCTTCCTGCCCATCATAAACAAGTGGAAGGAAATGCTTGCTTCAGTCCTAACTCCCTGAGTGCACATGGACCTCTCCCACTGATTACATCCTGCCCTCTAATGCTAACACTGCTGTTCTGCATTTATCTTCACCTTCCTTTATCCTATTTACTGTCCCATTTACACTCACCTTTACATTATTTACTTTTGACTTTCACATTCTGAAACACATCTGCTGAAGTTTATTTTCTAATATATCTTGGTTCTAACTTTGATTCAATGCCTATTCCAAGGCAAAATGAATATGCTCATTTTTCCCTTTGAAAATCCATTGTAATCACATTCTTCCTGGCTACTTATTATTGAGTTGCTAAGAGTAGATCCACAACTACTTGTGGGAAGTTTATTACATAGGTTAGCCTGCCAAAACTAGATCTTTCATCAAAAGCATGCAAATGTATTTTTAAAAAGCCACATCCTTTAGCTTTCTTATTAATTCAGAATAAACAGGAATGTTTTGACTTTACAGAAAATGATGTTGAAAACCTTATAGGCATTATTCCCTGGAAACATTTTATAATTTGATTCAAACATTAGTAAAAAAAAAAATTGATGCCTACAGTTTCCTATTTTTCAGAACTTTTTATTCTTTTTTGTTAGATTTTCCTTTCCTTTTCTTTTCATTAAGATTCATCAGTAAGACTTGTGCTCTTTTTCTCATGTTGGACTCTCAACTTTCTTGAATTAAAGCCATTGTCTTCTTTGGCATAATCATATGATAGAAAGAAGAGCTTATTCAACATACTTTTGAAACATATTCTAAGGGCCAGGTACAACCCTTCACATTTTTGGTACCAAAATGAATGTCTTGATCTTGGCTTCAAAAAACTCATAGCCTAGTAAAAGAAGCAAATGAATAAAGAAATGTCCATTATAGGGGGCTTTATGTATAGAGGTTCTAACAGAGGCAAAAACAGTGTGCAATAGAATTGCCTAACTCTATGAAGCTAGTATGGAGAAGAAAAGGGCAACCCACTCCACTATTCTTGCCTGGAGAATCCCATGGACTGAGGAGCCTGGTGGGCTACGGTCCATGAGGTCACAAAGAGTCGGACATCACTGAGTGACTATCACTTCACTTCACATGAACGAGCAAAGAGGGAGAAAGAAGGTTATAAGATGAATGGATTAAAGAGAGAGCACAAAAGTGCTTCAAAAAGGTGATAATGTTTAATTGAGCCTTGAATTCTAAATAGTTTTCCAGGAGTATAAGAAAGAGAAAGGTACTCCAAACTTAAGGAACATCATGCACAGAAATTCCATGGCATAACATAATATGTCATATTTAAGAGCTGGACATAGTTCAACAAGACCACTCAAACATTAAGTGAAAAAAAGGGTAAATAATGAAACATAAAAATTCATAATGGTTTGGTTACAAGGAATTTGGGTGCTGTAATAAAGGGTTTGGACCATGTCATTAGGTAAAGGAAAGCCATAAAATGATCTTTAACCCAAGAGTAAACAGTTTAAAATTTTAAAATATGGACAATAGGTAGAAGGAAACAAATACAATCATTAAACAAAGAGGCTCTTAGGATGGTGCAGGTGAGTAATGATGAAGGCTGGACCTAAGGCACTGGTTGTGGGGATAGATAAGGTAAAACCAAATAATGAATGCAAAGGTCATTGACAGGAATGGTGAGTGATGGGAAATGAGAGACACTAATAGAAGGAGTCATAGAAATTCCCAGATTTCTTATTTGGTTAAAGGCATCATGTTCATAAGGTTGCTCAATATAATGATGTCAAAGGTGAAGCAAATTTGTGTCAAGAGCAATGACAAGTTCATTTTTAGAGCTAGAGAGTTTGGTTCAGTGGAATATTAGGTAGAACAACCCAATAGGTTATTATATATACAGGGCTTCAATTCAGGATAGAGTTTAGATTTATTTAGTCATTTTCTCCACTCTGTTAGAGACATGAATATGTCTGAGTTCTCAATTCTGGCTTGGGTCTTAGGGATTCAGGATATGTATGGAGTGAGAGAAACTGGACCACTGATTTGGGAATATGAAGCTCAGGACTTTGAATTGTGTCTAGGAATTTTTTTAAAAAAGGATAAAATTATCAAAATATAATGCAGTTCAACCAAAACATTAATTTGAAGGTGTCTAACAGAGAAGCTAAGTCTAAGTACAAGGACAACATATCAAAGCAGCAGAATTCAGATGGGAGGCACAAGTTACAGAGCTTCTCTCAGCCACCAAAGTATTTCCCCAGGTTATTTTAAAACCAAGTTAGCAGATGAGAACAGAGGCAGAGGAAGGATTAGCTCCCTAGAATCTTAAACAGTAGGTTTGGTATTCTTTCTTGACTTCCCTTGTGGCTCAAAAGGTAAAGAATCTGTCTGCAATGCAGGAGACCCATGTTCAGTCCCTGGATTGGGAAGACACCCTGGAGAAGGGAATGGCTACCCACTCCAGTATTCTTGCCTGAAGTTTTCCATGGACAGAGGACCCTGATAGGCTACAGTTCACAGGGTCCCAAAGAGTCGGACACAACTGAGAGACTAACACTTTAACTTTCACTTTGGGGGGGATTCTTTAATACAAATTAATAGTAAAATAATGAAAGAATAGTTAAGTAGGAAATGACAATCCACTCCACTAGTCTTGGCTGGAAAATTCCAGAGCTACTATCCATGGAGTTCTAAAGAGTCTGACATGATTGAGCACACACACACACACAGACACACACATACACACACAATGAAGAATAGAGTGAGAAACGTAGAGAATCCATAACAAAATGCTAGAGAATATGAATATATGTGACTTTTATGTTGGATCCTCTGAAAAGCAGACACCGATATGGAATAAGACATGCAAGAAATGTATTGAGGCAAATGCCTTTGAAAGATAAAAGGTGAAAGCAGGACAGGATAGGTAGTTTCAGACTAGAAATTTTGTTTGTCCAGATGATGGAAAGTTCCTGACACAAAACATCCATCTAGAATAATGGGTCATGTTTAGCAAGGCAGTGGGAGGAGGGACTCAGTCAGGTCAGAGAAGGGGGTGGGAGTGGGCAAAGAGTGTGCAGAGGCTGCAGCTGGGGCTTTTCAGCCAAAAATCCACCTCACAGCAGGGAATCTGATAAATGCATTTTTATGGCTGCCACAATAATAAACCAGGGGATTAAAGACTCTTAAAAGAAAAAAGTCACGGTTAAGATTAGAGTCAGGAAAAAGTGATACATTTGAATACCTGGAGAGGAAAAGGATTTAGGGAGGAAGATGTAGTCATGTAATGCAAGACGTGAAATCCTGAAAGGTATTTGATAAATCTTTCCTCTCTTTCACCAAATATTATATCAGAAGGTATTCCTAATCCATATTTTGGTGAGAAAATCTATTTTTATATATTTCTGTTGTCAGTGAAAATCTAACCAGTGAATTTTAATATTCTAAATAGATGTTCAAGTCACAGAATACTGACTTTATGAGGGTCTGCTTCCAAACAAAAATTTGGAAAGAACTTTCTATATGTCTCTCTTAAAATCATAACATATTCACATATTATTAGCATTTGTGGTGGTCATGGAAGTGTGGCCACTCAGATCTCCTTTGAAAAGAACCAACAATAGCAGAGATAATGGACTGACAGCTCCCAGCTACCAACATTCAGATCCATTGCAGCATTCACTTTGAAGACAAACCTGCCACAGGGCTGGGGCCCAGGCAGTGACTAAGCATGGCAAGAGTTCTAGAGATGGGCCATTGTGACCCAGTGTAGGATTCTGTTTGATCAAGACTTTCTCTCAACTGTGCTACTATCTGAAGCCTTCCCTCTCATCTTTCATAGGTGATTTGAAGGGTCCTCCCATTTTCATTCTACTCTATCACTTTTTAGCCTTTATATCTTTTTATTTCTATTTTTTAACCAAAATTATCTGTTTTGTACATTTGATTCCTTTTTGGTATCTACTTTTCAAAAACCTTAAACTAATACAATGCATTAAAATCTTTAAGTCTGAGAAATCTTTACAGGCCAAAAAAAAAAAAATTTAATTTTATTTAAATCAGTTTATTTAAAAATCTCCTGTTCTTTTCTTACAGGACAATTGCCATATCACAGAATTAGTAGAACATATTAAGTTTATCATTCTAATTTACTTAACCTTCTCAATTTTTTGGAATGTAATCAACTTTATCTTCCTACCCTTTGTCTTCTTAATTTCTTGATAGAACTCTTCAATTATATTTCAGATCCATACTCCACACCCTGCTGTTTGTTGAACTTAGTTCTAATAGAATTATTAAGCAGTTTCTAGGTATCATTTAAAAACTCAAATTCAATTTTAGCTGATTGTTGCTACCTTGAAATTGACACTGATTCTACAGCTCAATTTTTAGTTAGTATGTAATCTCTCTATGCCTCTGGAATTTTTTTCAGATTTTTCATGGTAAAACTGAAAACTGATCATGTTCCTATACTTAGATACTGTTCTCAAGCTATGCATTAATTGCAAATTATCATTTATATAGAGGATGTCCTAATCTATCTGGGATCAGCATGCTGACTGGGTATAGCCAAAAATTGAATTCCTAAAGCATATATATCAGTCATACACATATTCAACAGAAAGTCATTGAGAAAATTCAATATACCAGCCATACCCTGCAGTATTATTTGGACTGTTTCTACTAATTCTCATAGAAACTTAAATAGAAGGTATTACAGATCCCTGTTCAAAATCAAAGGATTCATTCTTCCACTTGCTTAAAGTGAAGTCAGCAAACAGCTCCCAAACATCATCATCTCAGTTGCTTTAGTTAGAGTCACCCAAGATCATGTTCTCTTCAGGGGAAGTCCAATGACTGACTACCATGCGGGAATAAAGCCTGGCTTCCTCATCCTAGCTTGTGATACTCACAGTGCTGTTCTAGATTCAAAACTCCCCATGGGCCTCCGAGACTGCATGTAGCCTAACTTCTCCCTCAGTTCAAGCCTGCTTCTTTCTCTTCTCTTTCAGAGATGGTGATTCCAAAAGCACTCCATAATAGTGTTTTACATGCTCATTTTCAACTCAATCTGCTTCCAAGGGACCCCATCCCATAACCTCCACCCAGTAATAGTTGGTATTGAACACGGTTCAAGAAAACAGAGATGATGGTGGGATTGTGTAACCAAATCATTTACCATCTTACCAGTAATGAGGATCCCATCACTGGGAAGTGGAGCTCAAATAGCCCTTAACACTGGTAACAATATGATTATTAAAAATTTTTATTAGGGTTAAAATGGAATGATAAATAAGTGGACAATAATTCACTAGCTAGTATAATATAAAAATATCTGAAATATGGAGAAAATAGAAACTACAAAGGCTGTCAAATCGAGTGACTGTGGCTAAGATCAATTAACCTTTGGGAAAGATAGAAAAAGGCTGAGAGTTAAATGTGAAAAAGTTACAATGCCTCTTATGTGACATACTAAAAGGTTCTCACATGCTCTAACTGGAGGGTAGAGATAGCTGGAATGAGCCCAAGAGCCTAAACATAAAAATACCAGAACTCCAAAGCAAGTCACACTTTTGGCCAAAGCAACTCCACAATAGTGGTTAAAAGTGTGGAAACTTGACACTTGGAGCAGGTATACCTGGTTTGGTGCATCTGCAAATCTGGAAACCTCAGTTTTCCTTGCAAGACAACAAATACCTAGCCCACTTTAAAATGTGCCCTCCACCCTTGCCATATAGCCCGCCATAGAGGCCAGCATAACACAAGTAGAGAAGTATTGGTCTATGTGATGGTTAATTTTACATGTCAACTTGCCTGGAACACAGGCCACGCATTTGCCCAGACATTTGACTAAACATTATTTCTAGATGATATTAGCATCTGAATCAGTAGACTGAGCAAAGCAGATTGCTCTTTCAAACATGGATGGACACCAGACAGTCTGTTGGGAGTCTGGACGAACAAAAAGGCAAAGAAAAGGAGAATTCACTCTTTCTTTCTGCCTGATTGTTTGAGCTGGGATATCAGTCTTCTGTCCTCAGACTGGGACTTACATTATCAGTTATCCTGGTTCTCAGACCTTCAGACTTAGATGGAAAGACAACACAGGCTTTCCTGCTTACAGATTGTAGAGCTTCTCAACTTCCATAATCACATGATTCAATATCTTGTAATAAATCTATTTATAACATGCATATATCTATATGTTTATCAACCTATACTTGCCTAAAGGTATAATTGTATTAGTCACTCAGTCGTGTCTGATTCTTTGCAATTCTATGTACTACAGCATGCCAGGCAACTCTGTCCATGGGATTCTCTAGGCAAAAATACTAGAATGGGTAGTCGTTCCCTTCTCCAGGGAACCTTCCTGACCTGAGGATTGAACCTGGGTCTCCTGCATTACAGGTGAATTCTTTACCATATGAGCCACCAGGGAAGCCCCTAGAGGTATAATATATATTTATTAAATGTGTTATATATATATATGTATGTGTGTGT
>SJYV01010810.1:1009535-1059347 GCA_006410875.1 Neotragus pygmaeus | reverse complement strand
TTCAATGCCATTCTCTCAAATCATCCCACCCTCTCCCTCTCCCTCAGAGGCCAAAAGTCTGTTCCATACGTCTGTGTCTCTTTTGTTGTCTCACATACAGGGTAATCATTACTATCTCTAAATTCCATATATATGTGTCAGTATACTATATTGGTGTTTTTCTTTCTGGCTTACTTCATTCTGTATAATAGGCTCCAGTTTCATCCATCTCATTAGAACTGATTCAAATGTATTCTTTCTAATGGCTGAGTTTCACTACTTTATTATAATTCACATTCTAAAATAGACCCATGTGGATGGTCTATAAACATGTTTTCCCTCAACTAATAAAATATAAACAATACTGTCATTTATTTATATCTATCTGTCTATTTGTGTATGTGTGTGTGTGTGTGTGTGTGTGTGTGTTAGTTACTCGCTCACTCATGTCCAACTCTTTGTTACCCCATGGACTATAACCCGCCAGGCTCCTCTGACCATGGGATTCTCCAGGCAAGAATATTGGAGTGGGTTCCCATTTCCTTCTCCAGGGGATCTCAACCCAGGGATCAAACATGGGTCTCCTGCATTGCAGACAGATTCTTTACCATCTGAGCCACCAGGGAAGCATTACTAAATAATTTGTGACCACATTTCCACAGACAAACCTTTAAGAGTCTAAACTCTTCTTAACATGATTTTATCATTAATTCAAGAAGAATATTCTTTTGATCTCCTTATCTATATTGATGATTTTATTACTGGGTGCAAAAAGTGTAACACCTTGAGCTACTGATAATTATTATATTATCATAGCCTCCATCTAATCAAAAATTTAAGAATTTAGCCTTAATCATATCTAGGTATCCAAAATTTGACTGTTTACACATAAAGTCATACCTTTTGCCTCTTATTTTCTAGTCAGTTCTTAGCTTCAATTTGAAAAGGAAATATAGTTGGCTAAAGAGATTTGGATCAAGGAAATCATTCATGTTCAGAATAATTTGGAATTTAAGAAATAAAAATGTTAAAATATTTAAATTAAAATAATTTTCTATTCCTGGTGAAATCGAGGGTAATCACCAGTTAGACTTATTAAATTATAGCTTTNTCCTATTTTTTATTTTTTTTATTTTTTATTTTTTATTTTTAATTAATTAATTTATTTATTTTTAAATTTAACTTTACAATACTCTATTGGGTTTGCCATACATCTACATGAATCCACCACAGGTACACACAAGCTCTGTAAACTGCCTTCATTACTCAAGCTCCTTTTAATTGTTTTGCTTTTTGGTTTGTTTGTTTTTTACAAAAATTGGCTTGTCCTCTAAGTGTCACGTAGCCTAAATGATAAAATGTTTTGCTCAGGAAGTTGAAGTCAGTTGTGTCCTTTTAAGCTCAAGCAAGTAATGACTGGTTGGGACAACTGACCCTCGAACTGTGCACATACAAGTGTCTAACTAGTGACCTTTAAACATCAAAGGAGAAAAAACTCCACTCTCAGTACATTAATGATGTCATTGCCTAACATTCCCTCCAGGAAGAAGTTTAGTCACCCCTGACCTGTGGCCACATGACTGGAAAAGGTCAATTTTCATTTCAATCCCAAAGAAATGCAAAGCCAAAGAATGTTCAAACTACTGCACAATTGCACTCATCTCACACGCTAGCAAAGTAAAGCTAAAAATTCTCCAAATCAGCTGTCAACAGTACGTGAATCATGAACTTCCAGATGTTCAAGATGGATTTATAAAGGCAGAGGGACCAGAGATCTAATTGCCAACATCTGTTGGATAATAAAAAAGCAGGAGAGTTCCAGAAAAACACCTACTTCTGCTTTATTGACTATGCCAAAGCCTTTGACTGTGTAGACCACAACAAACTCTGGGAAATTCTTCAAGAGATGGAAAAACCAGACCACCTTACCTGCCTCCCGAGAAATCTGTATGCAGGTAAAGAAGCAACAGTTAGATCTGAACATGGAACAACAGACTGGTTCTAAACCAGGAAAGGAGTGTGTAAAGGCTGTATATTGTCACCCTGCTTATGTAACTTACATGCAGAGTACATCATGCAAAATGCTGTGCTGGATGAGGCACAAGCTGAAATCAAAATTGCTGGGAGAAATACCAATAACTTCAGATATGCAGATTACACCACCCTTATGGTAGAAAAAGAAGAAGAACTAAAGAGCCTCATGATGAAAGTGAAAGAGGAGAGTGAAAAAGTTGGCTTAAAACTCAACATTCAGAAAACTAAGATCATGGCACCTCGTCCCATCACTTCACAGCAAATAGATGAGGAAACAATGGAAACAGTAACAGACTTATTTTCTTGGGCTTCAAAATCCCTGCAAATGGTGACTGTAGCCATGAAATTAAAAGACACTTGCTCCTTGGAAGAAAAGTTATGACCAGTCTAGACAGCATACTACAAAACAGAGACATTACTTTGCCAACAAAAGTCCATCTAGTCAAAGCTATGGTTTTTCCAGTGGTCATGTATGGATGTAAGAGTTGGACTATAAAGAAAGCTGAGTACCAAAGAACTGATGCTTTTGAACTGTGGTGTTGGAGAAGACTCTTGAGAGTCCCTTGGACTGCAAGGAGATCCAACCAGTCCATCCTAAAGGACATCAGTCCTGAATGTTCGTTGGAAGGACTGATGTTGAAGCTGAAACTCCAATACTTTGGCAACCTGATGTGAAGAACGGACTCATTGGAAAAGACCCTGATGCTGGGAAAGATTGAAGGCAGGAGAAGAAGGGGCTGACAGAGGATGAGATGGTTGGATGGCATCACTGACTCAATGGACGTGAGTTTGAGTAAACTTCAGGACTTGGTGATGGATGGGGAGGCCTGGCGTGCTGCAGTCCATGGAGTCGCAAAAAGTTGAACATGACTGAGCAACTGAACTGAAATAACCATGGCCCTGCCCATCAAAATAAGGCCCAGTTTACCCCTCAGTCAGTCTCTCCCATCAGGAAGCTTCCATAAGTTTCTTATCCTTCTCTGTCAGAGGGCAGACAGGTTGAAAGCCTCAATCACAGAAAACTAATCAAGCTGTTCACATGGATCACAGCCTTGTCTAACAGTGGAACTATGAGCCAGGCTGTGTAGGGCCACCCAAGACAGACGGGTCATGGTGGAGAGTTCTGACAAAACGTGGTCCACTGGAGAGGGGAATGACAAACCACTTCAGTATTCTTGCCTTGAGAACTCCATGAACGGTATGGAAAAGCAAAAAGATAGGACACTGAAAGATGAACTCCCCAGGTCAGTAGGTGCCCAATATGCTATTAGAATCAGTGAAAAACTAATTCCAGAAAGAATGAAGAGAAGGAGTCAAGGTAAAAACAACACCCATTTGCGGATATGACTGGTAATGGAAGTAAAGTCCAATGCTGTAGAGAGCAATGTTGCACAGGAATCTGGAATGTTAGGTCCATGAATCAAGGCAAATTGGAAGTGGTCAAACAGATGGCAAGAGTGAACATCAACATTTTAGGAATTAGCGAACTAAAATGGACTGGAATGGGTGAATTTAACTCAGATGACCATTATATCTACTACTGTGGGCAACAATCCCTCAGAAGAAATGAATTAGCCATGATAGTAAACAAATGAATCCAAAATGCAGTCCTTGGATGCAGTCTCAAAAATGGCAGAATGATCTCTGTTCATTTCCAAGGCAAATCATTCAGTATAACAGTAATCCAAGTATATGCCCTCACCAGTAACACTGAAGAAGCTGAAGTTGAATGGTTCTATGAAGACCTACAAGACCTTCTAGACCTAACACCCGAAAAAGTTGTCCTTTTCATTATAGGGGACTAGAATGCAAAACTAGGAAGTCATAAGATACCTGGAGTAACAGGCAAATTTGGCTTTGGAATAAAGAATGAAGCAGGGCAAAGGCTAATAGAGTTTTGCCAAGAGAACACACTGGCCATAGCAAAAACCTTCTTTCAAAAACACAAGAGAAGACTCTACACATGGACATCACCAGATGTCAACACCAAAATCAGGTTGATTATATTCTCTGCAGCCAAAGATGGAGAAGCTCTATACAGTGAGCAAAAACAAGACAGGGAGCTGACTGTGGCTCAGATTGTGAACCCCTTATTGTCAAATTCAGACTTAAATCGAAGTTCCCCATGCCTCAGCCTTATCTCACAAACATCTGGAGCCTCTTCAGTTCAGTTCACTTCAGTCACTCAGTCGTGTGCAACTCTTTGCGACCCCATGAATCGCAGCACGCCAGGCCTCCCTGTTCATCACCATCTCCTGGAGTTCACTCAGACTCACATCCATCGAGTCCGTGATGTCATCCAGCCATCTCATCCTTGGTCATCCCCTTCTCCTCCTGCCCCCAATCCCTCCCAGCATCAGAGTCTTTTCCAATGAGTCAACTCTTCTCATGAGGNCACCCTCACCCGGAAGGCCTGGGTGGCCCCTGCCACTCCTCTGCCCACACTTCTGCAGGGGCGCCCGGTGCAGTGGGATTCTGAGTCCAGGACTCCCGGGGGCAGAGGGCCCACGGACCCAGCCCTCCCACCACCACTCCCTGCCCTGAGACCCGGCATCCTGGCCGTCTCCCCACTGGTCCACACGCACACCAGCCAGGCCTGCACCCCAGGGCCTCTGCAGCGGCCGCTCCCACTGCCCAGACCCTCTCCTCCCGGATGCATGCACAGGCGTACACGCCTACACCCAAAACGTGAAGAGAGGCGGTGGCTGCACGTGAGAAAACCTAAAACGACTGTCGCCCGCTAAGGAAGCCAAGAGGCCTGCAGCCTGCCCGGGACCGTGGTCCTCCTGCTGCCCTAGCAGTCGCTGGGCTCCTCCCGGGAACTCACTCCACCCCCTTGAGGAAAATTACCTTACGGCACAGAAAGGCAGCTGGAACTCCAGCCATCACAACCACACTCCAGACTGTTGTAAGGAGAAGGGGAAGGAGAGCAAAGGGGCCCCCAGCTGCCTGCCTGTCTTTTGGGTAAATTTCTAGAACNGTGGTAAAGATCCCGCCTACTTCTGTAGGAGACCAAGTTCAATCCTTAGGTCGGGAAGATCCTCTGGAGGAGGGCATGACAATCCACTCCAGTATTCTCACCTGGAGAATCCTCATGGACAGAGGAGACTGGTGGGCTGTAGTCAATATGGTCACAAAGAGTCGGACGTGACTGAAGCGACTTAGCACACACAGCGACACTGGGAAAGGGCAGAATTTCCCAGTTTCTCACAGTTTCTCCAGCTTAGTTGCAGTAGTGCTAGTAGTTGTGGTTGTAGTAGGAGTAGCATCAGCAGTACATTTCAGGGACGGGAAGAAAGAGGGAGAAGACAGACCAACTGTGGAACATTAGACTCCTAACGAAAGTTTTTGTTTAGAATGACAGGTATGTTGACTATAAATAATGATTGATGATGTTTATAAAAAAATTTTGCATGTGTATATGAGCTCTTGCAAATTTGAGAGATTCCAAAATATATAAAATCTAGCCTGGTGTTTATTAATTATTGTTGGTGATTTGTAGTGAAATAGAATCCCCCCACCTAACATGTGTACACTTGCATTCCTTTGAGGAGTCCTTATTGTGCTTGTTTTCTTATGTATTGTAATAAAGAAGAAAGATGATGGGGGGGAGGGGAGTATGGGTGAGTGTAGATAAGGCGATATAAGCAATTGGATAGACTAGAGCAAAGGAAATACTTTCCAAAGCAAGGAATGGAAAATCAGGGTGATTTTGCAAGTATGTAAATATATTGAAGTCAAATCTCATACAAATATTTTAAAGTGTACTGGATTGTTAATCATAGTGTGCCAATAAAATATGACACAACAGATGTGCTTCTGGCAGATGCTAAAAAAAATCTGTTACTTTGTAGAACCACATCCTCCATAGTTATTGGTTAATTATATCCATCCCTATTGATGGAAATCACAGACTCCAGCTTCCCTAGAGCTTCAATTATGGTAATTAGTTCAATCTATAGACAAGCTGAGTTCACTGCACGTGTGTGTACCCTCAACACACATGGGTATACACATATCATTATATAATTTGAAAGCTTTCCTTTGTGTGTTGGATTACAAATTTATCATTTGTAGCAAATTATGAAAATATATAATTACTTTCTAACTAGTTAAAAAAGTATTTTCTTTTGTTATTTGCCTTTCTGTTTCTTTATATTCTTCGAGTATACTTTTAAATTATTCTTAGAATCTCTATGTCATAAACCTTAGAGAGAAAGATAAGAATCAGGCATAGAGGTATGAAAAATATTACCTCTCAGGTTTATAAGTATTCCAACCAGATTTTGCAATATTTTTTTTGCACTGTTCTATGTATAGTTTTAAAATTTGAAAGAACTCTTGTCTTATCTTGATTCTTTCTTTTTTATTTGATGTGCCAATACAGATGTGTAAACTTTTTTATATCCTTTTATGCTTCAGTTTTACATATTGCTTTTTTTAGGTGTGAAGTTAAAAAAATGATATTTTATAGTATAGGCAAATAAAATATCCTTGATCTGGAATTGAAGTTAGTTGAGATGAAAATGATTGGACAAGCACCTGTATCTGGGAAATGTGCTTGCAGCTTAAAATGTTCCATAACTGTTTCTGGCATCTGCACCATAAACAATGTCAGTTAAAACAGGTTTATGGAAATGCTACTTCTCTCCACATTCAGCTTTATGTCATTCTATATTCATAACAGACTTATTAGAAATGGTCTAAGGCCATATGAATACCAATCGTGGTTAGGATGGCTTACTAATTCATTTCATTTTCAATTCTAGCTTTGACTAAAACCTAGTTTTAAACTTAGGATGACTGAAGTTATAGAGATATATATGCAGATGTTTAGAGTATCTGCAATAGAAGACATGTTTGACTCCTTTAAGAAGCAGATTTTATATTCGTCATGATGTTTGGTACCATTCAATTATGTCAAGTCTATGAATGACTTCACAGCCTTTATGTATATCTATATTATACATTTAGATACTTACGAAAAGCCTGGAGAAAAAGTAGGTTAAAACCATTATTCCAGTCTATTGGTACCCTTTGGGTTGCTCCTAAGTCAAAATGTGAATAATTGAATATATTGGTTAAATTTTTGGTGAGAAGTACTTAAATACTAGAGAATCTCACAGAATAGACAAAATTGAAAAATTGAGAAGATGAAGTAATCTCAATGAGCTAGAATAAATATTATAAGCACTGATGACTATAGTAAATGATCCTTAAGTCTAGCAGAATATATGATATCCAATGTATTTTGTTTCAAGAGACCTCAACATCCTCAGCCTCCAGAAAAACAAATCCTAACTTGCTATCACTTTAAATGCCAGTATTTAGTTTATTGCTTTTAGGTAGGGTCATGATATGGTGTGAACTATAATACATGAAACATATTAAATTGAGGAGTATAAGCTCAGACCCATTCTTTCTTATGCTTATTTGCAGATCATCCACACTAATTTCTACTACACCCCAACTGCCCAGTGGGAACTTTTGTATGCCATAGGATTCTAAAGAATTGCATTAGGGCACTGATTCCAAAAGACCATGCCATTGTATCTGTGTATTTGATGGCAAGAGAAATAACCCAAACCAAGCATCCTCTTTATTATAATACTACAAATGAAAAGCTATGGACAGAGGTTCATAACACGATACAGTAGGCAGTGACCAAAACAATCCCAAAGAAAAAGAAATGCAAGAAAGCGAAGTGGTTGTGTGAGGAAGCTTTACACATAGCTGAGAAAGAAGGGAAGCAAAAAGCAAGGGAGAAAGGAAAAGATAAACTGAACTGAAGGCAGAGAACTAGAGAATACCAACAGGAGATAAGAAGGCCTTCTTAAATGAACAGTGTAAAGAGTAGAGGAAAACAATAGAATTAGGAAGACTAGAGATCTCTTCAGGAAAGTTGGAAATATCAAGGGACTATTTCATGCAAGGATGGGTACAATAAAGGACAGCAACAGTTTGGACCTAACAGAAGCAGAAGAGATTAAAAGGTGGCGAGAATACAAAGAATACACAGAAAAGGTCTTAATGACTGGGATAACCATGATGGTGTTGTCACCCACCTAGAGCCAGACATCCTGGAGTGTGAAGTCAAATCAGCCTTAGGAAACATTACTGCAAACAAAGCTAGTGAAGGTGATGGGATTCCAGGTGAGCTATTTCAAATTCTAAAAGATGATGCTATTAAAGCACTACACTCAATATGCCAGCAAATTTGGAAGTTTCAGCAGTGGCCACAGGACTGGAAAATATCAGATTTCATTTCTATCCCAAAGAAGGGAAGTGCCAAAGAATCTTTAAGCTACATTACAATGGCACTCATTTCACATGCTAGTAAGATTATGCTCAGAATCCTTCGAGCTATGCTTCAGCAGTACATGAACTGAGAAATTCCAAATGTACAAACTGGATTCAGAAAAGGCAGAAGAACTAGAGATCAAATTGCCAATAGTCATTGGATCATAAAAAAAAGCAAGAGAATTCCAGAAAAACACCTGCTTCATTTACTATGCAAAAGCATTTGACAGTGTGAATCACAACAAACTGTGGAAAACTCTGAAAAGGTGGGAATACCAGACTGATCACCTTAACTGTCTCCTGAGAAACCTGCATGCAGGTCAAAAAGCAACTGTTAGAACTGGATGTGGGACAATTGACTGGTTAAAATTGGAAAACGAGTACATCTGCATTAACTTTTATGCAGAGAATATCAAGTGAAATGCCAGGCTGAATGAACCACAAGCTGGACCAAGATTGCTGGGAGAAATATCAACAACTTTAGATATGTAGGTGATACCAATGGCAGAAAGTGAAGAGGAACTAAAGAGCCTCTTGATGAACGTGAAAGAGAAGAGTGAAAAAGTTGGCTTAAAACTCAGCATTCAAAAAACTAAGATCATGGCATCTGATCCCATCACTTCATAACAAATAGATGCAGAAATAGTGGAAACAGTGACAGATTTTATTTTCTTGGGCCAAATTCATTGTGGATGGTGACTGCAGCCATGAAATTAAAAGACTTGCTCCTTGGAAGGAAAGCTATGACAAATNTCCCATCACTTCATAACAAATAGATGCAGAAATAGTGGAAACAGTGACAGATTTTATTTTCTTGGGCCAAATTCATTGTGGATGGTGACTGCAGCCATGAAATTAAAAGACTTGCTCCTTGGAAGGAAAGCTATGACAAATCCAGACAGCATATTACAAAGTAGAGACATCACTTTGCCAACAAAGGTCCATATAGTCAAAGCTATGGTTTCTCCAGTAGTCATGTTTGGATGTGAGAGTTAGACTATAAAAAAGGCTGAGCTCAGAAGAATTGATTCTTTCCAGTTGTGCTGCTGGGGAAGACTCTTGAGAGTCCCTTGGACTGTAAGGAGATCCAACCAGTCCATCCTAAAGGAAATCAACCCTGAATATTCATTGGAAGGACTGATGAAGCTGAAGCTCCAATACTTCGGCCATCTGATGCAAAGAGCTGACTCATTGGAAAAGACCCTGGTGCTGGGAAAGATTGAAAGCAAAAAGAGAAGGGAGTGCAGAGAATGAGGTGTTAGATAGCATCACCAACTCAATGGACTTGAATTTGAGAAAACTCTAAGAGACAGTAAAGGACAGGGAAGCCAGGATGCTGTGATCAGTGGGGCCACGAAGATTTGGACAGAACTTAGTGACTGAAAAAGCAAGAACAACAGACATGATAGTCATGCTTAGAGACTCTAAGAAATAAAATTCAAGGGAACAGAAAACCTTGAGGAATAGTAAGAAAAATATGAACAGTGAAAAAAGTAGATTTAAGATCTATAGACAATGAGAACATGTCACTAACATGAGGCTTTGGTTGAAGACCACAATGTCTAGGGAGTAACTCGTTATGGACATTTGCTTGGTAAAACACAAATCTCACTATTCCCCCAACCCTTTGATAAGCTTTTTTTTAAATAAAAGGCTAATTAAATTATTCATTTTAATAATGTAAATAGGTAAAATTTAAAAATTAAAATGTAAACAGCAATAATTAACATCTATTAAGTGCTTGCTATGTCTCTGAAATTTTACCAACTGCTTTACTTGAATTATTTAATTTCAGTTCAGTTCAGTTCAGTCACTCAGTCATGTCCAACTCTTTGTGACCCCATGAACCGCAGTACGCCAGGCNGCTGACCCACACACACTAGACTCATATATTCAGAGGAACACGCCCATACCCTAAACTGTAACATGTGACGGGAATCAGATCACATCTAGCTCAACTTCGCATCCCCCAGAGTGCCATGCATGTGACAAATATATATTAGCCATTCTACTAGTCTCTAACCGCTACTTGGAGTCCTCCTCAAAACTGACTGACTTCAGGCACTCGCCAGAACAAGGAGAAAAAGGTGATCATCTAATAGATTTCCATGAGATGAGACTAGAACTAATTATTCACTCATTCTTCACTCAGTAAATGCTGCTGAACACCTACTCACACAATAAATTCTATATAGTAAGCTATGTTGGCCATATAGTGATAAACAGGCAGATAAATGTCCCTCTTGGAGCTTATAGTCTAATAGAGAAGAAAAACCGTATACTAGTATAGCTTACATGTTAAGCTGCAGTCGTGTCTGACTTTTTTGACCCTATGGACTATATCCCACCAGGTGCCTCCTTCCATGGGATTCTCTAGGCAAGAATACTGGAGTGGGTTGCCATGCCCTCCTCCAGAGGATCTTCCCAACCCAGGAATTAAACACGCACCTCCTGCAACTCCTGCATTGCAGGTGGATTGTTTATCACTGAGTGAACCAGGGAAGCCCACACAGAACAGACAAACTAACAAAAACCCATAATTCAAATTATCAATTGTTTTATGAAGATATGAATAGGGCAAATGATACAGAATAGGCTGTAGAAGGAAAAGGTAGTTAGGGAAGACCTCTCTGAGATGCCGTTTTAAAAGGATTCCTTGAAGAGAGGAGGGAACAGAATGTGTGGCAGCTCTAATGTGGGAAAAGACTGGGTGCCCTCAGCAAATTTAAGAGGCCCCTGGGTCTGGACGCATACATGGAGGAGGAGTGAATGACACTGAAGGAAAGCAGCCTGGATCATGGAGGACCTTGAAGGACATAGCATGACTTTCTAGTGTATTCATAGTGCAAGAAACAACAAAAAGCCATTGAAGAGGTCCAACGAAGGCAGGATAGGCTATACCCCCATTTTAAAAGGTTATCCTGGGGGATAAGTGGAGAAGGCAGTAGTCCCCTTTAACCACAGGGGGTATATTCCTAACTCCCCCAGTGGATGCCTAAAAATGTGGATAGGACCGAACCTATATATACCAGGATACTGTTTTTTTCTGTGTACATACATACCTATGATAGAGCTTACTTTCTAAGCCAGGTGCAATAAGAGATTAACAATAATAACTAGTAAATAACATATAACAATTTTAACAAGAGACTAATGATAGTTGTGTGAATAGGGCCTCGCTCTCTCTTTCAAAATTTCTTACTGTACCAAGGTAACGTCTTTTTCCATCTTAACTAAGCATTCACTACACACAGTGGCTGTAAGTTTTTCAGTTTAAAGTGCAACAAAAAAACTAGCACAAATTTCTATTTCCTTCTTTACAATTTCACAGATAGAAGATTCGTTCTTCCTGTAAGTCTTAGTAATCTCAGCATACAATGTTTTTCTTTCCCTATTAGGTAGAGAACTTGCCCATCTCACTGAAAGGAAGCACTTTACAACTTGTCTTTGGCATATCCAAACTGCCAGCGTCTCTCCTCTTGTGTTTTGGGGCCATTATTAAGTAAAATAAGAGTTACTTGCAGCAAGCACTGTGGCACTCCCATGGTCGCTCTGATAACCAGCTGAGTTATTTTTGCCAAAAGGATGATTCATATTTGGGGCGGACCTAGAGGGACCATCGCCAGATTTCGGCACAGGTTCTACTCAGAATGTGGCTCCTTTTAAAATTTACCAGTTGCTAATTTCTAGAATTTTCCATTTAATACTTTTAGATCAGGGTTGATCTTGGGTAACTGAAAAACACAGACAGCAAAACCACGGATAATGGGGGACTACAATACATCAGTCGTGGAGATTTATAAGAACCATTCCTTCAACAAGAGAACATCATACTTTAATCTGACAAAATCTTCTCCTAACTAATGGAACCTCATCCGATACACTCAGAAAACCCCACTGGGTGTGCCTCAGTTTTCTAGGTACCTAATCACACCATGGAACTCATCACCACTTCAGAAGTACACTGGGACCCTGATGCCGCGAATGCCGGTGAGTACCTTGCGCTTTGACCCTGAATCCATAATGGGTTTTCTCATTAACAGCGTCATTCTTTTAAGAAGAGAGTCGGACACGATTGAGCACACACACAAGCATTCCTTTTTGGCTTGCTTTCTCACAAGTTTGTTTATATACTTTCCAGTTTTATCACTAAAAGGCCATATTTTAAAAAGCAAAACTTCAGAACTGACTCTTACCTCCCACTGCAGTGCTAAGCTGGCTCCCCCAAACCTTATTTGACAAAGGTNGCATTCCTTTTTGGCTTGCTTTCTCACAAGTTTGTTTATATACTTTCCAGTTTTATCACTAAAAGGCCATATTTTAAAAAGCAAAACTTCAGAACTGACTCTTACCTCCCACTGCAGTGCTAAGCTGGCTCCCCCAAACCTTATTTGACAAAGGTGATGTGTGGGCACATCTCAACACATACAGACACACACACAGTCACACTAGGGGCGATGGATGAAGGGAACCAAAAGTTTTGTAGTTTTGTTTTCCTTTTTTCTAGGGCAAAAGTAGAATAATACCTTGAAGGTCATGTAACATCTCAGTGGCTCAGATCGCCCCTCTACAATAGCTCCTTCCCCCTGCTTCAAGGAGCTATTTAAAGGACTCAATTCTCTCCGTGTCCAGCCTTCCTTCAGTTCAGAAAACATCAGTGCATTAGAAAAACATATCTATTCCCTGTGACCTAAATAATATCCTAGGTAGCCTGAGTTGATATATCAACTAAGATGACAAATGCATTACCAGGAGGACCCTAAGCTGAAGATAACATAGCTCAGGGAGGGATATTCTCTCTATATTGAAGGTTAAGCTCCACGGTTCAAGAAACAAGGGTGTCACTAGTCAGTAAATTCGGAATACAGTCTGGTTCATCTGTGTCCCTCATAGCCCAATTTATGCAACAAATCTGCATCTACAATTATGACAATAAACTTAGAGGATACAGGAAATAATTATTAACAATCTATGTTAAGCAATGATGTGCTGAATGCACTTAATCTTTCTAGTATAATGTTATGGATAAGCAATTATTATTGTCCTCAATTTATAGAGGATAAAAACCTAGCTCCAGTAGATTAAGGAATCTGCCAAGTTTACATTTTAAGTGACAGACATGGGATCAAATCTGGGTCTGTCTAATCCCAGCTCTAAACTCTTAGTACTATAAAATGCTGTTCATTGTCTTCAAGAAGATCACACAGCGTTAGTGGCTCCATCGTGTCCAACTCTGTGATCTCATGGACTGTAGCCTTCCAGGCTTCTCTGTCCATGGAATTCTCCAGGCAAGGATATTGGAGTGGATTGTCATTCTCTTCTCCTGGGGAACATCCTGACCCAAGGATTGAACCCAGGTTTCCTACATTGCAGACAGATTCTTTACCTTCTGAGTCACCAGGGAAGCTGACACAGTGAGAGAGCAAAAGCAAAATTTACTTCTATGTACCTTGGAAGTTGCTATGTATGGTGGTCCCTGTGGGAGCTCAGAAGAGATATTTCCTGGACAGAAGAGTCTGAAGAGAAGGTAAAGTATGAGCTGAATCTGTGGAGCTGGTGTAACATAGAGATTATAATTTACTGTCTTGGAGGTATATTGCCTGAGCTTTAATCTGGTAAACTGACTTTGTGTTCTTGTTCAAGTTATTAATTTTAAGTTTTCACTTTCTCAGTTTCCCCATCTATCAAATGGGGATGAAATTTATATGTTTCAATAGGTCAATATGGGGGTTTAATGAGTAAAGTGATGTCATACGCTTAGAAATTTGGCATATAGTAAGCATGTCGTGCCGCCGCTGCTGCTAAATTGCTTCAGCGGTGTCCGACTCTAAATGTTACTAATTCCTATTTTTATCAAAGTAAAAGTAGGAGATTATCAACATATATTAGATGGTAAAGGAAATGGCATTCTAAAGTAAAGGAATATTTGCAAAAGCTTGCAAAGAGAGAATATGACACAGTCAAAGCATTTTTTTTCATTTTATTTAAAAAAATTTTTATGGGAATATAGTTGATTTNTATATATATATATATATATATATATGTGTGACTGAATCTCTTTTGCACACCTGAAACAGAAACAACAGGGTAAATAAATTATACTTATATAAAAATTTTTTAAGATTGTTGCTAATTAAAAAAAGAATAGTTAGTGGTTTTTAAATTATTATTAAAGAAACATAAAAAGCTTTTATGAAACTTTAAGCAGTTATTGTTAATGAGTATCTTGTATGTACCTGGAACTCTTCCTAGAATGTTTTTAACCTCACAAAAGTTCACATTTTTCTTAGAAAACAGGCAGTAAATGGTAGTTAGACAAATAAATGAAGATTATAAAGGTGATGAATAGAGAGATAGATGAAAGAAGGAAGTTGATGCTGTGGTGCTGGAGATGACTCCTGAGAGTCCTTTGGAATGCAAGGAGATCATTGCAGTCAATCCTAAAGGAAGTCAACCCTGAATATTCACTGAAAGGATTGATGCTGAAGCTGAAGCTCCAGTATTTTGGTCACCAGCTGACTCATTGGAAAAGTCCCTGATGCTAGGAAAGATTTAGGGCAGGGGAAGGGGGCAACAGAGGATAAGATGGCTGGACGGCATCACCAATGCAATGGACATGAACTTGCGCAAACTCCAGGAGATGGTGAGGGACAGGGAGGCCTGGCATCCTGCAGCCCGTGGGGTCACAAATAATCAGACATGACTGGACAACTGAACAACAATAAAAAAAGAGAGCTAAGTGATGATAAACGAAAATAGAACCAAAATAAAACAGAGTAACAGTGGGGTGGTGCAAGCATTGAAAAGTCTCTTCTTTCCTTTCTCCTTCCCTCCCTTCTTTCTTTTTTTCCTCCTTTCTTCACTTTACTTTCACTTCTCTCCTTTTATTTGCTTAGAAGGCGATGGCACCCCTCTCCAGTATTCTTGCCTGGAAAATCACATGGACAGAGAAGCCTGGTAGGCTGCAGTCCATGGGGTCCTTAAGAGTTGGATACAACTGAGCAACTTCACTTTCACTTTTCACTTTCATGCATTGGAGAAGGAAATGGCAACCCACTCCAGTGTTCTTGTCTGGAGAATCCCAGGGACGGGGGAGCCTGGTGGGCTTCTGTCTATGGGGTCACGCAGAGTTGAACACGACTGAAGTGACTTAGCAGCATAGCAGCAGTGTTCACCAGGAATAGCAAGAGTGTGCGAGGAGGAGTAGGATGAAAGAGCCGATTCTGGTGAGCCTTATATATCTTGATAACTTTGAAATTTGCTATGAAGCCAAAGGAAAAATTTTGGCGAGAAAAGTGAAATTGATCGATTTGCTTTTTAATGATCTGATCTTCAGTTTAAATGAACTTTAAGTCACTATGCTAGCTGCAAAATGAAGATAAAACTAAATTCCATTGGTGAGGGAAGAATCCAGGAGACCAGAAGAAATAGAGATATTTTATCTATCCTTTCTTTCCTCAAATATTTATAGAATATCTAATTTTCATCAGATCCAGTATTATAGCAGTAAATAAAAGATTAAAAATTGGAGCCTACATCCTAATGGAAACCCTAGTGGAAAGAAACCAACAGTAAAAGACAAAACTATAACATATAGTATGTTAGGTAGCAATAAATCCAGTAGAATAAAATGAAGAGGAGCTGCAGATATCTAATATGCAGTTTTAAATTGAATGGGCAGCTTTATTGCTAATTTTGATGTCTTGCTGCTGCTGCGACTGCCAAGTTGCTTCAGTCATGTCCGACTCTATGTGACGCCATAGACGGCAGCCCACCAGGCTCCCTCGTTCCTGGGATTCTCCAGGCAAGAACACTGGAGTGGATTGCCATTTCCTATTGGTATTTAAATAAAGGCCTGAAGGAGATGAAATGGTAAACTGTGTAGATATCTGCTGAGGAACCTACCAGGTAGATGGACACAGTAGTTGCTAAGACTGTTCATAGTAGAGTGAATGGTATGTTAAGGAGCAACAAAGAAAAAAGGCAGTGTCCACAGAGCAGAAGGAGAAAGAGTAGAAGGCGAGGACAGACATAAAAGTGAGGGAAGGAAGTAAACTGAGTCTTAATAGAGCACTCATAACTTCTTTGGCTTTTACTCTGAAGGAGAAGAGGAAATTTTGGAGGGATTTGATTAGAAATAACATGATCTGCTTTACCCTTTAAAGGGAGCACTCTTGTGGCCTTATTGAGTCTAAATTTTGTTGCCTTATTGAAAATAGAACAGGGGGCAGTGGTAGAAACAGGGAGAAAGGTTCAGAAATTACTACAGTTATCCAGATTGTTGTTATTATGGTTCATTCTCTAAGCCATGTTCAACTCCTTTAGACTCCATGGACTTCAGCACAAGTGGCTATCCTGTCCTTTACTATCTCTTGGAGTTTGCTCAAAATCATGTCCATTGAGTCAGTGATGCTATCCAATCATCTCATCCTCTGCTGCCCCCTTCTCCTTTTGTCTTGAGTTTTTCCCAGTATCAGGATCTTCTCCAATAAGAGAACATTATACTTGGAACTGAGGTGACAACCTCAGTTGAGGTCCTGCATATATTTTAATGATCAAGCAGATAAGATATTTGACAGTTTGGGGGTACAGCATGAGAATAAGAGAGAAGTATGACTCAGCTTTTTTTGTTTGATTAATTAGAAAAGTGACTCAAGTGTCTAGTATGTTTACTGGAAAAATTAAGGGCTATTTACAGGACTGGGAAGACTGAAGAAAGCAGGTTTATGGGAGGGTGGGCAACATCACAAATTTGATTTCAAATATTTTAAGTCTAAAATGACAACTGGCCACAGATGGGAACAGTTCTGGGATTCAGATGACAGGTCCAAGTGGAAGATAAAACTTTTGTTGTTGCAAATTATACAGGCTGTTTAAAACCAAGAGAATAGGTAGAATTAGAGAAAAGAGTAGATCTGAGGAGCATCCAAGGTCAGGGATGTAGGAAGAAGCAGAAAAGGAAGCTAAGAAGAAATGGCCTGTGATGGAGAAGGAAATCTAGGAGAATGTGGTATCATTGAAGCTAGGAGAAGAAAATTTCAAGGAGAATCCCATGGGAGGAGCCTGGTAGGCTGCAGTCCATGGGTCGCTAAGAGTCAGACACGAATGAGCGGCTTCACTTTCACTTTTCACCTTCATGCATTGGAGAAGGAAATGGCAACGCACTCCAGTGTTCTTGCCTGGAGAATCCCAGGGACAGGGCAGCCTGATGGGCTGCCATCTATGGGGTCGCACAGAGTCGGACACGATTGAAGTGACTTAACAGCAGCAGCAGCGGTAAGTGATCTACTGAGTCCAATGTTGAATTAGGTTACACAAGATGAGAGCGAAGAACAGACCATAAGATATAGCATGGGGGTCATTGGTGCACTTGAGAAGAGCAGGTGGAGTGGTGGAAGCAAAAGTAAATAGGATGGGTTTAAGGGGGGATGAGGATATTCTGGAAAATAACAGGCTTATATTCTTCAAATGTTAAAATCATGCAATACAGGCTGGGATTAAAGTAGTAAAGGGATAATATAAGTAAATGAAAAAGGTGATAACAGACCAGAAAATTTTTTCTTCTTTTGCTCTATAGAACATTAGTAGAACGATTCATGATACCTGAATAAGGTAACTAAATCATAATAATTTTTATCAATATCATCTTCATGACTCTAATAGTTATGCTTTTTTGTGGAAAAGATATTGGTTTTGAAGAAATATATGCTAAAGTATCTATGGTTAAAGGGCATTATATCAGGAACTTTGTTGATTTTTTCCTTTTATTTTTTAGCAACTTAAGTCATTCAGAGGCAAAGAATGAAAATTGATGTAGTAAAATAACATTTGAGGAATCTGAGTAATGAATATGTGAGAATTGTTTGTTCTATTTCTGAAACTTTTCTGTAATTCTGAAGTATTTCAAAATAAAATGAAAATGAACAGTCAAAATATTAAAAAGTAAAAGAAATAAAGGGAGAGGGGAGGGGGAAATAAAGGGAGAATCAGCAGACTAATTTGGGTACATCTCTTTTTCCTTTTATAACTTTCTAATTTGCCTATTCTTTAATAAACTATACCTTATTTTACAAGTATTTCTTTATTTTTATGCACCTAAATCAGTGGATCTTTCTTTTTCTTCTTCTTCTTTTTTTTTTTTTTGAAAAAAATCTATTCCTTCTGCTTGAAACTAATGATAAAGGGTATATTTTTTAAAGTGCAATATCTCCTTGATTTTCTGAACAAGACTGAATCCTAAATAATGTGACAATTCTAGACCTTGAAAAAAATTTTTTCAATCTTAGAGTTTACAATAAATTTATTGAACTTTTCTGTTCTTCAGTCTAATAAGATTGCATGTTCTTTATATAATTAATTCCTTCATTGCTCTGTATTTGTTCATTAATATTAATAAAAATCTCCCCATCATTCTCTGTAGCAAAGCCATTCTCAGTATTTCAGAAATCTAAAGTTATAGTCATAACCCACGAAATACACAAATCCAGAGCCAAGCTGATAACAACCTCTGCTGCTGCTGCTAGGGAGATGATTTTTAACTCTGTAGACAAGGACTTGAATCTAAGTTCTTATAATTACCACAGTTGCCCCTCTGAGCCCTGGAAATGGAGATACAATGTTGAGTGAAGGCAAAGATTTGTAATGAGAAAAAAAGATGAGACGTTTCTAAAGGAAGTTGGGTGTTTTTCTAAAAGACTAGGAAGATAATTCAGATGAAAGGATGAAGAATGAGGAAGAATTTTAGTTGAGGGATACCCACTGAAATTTAACACTGATAATAACCAGGTGTAGTTCATCTGGGAGGAAATGGGATCTCGTGAGGAGACAGAATTGAGTGACCTTGATCACGAGACTAGGTAACATATGACTGTTCTTCCCAAAAGAATGAGAGCTAAGCTCCATTTCATTAATTTGCTAATGTCTTTCCTTCTGCTATATATATGTCTTCCTACACTGTTCATGACAGTGTATGCATATGGGCAGGCATATGCCCATGTCTGCCTCATTTAAAGATGATTCTCATCTAGTCTCCCCTATCATTGATAAGTATGCCCCAGGACTTAATCCTATAGTATAAAACTCCTGTACACATCTGCTCTCAATCTTCTCAATTTTGTCAAAGATTTTATTTATCTATATCACTCTGCCAGCTGGCCAGACAGCATGAATTGGAGATGAAAGTTAGAAAGATTTCCTGTTTCCTGGTATAAAGGCTGCAAAAGCATAATCAAAACTGAATCAGAATTTCAGCTCTGCCATTTGCTCGTTGATGTTAAGCTACCTCCATTAGCTTCTATCTTCTTTCTGTAAAATGTGCGGGTAAGGATACCAGAGAGGTTTGTTGAGAATAAAAAACGTGATGATTTATAAAGTGATAGTAGTACATAGCACAAAAACTCAATATATGTTAGCTAGAAATAGTGACAATAAAAGCAGTGGTTGTATTTATATGAATGCACTACTTATTAGTACATTNGAGAGGTTTGTTGAGAATAAAAAACGTGATGATTTATAAAGTGATAGTAGTAAATAGCACAAAAACTCAATATATGTTAGCTAGAAATAGTGACAATAAAAGCAGTAGTTGTATTTATATGAATGCACTACTTATTAGTACATTTTAGGATTCTTAATTAGCATATATATATTTATGAAATAAAGTTCTAGCTGAGATCTCATGTGTAGGCAATAGAAACTTTGCTTTAAAACTAACAGGTAAATAATTTTGTAGAGACTGGATTTCTCTTCAGGGAGACTATGGATAGTTTAAGCTATTACTAATGAGCACACTCTCAGTTAATCAAAAGAAAAAGTGTGAGATGCTTAAAATATAAAGTTGGGTTGGATTTTCAACTGTTTGCTACCAATGCAGGTAACCATGTACTGATACTAACTTTACATTGTATCTGTGGACTCTGTGATAATCAGCTAGCTTGTTAGCATAGAAACCCGTTGATTGGCAATGACTCAGTCCAAGCGTGACTCAGAAAAAAGCTTTCACAAAGATACTTTAAGATTCTGAAATGCAAAATATACCCCAAATCCCTCCTACCAGTTCCAGTCTTCTCGCACTATAATTACCATAACTTTCAACTACAATACAATCTATCTTATATACATGAACTCTGCACCCATTTAATTTTTTGTCTCCTTCAACATCTGACCTTCAGCATGGGTGAATATATGTTTTCCCATCTTGGCACTTCATCTTGGCTCTCTATTCCAAATCTCAATCCTCCTAAATTTATTTTTAAGATAATTTCATGCCTTGCATACAAAAGGGATCCAGAGACTGTGTGCACGTGTGTAACTAGGCATACTAACTTAACCAGCCAGAATGAAAAGAAACAAAGGAAATACAAATGTGTGGCTCCTCAGAGGTGGTCTGCCTTAAGAAACCTTTTCCAAGTGAGTGGGTGAGAGAATACAGTTTGACAATTCTCTGCCCCTTTCTCAGTTCATTGTCATTTTAGACCTCTTAAAATTAGACCTCTTAAAATTATTAAGATTTTAAGTGAACAGACAGACACAGCCATATCCAAAAAAGTTTGAAGAAATGAAAATTCTCTTTTTAAAGAAAAGTCATTGAATGTTCTACAGAAAACCAATTTTGACACCAGTCTTTACAAAGCCGGACTTAGACACAAAACATGCTGGCATTGCCAGGAACATTGTCCATTGAAGAGGATTAAACCTAGAAATAAACAAAGATTCACTAACTGGGGGCAGGGGTGTACTCTCAGGAAAAATTGGTTGGAATAGTAGAATAGATTTTCCTATTTTGAAAATGATTTGTACTAGGTCATCTATCCTGTAAGCAAGTCATGAAAGTAAAGAATTAAGCTTTGGTTTCCTCCCCCCCGTGCCAGCAGGTTTGCTGATTATCCTCATTCTATTAGAATACCAGTGATGTTCTCGTCCTAAATACAGGGAATGGATAGAGTAAGATAATTAATCTTTCAGGGATACATGGTTGGATTTTTGGAACTTCGGCAAAATCAGCCTATGAACACAATTTAAAAAAAAAGCAGTATTCAAAGTTTTGAAGACCACACACACACAAAAAAAACCGTGACAACAGTTAAAAGATACATAGTATGTTTCATAACTCAGTTGTGCATAGTATAATCTATATTATATAAACACTATATAAAGACCTTTTCCAAAATTTTTCATACATTTATATTCAGAGGATACAAAGATTAGACATGTGCATGTAAGTGGTGGTGGGAGGAGCAAAGACTGGTGGTTGGGAAAAATGAATGCTGAAAGATAACCATTTCCTAACAGAAAGTAGATATACTCATTTCTGTTACTGTGTATGAAATTTCCAAACATACCAATTCTGCATAACTTACTCAATTTCTGCACCCTAAATTGCCACAATCCTTGTTTATTATCATATAGCTTCTGAGGGTCACAAGCCAAGGTACCCCTTGGCTGGGTCCTCTGCTCAGGGTCTCCCGAAGCTGAAGTCAAGTTGTTGGCTATGTTGTATTCTCATCTAGAGGCTCAACTATCAAAAATGTCACATCTTAATGCCCTCAATATCTTAGCAGAATTCATTTCTTGTACTGCTGAATTCATGGCAGCTTCATTCTTCAAATCTATCAACACACATGCACACACACATACAACTGGGAGTGGTGGGAGGAGAAACACTTCCAATCACATACCTCTAGATCATCTTTTAAAAGGCTTTCCTGGTTAGATCAGGCTTACACAGAATAATTTCCTTTTTGAATAACTCAGCTGATTAAGGGTCTTAGTTACATACAGCCACACAAAAATTCCTATACTCTTGCCATATAATGTAACATGATTGCAAGAGTGATATTCTTTAAGCTCTGCCATATTCTATTGGTTAGAGCAAGTTGTACATCCCTCTTAAACTCAAGAGGAACTGATATGGATCTCACAAAGGTGTGAATGTCAAGAGACAGAAATCATGGTTACCATATTAGAATCTTACCTTTCATTGTAGATAAGCCCTAAAACATCAAAAAATAGCAGTATAAGTGTGTGAATGTGTTTTAATATGGAGACAGAATCTAAAGAATCAGCTAAAATATATATAAATGGTTAAATTGTAGGAGATGTAAGAGATATGGGTTCAATCCCTGGGTCTGGAAAATGCCCTGGAGTAAGAAATGGAAACACACACCAACATTCTTGACTGAAAAACTCCAGAGACAGAGGAGCCTGGTGGACTACAGTCCATGGGGTTGCAAAGGGTCAGACACAACTGAGCGACTGAGCTTAGCAGCACAGCGTAGCATACCATATAGAGTAGCGCATGGGGTGTGGGTAATTTATTTTGTAGTTAACTCTTTAAACTATGTAGAGGAATATATTATTTATTTTAATTGGATTTTATTTTTAACAGATAATTTGTTTTTCAGTCTCTCAGTCATGTATGACTCTGTGACCCCATGGACTGCAGCACGCCAGGCCTCCCTGACCTTCACTATCTCCCAGACCTTGTTTAAACTTATGTCCATCGAGCTGGTGATGCCATCCAACCATCTTGTCCCCTGTTGTCCCCTTCTCGTCCTGTCTTCAATCTTTCCCAGCTTCAGGGTCTTTTCTATTGAGTCAGGTCTTCACATCATGTGGCCAAAGTATTGGAGCTTCAGCTTCAGCATCTTTCCTTCCAGTAAATATTCAGAATTGAATTCCTTTAGGATTCACTGGTTTGATCTTCTTGCACTCTCAAGAGTCTTCTCCAGATAATTATGTGGTCACAAAAAGTTGGACACAACTGAAGTGACTTAGCACACGTGCATGCACATACAGAAGGTGTTTAAACTTTTCTCCAAAAATAAAAAAAAAATGGAGGCAGAAAATTTGGGCTTGAAAGCAATTCCTGAGAAAAGATCTGGGAGTTTTTGTTGACTATAAACTCAGAGTAAGTCAATAATGAGCTACTGTTGTTAAGAAAAAACAAATGTGATCTCAGGCTCGCATTCATAGAAATATGATGAATGGGGGGGCGGTGGCTACAGTATTCTTCATTGAAAATATCACATTTGAAGTTGTGTTCATTTNTGACTATAAACTCAGAGTAAGTCAATAATGAGCTACTGTTGTTAAGAAAAAACAAATGTGATCTCAGGCTCGCATTCATAGAAATATGATGAATGGGGGGGCGGTGGCTACAGTATTCTTCATTGAAAATATCACATTTGAAGTTGTGTTCATTTCTAGGCCCCTAATTTAGTACTGTTTTACTATTTTTAGAGCATCGATGGTTGATTTTTGTTTTAGAGTCAGTATGTCGTCTCTGTGGAAAAGTTTAGAAAAGAAAAAAACTCGACAATATAAATACTTGAAAATGCATATCATAAATATTTTGGTGCTCATCTTTTAAGCTTTTTTCTCTACATGTACACATTGGTGCTGGAGAAGGCTCTTGAAAGTCCCTTGGACAGCAAGATCAAACCAGCCAATCTTAAGGGAGATCAACCCTGAATATTCACTGGAAGGTCTGATGCTGAAGTTGAAACTCCAGTATTTTGGTCATCTGATGTGAACAGATAACTCATTGGAAAAGTAGCATATGCTAGGGAAGATTAAGGACAGAAGGAGAAGAGGTCATCAGAGGATCAGATGGCTGGAGAGCATCACTGATGCAATGAATGTGAACTTGGGCAAACTCAGGGAAATGATGAGAGACAGAGAGGCCTGGCATGCTGCAGTCCATGGGGCTGCAAACAGTCAGACTCAACTGAAAGACTGAACAACAACACACATTGTATGTCATACTATACTATACATGTCATACTATATATGTACTTTGGATTTTGCTTAATTTATACTATATTATAGAAAACTTTGTTTTCAGACAAAATGAAAGGCAGTGTAGTTATTGCATTGAGATATGCAAATATGTTAGTGGAATAAAAGAGAGTTCAGAAATAACCCTACTTATATGTTGTCACCAAATTTTCAGCAGAGATAAAAAGGCAATTTACTGTACAATAGACATTTCTTCAATAACAGTTTATAAATGGCCAGTAAGTACATGAAGTGGCAGTCAACATTAATAGGCCTCAGGGCAATGCAAGTTACAAAGGGATATTACTTCACATCCATTAAGATAACTATACTCAATAGCAAGTGTTGGTGAGATAGTAGCAAGTGTTGGTGAGGATGTGAAAATATGGAACCCTCATACACTCTGAGACTTTATGTTCTGGGGCTCCAAAATCATTGCAGATGGTGACTGCAGCCATTAAATAAAAGAATGCTTGCTCCTCAGAAGAAAAGCTTTGATCAACCTAGAAAGCATATTAAAAAGCAGAGACATTACTTTGCCAACAAAGGTCCATCTAATCAAAGCTATGGTTTTTCCAATAGTCATGCACGGATGTGAGAGTTGGACTATAAAGAAAGCTGAGCGCCAAAGAATTGATGCTTTTGAATTGTGGTGTTGGNGCCTGGCATACTGCAGCCCATGGGGTCACACAGAGTCATACGAAACTTAACGACTGAATAACAACAACAAATCCCAAATACTAGCTCAAAAAAAGAGAGAATTTTAGTTAAGAGAAACAATACAATTGACCTTTGAACAATGCGGGGGCTAGGAGTAACAACCTCACGCAGTTAAAAAGTGTGACTTTATCATCTATATCCACCTACCCTCTAGTATCAATTTTGATAGATAAAATATACATATTGTTTTTTTCTTTTCCTCCCTACAACTTTATATTTATATGATACTAGTTAGAATGTCATATATCATGTAGGAAATAGTAAATTTATCATTATAAATAGCACACTACACTCANAGTATCAATTTTGATAGATAAAATATACATATTGTTTTTTTCTTTTCCTCCCTACAACTTTATATTTATATGATACTAGTTAGAATGTCATATATCATGTAGGAAATAGTAAATTTATCATTATAAATAGCACACTACACTCAAAGTAAAACGAGTGTTAACAGTTTACCTATATAAAGCAGATGTCTACATTGTTTTTCCTTTGTGAAAAAGTTTCTTTACTTTTTACAATATTTGATTATGCAAATATCTTCAGCAACTAGATACTGTAATGAGTCATTTTTGGAGATTGAATAAGGCATTTGGATTGTGATTTGTTGAATAAGGCATTTGAATTGTGATTCGTTGAATAAGGCATTTGGATTGTGATTTACATTTNACAATATTTGATTATGCAAATATCTTCAGCAACTAGATACTGTAATGAGTCATTTTTGGAGATTGAATAAGGCATTTGGATTGTGATTTGTTGAATAAGGCATTTGAATTGTGATTCGTTGAATAAGGCATTTGGATTGTGATTTATATTTGTTTGAGTGTTTGTTTTAAAAAAGCTAATTTATAGCCATTATGTTTAGAATCAAAGTTAGAAAAATCCCAAAAAGTTCTACTAAAATAACTGTTGTGTTCCAAAGTGGTCATAAGATGGTCTTCAGAACTGAAGATCTGTACCAGTAACAACAGTAGCCTATGTTCCAAAAAAAATCTTTCAGTAAAAGACTACAAAAAATATTAGTAGAAAGGAAAATACTTAACTTCTACCCTCTGATGTATTCTTAATCTTAATATAAAGAGTACAAAGATGACTCTTTTATCACAACAAGAGAATTCTCATCATACCTCTCATGAGAAGGTAAATGTCAGTTGTACTCACCCCTGAATTGTATATTTTGGCTCCTTTTGTTAATCAAGACTGAAATTCCTATTGATGTGGTACTATAGAAAAAAATGGTTAAACTAGGGAAAATATTAGCAAACTGGAAATCCCCAATATATTTGCAATATGTTTAATTTTCTCACCAGAGACTTATGTGAAATTCATGTTATTTGTTATAATTTACTTTTATATTCTTGTTTCTATTCATCCCCTATTGACAAACTGATATTTGTCAGTCATTGAAAGGCTTTGTTCCTTCTCACACTCAAATAATGAGAAGAAAATAAATAGCAATTCTTGCCTTTCTACCCAACAGAACGTATTCACTTCTTTCTAGAGATTTTGTTCCTGCTTGTTAACTTTCTACCTAAATGGCATGTGGTTTTTGATCACTGTATAACAGGATTTATGTAAGGGTTAATACTCAGTAGGATTAAGAGTTGAATGCTCACATTTAATTCTAAGGACATGAACTCAGGAATATTATTAATGTTGTTAGATTTGCCATATCCCCAGTTTATTTGTTTCATGTATAAATCTTTTCAATGATCTCTAAAATGTCTTAATACACTGCATTCATTATGTGCTTATTTCAATAATTTGCTTTATGGCTACTGAAATATTGAATGTTTTCAAATACAATAAAATTCAAAAGCATGACTTTTCTTATTATCTAAAACTAGTGAAACTACCTTTACAATTCTAATTGCTTATTGTTCCAAATTACACGTTCTACATTCTACTTAGGCAGCTAACACTGGATAGGAAATATTAAAGTCAAAATCATAAATTCTTAACTTTTAATATACATAAGTAGTAATAAACTAGTACAAGCATGTACAAGGACAAATCTTGGCTATTTTTTCCACTGTTCACATCCTCCTATAGCACCTAAGAAACTAAGGTAACCTGTCTGAACTTAGTCCCTGTTAAATAATGCATGAAGAAAAATTCTGTGTCAGTCTCAAAGAATGAAGACAAGGTGGAGTGACTGTATATAAATGTCTTCAATACCTAGAAATAATTGAATAAATTTTTCTTATTTTTCTTCTCCTTTAGTTCAGATTTATTTGAAAGAGAAATGAGTTGACTAAACTAGGAATTATATAGTGAAAAACAATTATGTAAAACATATTCTTCTTTATGATGTTGGTTAGCTACTGTTAGTTCATCATATATTACCTCTAGCATGTATGTATCACTCATTGCACTGACATCCCCACCAGATGGAAACGTTAGGATTTAAATTGTTAGAACAGGGACTTCCCTGGAGGTTCAGTGGTTAAAGCTCTGTTCTTCCACTCCAGGGGGTGCAGGTTTGATCTCTAGTCAAGCATGTTAAGATCTTACATACTGTGTGATGTGACCCCCACAATTTTTTTAAAATATTGAAGTTGTAATTTGACCAATTATAGACATGTATTTATAGGGAAAGTGATTTCTGAATAAACTTGAATATTTCTTAATAAAATGAATTCCAATCCTCCCTCTGTTGAATTCACACATGTTTACATCATTTTTAAAAAGTTTGACATTAACTTCAAAGAAAGTGATTGCTGTCATACTAAGGAAATCACTTAATTTCATTGTTACTGATAGTCAGAAAAGCATCTTTTAAACTAACTCTTGAAAGCATTACGAAATGCTGAATATAAAATAAGATTTACCTACAGTTTTATAATATTTAATAAAATCAAACAATAGGTGCTATTTAGAGATTGCTTAAGAATATTATAAATAGAGAAACAAGGAAAATTCCCTGTGATATTTATATTAATGTCTAGAATATCATTGAAAAAGTGGAATATAAGGAAAAGAGGATTATTCATATTACACAAAATAAAAGTCAAGAAAAAACAAAAAGGAAGAGCAGAGAGTAACAGCTGCTCAAGTCTTTGCACTGGCATGCTACTCAAAGTCTACTTCTCTGGCCAGCAGGAAAGTTTCCCAACTAAAAACTAATGTAGTTCTTATTTCTTTGTTGTTTTGAGATTTTTTTAATTCTTTGTATTTATTAAGAAACTTGATCTTTAGATAGGATTACAATTTATACCAATCCTTCTCCAAGCATGCATCTGCAGACTGTGGTTGGTTCATAAACTATGTATGACTGATCAGTGACAAAATCATTTAGAAATTTACAGTAAATATTCATGGAAATTTGGCATGGTAATTTTTGTCTACTGAATCTGAGAGTTAAAACCAGAGCATTATTTTGTATTTATTTTTTCAGTAATTTGTTTAGTAATTTAATTTTGTATTTTACAAAATTATTAATCCAGAACAGATTAGTAGAGGAAGGGGGTGAAACTAATCTTTTACTCCAGATGGTCTGAGAGACACTGGCTTATACCTTACATAGATGTCTTTAGAGTGATTCCAGACCTTTCGTCTTTACAGCTATGACTATGATGCAGAATTTCTTTCTTTTGGATACCACAACATTTCCTTTCTGTTGGTCTAATATTGAAGAGGTAAATAGATCATATTTTACACTGAAGTCATACAGCTAACAATGAGGTTTTGTATTAGCCTATGCCTTTTTCATTTCCTGGTCACTTAAAATCAAATTTCTTGGATATTAAAAGTAGACAGAAGTCACATTAAATTAGGTAATAAACCTAAGATGTAACCAGCAAGAAGCATTTATTAAGCATCTACTTAATATTCTACAATTCTGTCTTCAAAAGACTTGAAAATCCTGTTTGGGGTTAAAATAAATCCATTGGAAACAATAAGAGGCCACGGGTAAGTGACAACTTTTTTGCTGCCAATTCTAAGTGGTGGAGGAATTCAGGTGGAAACATTCTTTATCTGCATAACCAGGTAATGCCTCTACTTCACATGAATGTGAGTTCACATATATGACCTCCTGTCCAATGTTAATATGCAGTAGGTGCTCACTACTATTTTTGTTTTATTGTTTTAAAAAAGGAACTTGATCGGGGAATTTTTTAAAGGGGTAAACAAAATTCATATAAGCAAAAAAGGAAAATTCTATATGAAAGATTTTGCATTTGCAAAGGTATTCTTCTTTGATACTGTGAAAATTCATGTAGGAGAACAGAGGTGAATAAACCCCAGCATGAAGATAGAGCTCCACAGGTAACATTTTGTTTACTGTGATCTGTACTCTCTGGTCTCTAATACTAAAATTTTCAGCTACCTCTGTGATCAAGCTACTGTATACACCAATGCAGATTTCACTATTTCCCTATCTTTGCAATAAAAACATTTAGATTGATACATTAGAATAAGATTGGGCAATTATTCTCATTCTCCTTGAATAAGAAAGGGTAATGATGTGTTTTTTTTTTTCTATTTTTCAAAAATAAAACTACTGATGCAAATGATGACACAAGTAACCTAATCATTTGTTTCCTTCCAGTTAGTTTAACCAAAGTGGAAACTATGAAGTGGAGCATAAATAGTAATCATTATTTCCTGCCTTTCAGCCTTTCCCCGTCCTACTGCCTGTAAGTCAGCAAAGTTCTAAGGCTTTCTAAACTTTCATCTTTTTCCTAGCTCTGTAACTGGAGCTTGATTGCTCCCTCTCTGCTGTGGCAGAAAACCATATCTGTAATCTTACCAAAAAAAAAAGTTTAAAATAAAATCTTATTTTAAGTGACTTGAATCATGAAAAAAATGTAAGGTCTAATTTGTTTCTATTCATCCTTCTTTTTCATATTTTTCTCTGACAGAGTCCATCTTTGCACCTGAGTTTATTTCCCGTAGATAAACCAGCCAGGCATTGGCTCCGTACAAGATTTTCCTTTAAAAGCTAATAGGAGCTTCCACCACAAATAGATGCTTGTAATTGGATCTCTCTGTTTTACTAATAGTGGTTCCAGATGGCTGCTTCTAGAGGAAGCAAGAATTTCTGACTCCAAAATGATGTGGTAACAGAAACCTCCCCCAACTGTTCTGAAGTGGGAGAACCATATGCTTTAAACTTCTTGATTGATCAAGAAAACTTCTGGTGTTAGGTAGATTCCTTTGTGGGAGCACTGTAGTTGGACTCTTGCTGATGCAAAAACCTCCGTGAGAAAAATACTAAGTGTATTTTTTCTCTCAGCACCACAAATGATTGTTAACTATCAATCTTTGTGTATTCGTAGATGAAAGAATAACATGAAGTTCAAGTCCTGAAGTCAGCACATGGAGCTCTAAAGAAAGTTAGGCAAAGTTACCAAAGACATAAACATATAACACCAAAGGAAGTGAGAGGTAGAGATCAAAGCCCTGGCATAAATTTGATACCAGTTCCTGTTATCTCCTAAACTATTGCATAGAAAATACTGCCACGAAGTTTCTCATCTAAGGCTTACAAAAAACCTGTAAGGTTGGACATGCAGGTATTTTACCCCTATTTTATAGATGAAGAAACGGAGTCTCTGCGAGGTTAGATGACTGACTAATGGTGACCAAGGCATGAGTATATATCTATATGTTTCTCTTTTGAGGCTCTTTCCAGAACACCAGGCTGTCTCACTACATTAGAACCAAAGGAGAGATGAACAGGAAAAAAAAAAAAAAAAAAAAACCTTAGTAAAAATAGTTGTGACTAAATAATAATAAAGTTACATATAGTTGTTTTTTTTTTTCATTAAATTTGGTGGTCTAAAACTTCCTATTCTCTATGAAGACCCAATCTAAAAACCCACGGTCTATGCTATGACCATAATAATTTGGTTTTTGTAAAAACAGACTCCTACAGTGAGAAGGTACAGCAGTGAGCAGAGAAAAGAAGAGGACCAANGTCTAAAACTTCCTATTCTCTATGAAGACCTAATCTAAAAACCCACGGTCTATGCTATGACCATAATAATTTGGTTTTTGTAAAAACAGACTCCTACAGTGAGAAGGTACAGCAGTGAGCAGAGAAAAGAAGAGGACCAATAAAGAGAGCATTGAGGAATGGGATTATTCATGGTCTACATGTGGATCCCCACAGGGGAATCTTCTGAGAGAATACATAAAGCAAAACAGAATTGTCTCACTAAGGGAAACTGAAACTACACACAAACTCTTGTCTCTTGTTGGCTGAGGGTTGCTCATGAGCCATTAATGGATCTGGGGCCACACTGCCTCGTATTGACTAAGCAGGCTCAGGAGAGAGAGAAAGCCCTCACAGAGAGAGAGAGACATAAAAAGCCACAGTGGATAGCAGCTGCAGAGAAATATGGAAAAGGTACCAACAGCCTCTGCTAAAATGACCTGGGAGGAAATTGACACCAAAAGTTTTGATGACTGCAGAACAGACTGAGCCCAGTAGAGAGGCCAAGAAGTCGATTTTTCCCCTTGCGTAAACCTTGGTCATTGGAATACACATGCATATTGCGTGTGTGATGGTGTGTATGAAAGTAGATTGTTCTAATTTTTCTTTCTTTTCTATTCATTTCCTGCATTTCTTGCAATGTAATGTACTATTTTTATAGTTAGGAAAAAATTCTTCAATCAAAATTAGTAATATATTTCATATATATAAACATCATTGAGCATTTACATCATCCAACATCATCTCTAAACATTTTGTTTACATACCTGTATCTCTTAAAGTAGCATCATTTGAACAAGTTCTACTGCTGTAATTTGTCAAATAAGTCCATATTCATTATGTTTGCCCTCCCTTACTCTTATGAACTCAACCTTTTCTTTTCCAGGACAAATAAATGCATTCATTATTTCTCCTGTAGAAGTTTGTTTTCTTTGCTACTGGACTTTTTTAAAACCTTTAAATCATTTTTGTAGATTTGTAATCACAAGTAAATATAAAGTTACAAGTATGGTCTCACTAAAGCTTCATAATTGTGTTTTGTTTAAATGATAACTTGTTTAACTTTTCCCTCTCAATATATAAATGAACTAACCACAATGTAATTTATTATCATTTCTTCCATAAACCACAAGTGGTCTTAGCTTATTAATTCCATACTTAAATAAAACAATCAAAAGCAGTGCAGTATGATGTCAAGTGCAATGAACTTAATCAGGAACTCAGCTTCCAGTGAAAGCAGCATTAACTCATATAAATGGGATCAGTAGATATGTAATATCTTACCTCTTAGGGTAATGCTATACAATGCACTCACCACAGTTTTTTCCTAAGTGCTTTTAACTTCAAGGACATCTAGGAGATAAAGCATAATTTTTCATAAAACATGTCATTCACATAGCATGGTCACATCAGCTTGCAAAATGTTTAGCATTCATGAAATACATAAATGCTACCATATTAAACAGGCCATAGCGTGAGCACTAACCATACTTTTAGTTTCATTCTGCTAAAACAGTTGCAGGCCATTGTTTCCACATAGGTCTCCATGTCTTATGCCATGTAATACAGTCACCATGGTCTCAACTAAATGGAACTGAAAACAGTGCCTGACTACAGGCAGCTATTTTTAGGTGCTGATGGAAGTCCTATAAAGATAATGATTAATTGATTTAAGAAAATTTATTTTTTACCTTATAATTTTGTAAACTATGCACACACACATGTGCACGCACACACACAGAGGCCTATGGATATCATAGGAACTGAAAAATACTTAAGACAGAGACAGTAAGCAGATGCAACAAAGGCGTAAAAGCCATGATGAAACAGAAACCACAGTATGGAAGCAAAATAGATACAAACAGAGAGAAGCAAAGACAGAAAAGCAAAGTGTCCAGAATGGCAAAATTCTACAGAGACTATTGGATCAGTAGGGTTATTTATTGTGTCCAGAATAAGATTACATTTTTCTCTGGAACTGGATGACTTAAGTGCTGAAATAAGAAATGTCCCTGAGTAACTGATAAACCGATTCATATCACCACCTTAGGAAGAAGCTATTTCTTGAAATCCAAGAGCATTCAATTAATTTAACTGTAGAGTTATACAACTAATAAGGGATACTAAGGGTCAGAAAATAAGCCATGTAACTTCCCTAATATGATGAAGAAACACATGAGTACTTATGATTTCATTTTATTTTTAAAAAATGCATCCTTATGCTAAAATTCAACAAAAGTCCATTTTTAATACTGATGTTTAGATATAAGACTGCACTTACTTGTAGACTTGAGTTGGAAATGTGCCAACTTACAAGGTGGATTTGACCCTCGATTAAATTCTTTTGACATCAAAACAAAAAAGTACAAAAGAAGGTATGCCTCTATTTGTAGAATTGCAATTTTAAGATATGAGTTGTGTTCTAAAAGTTCATAACATCATATTGTCCCTGAAAGTTAAAAGTGTTGGTCGCTCAGTCATGTCCGACTCTGTGAGCCTATGGACTGTAGCCCGCCAGGAATTCTCTAGGCAAGAAACCTGAAATGTGTTGCCATTCCCTTCTCCAGGGATCTTCCTAACCCAGGGACTGAACCTGGTCTCCTGCATTGCAGGTAGATTCTTTACTCTCTGAGCTACCAGGGAAGAGCCACATACTCTCCCTAGCTAGGTACAAATGTATGTTCCTAAACTTTTGTTTTTTGAAAAATGTTCTTTCCTCAGGATTTTGTTGTTGTTGTTTTGTTGCTAAGTAATGTCCGACTCTCTTGCAATCCATGCATTATACCCCTCCAGGCTCTTCTGTGCATGGGATTTCCCAGGAAAGAATATTGGAGTGGGTTCCCATTTGCTTCTCTAAAGGATCTTCCCAACCCAGGGATCAAACTCACAACTCCTGCATTGGCAGCCTGGTTCTTTACCACTGAGCCACCAAGGAAGCCATTTTCTCAGTATACAGGTGTAGTTAATGTGCTAATTTTGGTGCAGGGGTTTTGATTTCTGTCTTCATGTCTCTTGAGATTTTCTCTGTTTCTGTATTTAAGGTTCTTTCACTCTCATTATTGATAATCAGATTCTAATAAATATCTCAATCTCTGGTTTAATGTATTTTTAATTTTTTTCTCCTCCCCCCCNACTGACGCAATGGACATGGGTTTGGGTGGACTCCGGGAGTTGGTGATGGACGGGGAGGCCTGGTGTGTTGAGGTTCATGGGGTCACAAAGAGTCAGACATGACTGAGCAACTGAACTCAACTGATGAAGTAGCATCCATATGGCTTGTAAATAAAAGTTTAATCAATGGTAGAATGAGGATGCTATTGATGGCAATTGGTGGTGACAGTGCTGACTTTATTTCTACTGACCAGATAGTTATGTATAAAAGCAATAAGAACTTTTTGGTTAAAGTGCTAATCCTTTGAGTTAAATCTTTCTGAAGACTTTTTAGACAGTTCAAATGTTTTTAAACAAAGGAAACTGAAAATCATTTAGCTTCTCATTGATGACTCAAGATCACCACTTGATTGCTATTCCTTTTTAATGGGCTATCATATTTTCAAAGGTAAAATATTTAAGCCCTAATACTAATTAGGTGATACTAGTGATAAAGAACCCATCTGCCAATGCAGAGATGTAAGAAATGTGGGTTCAATCCCTGGGTTGGGAAGATCCCCTGGAATAGGAAATGGCAACCCGCTCCAGTATTCTTGCCTGGAAATTTTCATGGACAGAGAAGCCTGCAGGCCTACAGTCCATGGGGCTACAAAGTTGGACAGGACTGAGTGACTGAGCACTATACTATTTAGAACCAAATTTCTACACTAATTTACATACCTTAGCAGCCCTAGTGTTCTGTCTTGACCACTCCTAATATTTTCTTTTAATCTGCTTAAAATCAGATAACCAAGTTTATTAGAATTATTGACTAAAAAAATGTAGATAAAGTACAACTTAATGGACTCTAGAAAAAGTGCATGGATTTTATGACATTTATTGGGATAGATGAGGAATCATAATTGCTTCCTTCCTGATTGTTTGCTATCTTTCAGATTGCTGAGATTGCTGGATGGTATATATATGTGGGTGGGCCCGTATGTTAATTCATATACATATATTGAATCATTTTTCTTAATTACAAATTCTCTTTATTTGAAATTATATGTGGATATATACATTATATATTTAATTTAATTCACTTCTTTAATATGCTTTTTCCACATCTATTAGACTAAACTATCTTCATATATTATCTCAGTTCAAACTCAAGAAGACATGAAACGTTTAACAGAAAAACACACATATATTATATCTATGCCTAGTTTCCTCAACAAAACAAAATAAAAATGCAATTAGAGATGAAAAATGTGGAAGATGGAAGAATATCCTACCCAATAGTAAAAGCAATTTTATGATATAATCCCATTTATGAAATGTTAAGGTTATGGGTTGGGGGAGGAAGGTAGGTAGGTATGTGTGTTTTGATAGTGTAGAAAGAGGTAAGAAACAATTCATCAAAATACCAATGGTAGTTATCCCAGGGTGGTAGAATTTCAGATTCTCCATTTGTTATAATATTAATACTTTTATAATTATTCAGTTTATTTAAGATGGGCAATTTATTTAANAATAAAAGTTTAATCAATGGTAGAATGAGGATGCTATTGATGGCAATTGGTGGTGACAGTGCTGACTTTATTTCTACTGACCAGATAGTTATGTATAAAAGCAATAAGAACTTTTTGGTTAAAGTGCTAATCCTTTGAGTTAAATCTTTCTGAAGACTTTTTAGACAGTTCAAATGTTTTTAAACAAAGGAAACTGAAAATCATTTAGCTTCTTATTGATGACTCAAGATCACCACTTGATTGCTATTCCTTTTTAATGGGCTATCATATTTTCAAAGGTAAAATATTTAAGCCCTAATACTAATTAGGTGATACTAGTGATAAAGAACCCATCTGCCAATGCAGAGATGTAAGAAATGTGGGTTCAATCCCTGGGTTGGGAAGATCCCCTGGAATAGGAAATGGCAACCCGCTCCAGTATTCTTGCCTGGAAATTTTCATGGACAGAGAAGCCTGCAGGCCTACAGTCCATGGGGCTACAAAGTTGGACAGGACTGAGTGACTGAGCACTATACTATTTAGAACCAAATTTCTATACTAATTTACATACCTTAGCAGCCCTAGTGTTCTGTCTTGACCACTCCTAATATTTTCTTTTAATCTGCTTAAAATCAGATAACCAAGTTTATTAGAATTATTGACTAAAAAAATGTAGATAAAGTACAACTTAATGGACTCTAGAAAAAGTGCATGGATTTTATGACATTTATTGGGATAGATGAGGAATCATAATTGCTTCCTTCCTGATTGTTTGCTATCTTTCAGATTGCTGAGATTGCTGGATGGTATATATATGTGGGTGGGCCCGTATGTTAATTCATATACATATATTGAATCATTTTTCTTAATTACAAATTCTCTTTATTTGAAATTATATGTGGATATATACATTATATATTTAATTTAATTCACTTCTTTAATATGCTTTTTTCACATCTATTAGACTAAACTATCTTCATATATTATCTCAGTTCAAACTCAAGAAGACATGAAACGTTTAACAGAAAAACACACATATATTATATCTATGCCTAGTTTCCTCAACAAAACAAAATAAAAATGCAATTAGAGATGAAAAATGTGGAGGATGGAAGAATATCCTACCCAATAGTAAAAGCAATTTTATGATATAATCCCATTTATGAAATGTTAAGGTTATGGGTTGGGGGAGGAAGGTAGGTAGGTATGTGTGTTTTGATAGTGTAGAAAGAGGTAAGAAACAATTCATCAAAATACCAATGGTAGTTATCCCAGGGTGGTAGAATTTCAGATTCTCCATTTGTTATAATATTAATACTTTTATAATTATTCAGTTTATTTAAGATGGGCAATTTATTTAAGATCAGCAAAACTGGATGAGAATGCAAAACAAAATTTTAGAAAGAACTATAGATTAATAAAGTGTTTAGTGAGCAAGACATTACTTTGCCGACTAAGGTCCGTCTAGTCTAGGCTATGGTTTTTCCTGTGGTCATGTATGGATGGGAGAGTTGGACTGTGAAGAAGGCTGAGCACCGAAGAATTGATGCTTCCGAACTGTGGTGTTGGGGAAGACTCTTGAGAGTCCCTTGGACTGCAAGGAGATCCAACCAGTTCATTCTGAAGGAGATCAGCCCTGGGATTTCTTTGGAAGGACTGATGCTAAAGCTGAAACTCCAGTACTCTGGCCACCTCATGCGAAGAGTTGACTCATTGAAAAAGACCCTGATGCTGGGAGGCATTGGGGGCAGGAGGAGAAGGGGACGACAGAGGATGAGATGGCTGGATGGCATCACTGACTCGATGGACGTGAGTTTGAGTAAAGTCCGGGAGTTGGTGATGGACAGGGAGGCTTGGCGTGCTGTGATTCACGGGGTTACGAAGAGTTGGACATGACTGAGTGACACCATGGCAGCTTACATCATCAAAGCCAGGGTGAGAGAGAGAAGGTTAGCAGACATATCTTACAATGTTCTATAATGCAACCATGGGAATGACATCCTGTTACTTTTGCCCCTTTGTTATTAGTTAGAAGCAAGTCACAGTACTTGATTCAAGGGGATAGTTTTACACTATGAGTACCAGAAGGCAAGGATAATTTTGGAGTCTCTTCCAAGTTTTTCCACCACAAGCTATAATATATAATTTTGTTCTCTGCAGCATCTACTAATTTGATTGTGTCCCTTTGTTTCATAATTTTTTCCAAAGTTTATCATTCTTGTCTCCTTTTGTGTATACTCTTTTTTCTGCTCCCCAAAATGTGATGTCCAATCAAATTTGATTGGGTGTTTTGATTTCAGAGATCTTCCTGGGGACCTCTACTTCCTGCTCCTATTTGGACTAGGCAATCACTAGGCTTGCTGCAACAAACTAGGCTTGTGTTCACTATTTTTCTATGTCAATTCCATCTTTAACTTTTGCTACAATCCCTCTTCAATCAAGATATCTTCAGTCTGTAAGTATTTTTTGGTTGCTACCATGTAACCAGGTACTGTCCTAAGCTCTTGGTATCCAGTAGTGGAAAATGAAAGTAAAGATTCCTGTACTTGTAGAACTTACATTCTTTTAGAGGGAGATGAAAAGTATAAAAGTAAATGAGAAGACTAAATAGCTTGTCTGATGTTGATAGATATTTTTAAGGAAAATAAAGAAGTAGAAGGATAAGGATTACCTGTGCATCAGGAAGTGTTAGAAAGGTAGCCAGATAAATTTTAAATTCAATGAGTAGAGAAGATCTCTCTGAGAAAAGGATATTTGAACATAGATGTAAAGGAGGTGAGGGAATGAGACATATGTGTATCTTGGAAAGCTCTCTAAGCAAAGTGACTCATGATACAAGGAGGCCCTGCTGCTGCTGCTGCTAAGTCCCATCAGTTGTATCTGACTCTGTGACCCCATTGACAGCAGCCCACCAGGTTCTGCTGTCCCTGGGATTCTCCAGGCAAGACTACTGGAGTGGGTTGCCATTTTCTTCTCCAATGCATGAAAGTGAAAAGTAAAAGTGAAGTCGCTCAGTTGTGTCTGACTTTTCGCTAACCCGTGGACTGAAGCCTACCAGGCTCCGCCATCCATGGGATTTTCCAGACGAGAGTACTGAACGGGGGTGCCCCTGCCTACATTGAGGTAATGGTGCTTTGTACAGTGCCACACTGCCATCTCTGTCAAAATGATGGGCTCAGGAATTACTGTCTGAGCCAAAGAAACCACCGTGTTTTTGTGGGATAATTCTGATGGATGAAGGTGTTCCATACTAGGATGGGACTTATCCAATCAGATCTTCTAAGGGAAAGTCTGGCCACGACACACACAAAGACTGATTAAAGAGTTGGGTGGTTGAGAGGGAGCCAGCAGAGGCCAGGAGGAAGCAGCACTAGTGTTAAAGTAGAAGCCACGCTGTGGAGGAGCGAAAAGTTGAAAAATAAGCAGAACGGGGAGAAGCAGAGACAATAGAGATCTGAAACTAGAAGATGCTGAACTCCCAAGTTGCTTCTAGTAGAGTAGCTAAAGAAAGCGTGAAAGTGAAAGTGTTAGTCACTCAGTCATGTCCAATTCTTTGCAACCCCATGGACTGTATAGCCCACTAGGCTCCTCTATCCATGGAACTCTCCAGGCAAGAGTACTGGAGTGAGTAGCTGTTCCCTTCTCCAGGGGATCTTCCTGACCCAGGGATCAAACCTGGGTCTTCTGCATTACGGGCAGATTCCCTACTGTCTGAGCCACCAGGCATGAACAGTGTCCAAATCTCCCCAACTTCTGACAGATTTGTTTCCTCTATTTCTTCTGGTTTTTGCCATAAAACTTTGTTTTGTGAGGTAACTGAAGCTGTCTACACTTTGCAAATAAAGAGAATCACTAACAACAAAGCAGTTCTTTCTGCTTTCCTTAATTGCCTGGGTTCTTTATTCAATTATTCATTTTTCTTTAACTTAAAAAGCTCAAAACAGATTTGGAGTACATACATTTTCAGCAGCATGAAAGTCAGTCTAACTTGTAACCATCCACTTGCTTTTTCTATACTGGGAGTAGCTAAGAGATGTTTCCCCCCAGTCCCACCAAAGGATTTCTGTAGTCCCTCTATCAACATGAATTTAGTTTTTCAGATTAATTTCTCAGGTTCCTGTCTACTCCCTTGTCTGTGCTTGTGGTTGAGGTTGTGGATGTATGATGTCTGTAAATTTCTCCTAAACTCTTAGCAAACACGTTTCCCACTCTCTTTCATTTTATTACTGCCTTGAACCTCAATCCATGAAAGCAACTGTGGGAGATGAGTGTGCCCCTCCACCTTGGGCAATTGTCACTATAACTTCTCTTCTCTCTTTCTCCATTAGCACTTCAGAGCATGCTGTTTGTGAATTTTCTACTCCAGGAAACTAATGTACTTATAATATCTTGCAGCACAAATTAGACCGGTGAGTGTATGACTGCTGCACTTTAAATAGTCCATTGCTTAAAGACAGGAGCAATTACTGATAGCTAGCTGTGAAGCAATGCTTTACATTTGTACATTTCAATTGTTCCTTGTTCCAGTGGGATAAGTAAAATAAAATATCATTTCTTTTTTTTTTAATTAATTAATTAATTTATTTTTAAATTTAACTTTACAATACTCTATTGGGTTTGCCATACATCGACATGAATCCACCACAGGTGTACACGAGCTCCCAATCCCGAATCCCCCTCCCACCTCCCACCCCACAACGTCTCTCTGGATCATCCCCGTACACCAGCCCCAAGCATCCTGCATCCTGTATCAAACATAGACTTTTTCTGTTTTCTTTCTGGTAAATTTTTAGCTTTCATGTTACAATAGTTGGGAAATAACTGCACCCAATAAAACATGTTTAAGTGTGGTAATTCAGCAGAAACGTGCATGTTGGTTACTGAAACTGGCTTTTAGCAGTCCACATTTTTCCTCACGAAAAAAACTGAATAAAATTATGATAACAGATTATACTGCATACCACAAGTATTCTGCTAAGCTTAGCCTCTGAAGTGCAAAAATGTCTATGAAATTTTAAAATATTTGAGCAAATTTTTACTCATTTTGGAGGATTCTCTCACCCATGGTTTCTTTTTTGAAAAAAGAACTTGGGTGATTATAAAGCAGTTTTTGCACTCATAGATTCCTTGATCTGTTAGGATTATATTATTAAAACTCTTGCTGCTGCTACTTTACACCCTAGATTTTTGGTGGTGATGGAATGACTTCCCTATTTGCTAATCCAAAATCTTGAATTCTCCAGAGCATTAACTTAAATCATCATTTCCATAGTTGAAGAATTTCTATTGTTACAGACAGTGTCCTTGAAATTATATCAACTCCCTATGTGAGAATTATCGGCTCACAGGGGAGAAATTCTGTCAGGACCAAAGCCATATCCCAAGGACTATAAATCCTATTTTCACGTAGGCATATTTGAAGAAGTGGATAGGCAGAGGAGTAAGAGAATAGATGATAGATGGTCTAAATGAAGCTGAGTGCTTTAGAGTGATAGATTAATAATATAAAACTATCTGTGCTTGTTGAATCAATTGATTAGATCCCCCTGGTAATGCACGGAAGGTTTCTGATTAAGTATTTGTATGGATCACTAAGTTTTGCACGGATAAAAAACGTTTCACAGAACTTCCGCTAACTTCAACATATCTTACAAGCATGAAATGGTGGGGCAAAAATATTTGATTGCTATTGCTAAGTCACTTCAGTCGTGTCCAACTCTGCAACCCAATAGACGGCAGCCCACCAGGCTCCCCCATCCCTGGGATTCTCCAGGCAAGAACACTGGAGTGGGTTGCCATTTCCTTCTCCAATGCATGAAAGCGAAAGATGAGAGTGAAGTTGCTCAATCAGGTCCGACTTAGCGACCCCATGGACTGCAGCCTATCACGCTCCTCCATCCATGGGATTTCCAGGCAAGAGTACTGGAGTGGGGTGCCACTGATGGTCCCACACAAATCCCAATCACACCCATGATGACAACCCCAAGTGCGGGTCCAATAGAGAGTGGACAATAGCCTTTTGTTCCTAAGGAAACACATATTTAATATTGTTGGAATACCCAGGTTCTCTGACTATTTTGTTCTAGAAAGCATTTTACAACTATTTTTAAATGAAGAAATCTCTGATTCTATGAGCTTATATGAAGAAGTCAATTACACAGTCATCTGCAGAAATAGAGAAGGTATTCATAAAGGCAAGACAGAAATAGAGATAAAGGATAGATGTACTGATAGAAGCAGCAGTGTGAGAAAGCTTTCCAGAATTTTGCCTGATTAGCTTTTTACTTGTTCTATATAAGCAATGTTGAGAGAAAGGTGAGGTGAATGTTCTGATCAGAAAAGACCATGTAAGCAGAGGGCCAGAGTAAAAGGAAATCTAGTATTTTAAAACTACATAGTATATTCACTAAGGATAAGAGCTTCCCTCACTATTATATTATACCTTTCATACTATCTTAACTTCAAGTTATTTTCAGGGACTCAGGCAACACACACAGAAAAATACATTGATTTGAACCTAAAATTTACAGATAATTCTGCCTTTAAAAATCCTTTAACATATACACACTACTGTATATAAAATAAGTAACTAATAAGGACCTGCTCTATAACACAGGGAACTCAACTCAATATTCTCTAATGACATATATGGGAAAAGAATCTAAAAAGAGTGGGTATATGTATATGTATAACTGATCCACTTTACTGTACACCTGAAACTAACACATTTAAATCAATTATACTACAATAAAAATTATTTTTAAAAATACATGCCCATACAGGAGACTATAGTCAATATTCTGTGGTAAACCATAATGGAAAAGAATATGAATGCATATATATGTATAACTGAGTCACTTTTCCATACAGTAAAAATTGACATTGTAAATCAACTGTTCAGTTCAGTTCAGTCACTCAGTCGTGTCCGACTTTTTGTGACCCCATGAATCGCAGAACAACAGGCCTCCCTGTCCATCACCAACTCCCAGAGTTCACTCAGACTTGCATCCTCCGAGTCAGTGATGCCATCCAGCCATCTCATCATCAGTCGTCCCCTTCTTTTCCTGTCCCCAATCCCTCCCAGCATCAAAGTCTTTTCCAATGAGTCAACTCTTCACATGAGGTGGCCAGAGTACTGGAGTTTCAGCTTTAGCATCATTCCTTCCAAAGAAATCCCAGGGCTAATNTGGGTTGCCATTTCCTTCTCCAATGCATAAAAGTGAAAAGTGAAAGTGAAGTCGCTCAGTCGTGTCCTACTCTTAGCGACCCCATGGGCAGCAGCCTACCAGGCTCCTCCGTCCATAGGATTTTCCAGACAAGAGTACTGGAGTGCACAGCATAATTATTTGATATATGTATATATTGGGAAATGACTACCACATAAGTTTGGATACTATCCCTCACTGGACATTATTACAAATTTTTTTATGTGATGAAAATTTTTAAAATCTATTCTCTTAGCAACTTTCAAATGTACAGCAGTTATAAACTATGGAGTGCAAAGAATTGGACGTGAATGAGCAACTGAGCACACAGCACAAATTGTTAACTAGAGTGACCATGCTCTTCATTCCCAAAAGTTATTCTTCTTATAACTGGAGGATTGTACCATTTGACCACCTTATACTCATTTCCCCCGTCCCCCATCCCCCACCTGGCAACCTACAATTCATTCTCTATTTCTATGACTTTGTTTAAGATTCTGTATTTAAGTTAATGACACAGTAATTGTCTCTTCTTTTAGACTTATTTCACTTAGCTTAATACCCTCAAAATTCATTCATTTTGACACAATGGCAGGATTTCCATCTTTTGGTATGGCTGGCTAATATTCCATTATATGTATATTCTGCATTTTCCTTCTTCATTCATCAGTTATTGGGCAGATAACATTGTATATTTCTATACCTTGCCTATTGTACATAACACTGTGATAAACGTGGGAGTGCAGATATTTAAGATAGTGATTTTGTTTCCTTAATACACACACACACACACACACACACACACACACACACACACACTGAGAAGTGGAATTGCAGAATCTTATGGTAGTTCTATTTTTAATATTTTAAGGAAGTTCCATACTGGCTGCATCAATTTACACTCCCACCAACAGTGCACAAGGGTTTCCGTTTTCCTACATCTTTGCCAACACATGTTATCTGTCATCTTTTTGATGGTGATCGTTTAACAGATATGAAGTAGTATCTCATTGTAATTTTGATTTGCATTTCCCAGTTGGTTAGTGATGTTGAGCATCTTTTCTAATATCTGTTGGCCATTTGTATGTCTTCTTGGAGAAATTTCTATTTAGTTCGTCTGCCCATCTTTAGGTCAGATTGTTCTTGGGTACTTTTTATTGGGTTGTATGAGTTCTGTATATATTTTGGATGTTAACCCCTTATCAAATATATAATTTGTAGATATGTTCCCATTTCTGTAGGTTGCCTTTCCCTTTTATTAGTAGTTTCTTCTGCTGTGCAGAAGCTTTTTAGATCAATATAGTACCACTTGTTTACTTTGCTTTTATTGCCTTACTTTTGGAATCAAATGCCAAAAAACCCCACAAAATTTTGCCAAGGAGTTTACCCTCTGTTTTATTCTCAGAGTTTTATTGTTTAGGCCTTATTATTCAAGTCTTCAGTTCTTTTTGAGTTGATTTTTGTGTATGGTGTAAAATAGAGGTCCAGTATCATTCTTTGCATGTGGCTTTCCAGTTTTTCCACCACCATTTACTGAAGAGACTATTCTTTCCTCAATGTATGTTCTTGGCTCCCTTGTCATAAATTAGTTGTCTGTGTATGCATGGGTTTATTTCTGGGACCTGTGTTCTGTTTCCTTGATCTCGTTGTATGTTTTTATGTCAAATACTGTTTTGATTACTATAGCTTTGTAATATAATTTGAAGTTAGTGAGGGTGATACCTCCAGCTTTGTTTTCTTTCTCATAATTATATCATTGCATTGTGCAATTAATTAAATAGTAGAATTAGTGAGAATATATTTTACTTTATGGCTTTTCCCTTTAACATAGGCAATATACAGGCCATCTAATATAAACAATTTTTTCTTTAGGAAATAATAAATTGGTTTAAGGAGAGTCTCTTGGACTTCTCAGCATTTCCTATGTAGCAGACTCAATGGAAAAGTAAATTAACACCTAAGATATTCTTGAGCAAATGACTTCTGTAATCCTTTATCATAAAGACTCTAGTTTTTAATATTTGATTTCTGTATGTGTTTTTTTTAATATTGTAATTTATGTAAAGTAATGCATTTTAGAAGATGAAAGGTTACATTTTCATCTTAACTGCCTTACAAATTTGATTTTATCATATGGTGCACACATTAATCTTTTTGAATTATAATAACCCTAAGAGTTAAGACCTGACATTAGTTTTGTTTTTGTTTTTTTCTTTTTAAATCTGAAAGAAATGGAAAATCTTGTTGANGATGAAAGGTTACATTTTCATCTTAACTGCCTTACAAATTTGATTTTATCATATGGTGCACACATTAATCTTTTTGAATTATAATAACCCTAAGAGTTAAGACCTGACATTAGTTTTGTTTTTGTTTTTTTCTTTTTAAATCTGAAAGAAATGGAAAATCTTGTTGAAGGAAACTCAAAATTTAGTGATGGATTCAAAATCCACAACCAGCTTTACTTGGAAAAAAGATCTAAATCCTTTTCATTACATTATAATAAGTTTTTTTTTTTACTTTTTTTTTTAAACTTTACAATATTGTATTGGTTTTCCCATACATCAACATAAATCCGCCATGGGTGTACACGTGTTCCCAATCCTGAACCCCCCTCCCANACCCACAGCAAACATTATCCTCAATGGTGAAAAATTGAAAGCATTTCCCCTAAAGTCAGGAACAAGACAAGGGTGCCCACTTTCACCACTACTATTCAACATAGTTCTGGAAGTTTTGGCCACAGCAATCAGAGCAGAAAAAGAAATAAAAGGAATCCATATTGGAAAAGAAGTAAAACTTACAGTTTACAGTAAGTTTTAAAAGTGAAAAATATGATGTGTGTATGTTTGAGAAACATTTATCTTAATGAGATTATGGTTGCAAAAACTTTGCTTAAAATTTTAGTGTATGTGTGCCGCATACTCAGTTGTGTCCAACTCTTGACCACCTCACAGACTTTTACCCACCAGGCTCCTCTGTCCGTGGGATTTCCCAGGCAAGAATACTGGAGTGGATTGCCATTTCCTTCTCCAAGGGCTATTCCCAGCCCAGGGTTCAAAACTGCGTCTTCCCCAAATCCTGCGTTGCACATGGATTCTTTACCACTGAGCCACTGGGGAAGCCCAAAATTTTAAGATAGAGAGTCACAAAAAGTATTTTAGTTACTTAGATGAACAAAAAACAGTAGATAGAAAATAAAGCTGGGAACGAGGGTAGAAGTTTCATTTTTGGAAAAATCAAGGTGTTTCATACTTTTCTAGAGATTAGGACTTTATCCCACAATGATTGCTCCTTGCCCTCAGCTCTCACATTCCAATAGTGAAAGAGATTTTTCATATGCATTATCTTTGATTCTGCTATATTTGTGTATTACTTACAAGTATATTTACTGGAAGAAAATCTTTTCCTCTTCTCTCTTAAGTTCTGAAGCAAAGTAAATTGACAAATGATAGTTTAACAGAATGAAAGAAACATACTTTATTTTAAATGTTATATGTACAGGAACTGCACAAGAAAAAAAATGAAAGTCCCAAAATGCAGTTAGATTTGGGAAGTTACATACTATTTTATTTAACAAAGGACAGTAAATTGTGGAAAGTGATCAAAGGGAAAAAGGTTTTGGGCTTCTAAGACTGGTAAATTGTAAGAAAGTAAATATATGGGGAAAGCAAATGGTAGATTACAGTTACTTAGTAAAGTTTTTTATTCATACTCATCTTGGTTTCATCTCCACCTCTGATGATGTATTGTTTTCCTAATTTTGTGCAGTTTCTTTTCACACCTTCACAAGTGGAATTTAGTATCTGCTTTTAGGCAGATGGGGAGGACACAGATCTCTTCCTGTGTCTGTTCTCAATTACCTTTAGCTCAAAATAATCCTTATGATAAAATTGCATCTTTTAGGATAGCATATTCAGATCCCTTTCATACCTAAATTTCCACATGACATTCAAATATAGTGATATTTTCTTACAACTTTACTCCATCCCTAAATATTAAACTCAGATGATGTTCTTTTTCCAGCTTGACTTTGCAGCATTCACTTCAAGAAACTTTATTATGTTTTTAGTTGAGAAGTCCTTTTTATTCCTGGATTGAAGGCAAAGTTTGGGGTAATAATGACTGTATGTTCTAAAAGAAAAGGGATTATAATTGAAGGTTTGGTTCACAAACTCTAAACTATTTATACATGTTCCTTTATAGAAAAAGTTTGCCAGCCTTTTGAGATTGGATTCACTCAAATGAGGTTCTCTCTTTGGAATTCAGAATGCACTTCAGAATGTTTAAAAACAGTAATAAACACAAAAATTTACATTAATCTCTCTTTTCCTGAACTTAAGTAAAACTTGGCATGCTTTTTGGCATTGGGATATTTGTGTGTTGTAGTATGAGTATGTATACGTGCATGTGTCTATAAAATATAATCTCATTTTTGTTCTTCACCAGATTTCAGGCTTAAAGAAAGCAGAGAATCCTTTCATAAACTCATTTTATTTTAGCCAAGATATTGCTTAATGAATACTATATAAATAAATGCTAAAAAGAAATGGAAATTTTAAATCAATTTTCAATCTTAGACAAAAAAAAACATATTTAATGATCACATATATTTTACTTCAAAGTGAAAATTTTTATCTTCAGCTCCCTGGAGCTTAAGAATTCTCAGTGAGATGAAAACTACTGTAAAGGGGACAGAACTAGAACTGCAGTAAAAAGCCTCTGAGGAGACCTGACCCTGTCTCTTACCTCTTAAACAACCAAGGCAAAGTGAAACATCCTTCTGAACTTCTTTCCCCACGTGTCTTGAAGTGGACAATATCTGAGTTTCCATCAAATTCTGAAAATCTGTGACTAGTAATGGCAACCTGTCCCACCAGTAAGTTGCGTTTCTAGTCATAAGTATTGTTATTCAAAGGGATACTAGTTAGATTCCTTTTCTGCAAAATATCAAACTTGTTGACTGTTAACTTCTTGTTATGAGCGAGACATTATGCCTGAGTGCCTCCTGGTATTCTCACTTAATATCCAACTTGAAGTAACAACTATTGCTATCGGGGTGGGGTGGGGGGCGGTGAGGAAATTAAACACAAAAGAGGTTAAAGTCATCTGCCCATGTTCATAAAACTATGAAATATCAAAACTGGGATTTAAACATGATTTTACGTTAAAACCTAAACTACAGACCCCTGAGTTTATGTATTTTCGTATCTTAATGGTTCCCCCTGAAAATCTCTTTATTTTATAAATTTGAAGAAGTCTCCTTTGAAAGACAAAGACCTTAAATTTGTCCTGCCTAACATTTTATCTCTTAATTATCCTTTGACAAGAATCTGGGATGGTAGGAAGGCAGAGGAACTATCAGAAGGGAGCAGTTGTCCTGACAAAAGTATATGGGTACCTGGCAAAAAGGAACTTTGCCTTATTTATAATGTTGTGTAAGACAGGCCATATATCCTGCCTTAGACTGTTCAAACTGCTATAACAAGACACCATAGACTGGGTGGCTTAAAATAGACTGATGGGGGGTGGGGGGAGGCGGGGGTTAAACAACAAATGTTTATTTCTCACAGTTCTGAAATGAAAGTCCAAAATCAAGGAACTGCCAGATTTGTTTGCAAATGGCCATCTTTTCATTATGTCCTCACTTTCACTTGAGAGACAGAGATTTCCTGACTCTAATTCTTTTCTTAATGACACTAATCTCATAATGAGGACTCCACCCACAAGACTTAATCTAATCTTAATTATATTCCAAATGCCCCACCTCCAAATACTATCACCTTAGGGTTTTATGGCATCCAAATATGTATTTTGGAGGGACACAAACTTTCAGTCAAAAACATATCCATTTATAATTTTAATAGAATGTTTTTACTAAGAGTTTATCTACTCCATGTCCTTTGGAAAGAACACTCTACCTCAAAGATTAACAAATCTTATAGTTGAATTAGTGTGTATGAAATCTCACCAAAACACATAGTGTATCTATGCCCAGGACCTAAACTCAATGAATCTCTTGAATTACTGCAATTGGCTTTCAGTCTCTTTTTTCTTTTTTTCAGTGAAATCAAACTACCAATTTTATATATTTATGACCTCCTACTTTCTACCTTCCTCCAAAATATATGAAAGAATATATACTTTCATGTGTGTACATATATATATTTGAATTATATAAAAAGAATTTCACTTTATCTCAATTACCTTTTGAAATGGAAATCATTCTGTTTTAATTCCCAGTGAAGTGATATGAATGAGTATTTTTAGAGTGTGAGGGAGAGGGTAGAAACAGGAGGTGGGTGGAGGCCACACCCAATTTGATGCACTTTTAGTAACCAAACAAAGCATCTTGCAGTGAGGCCTCTGCTCCAAAGAATTGCATACATGGGTTTATTACTTGGTAAAAAAAAAAAAAAAAAAAAAAGTCAGTGAAAAAAGAGTCCCTTCTAAAATTTGTTAGATCTCCACACAAAGCAATAAAAACTTATTTTCTATATAGAGTTTCAGGGTTGATAATATACAATTAGTTACAGTGATCTTGCTGTTTTCCTTTTTCATTGGGTACAGTTTATCTTATCCAAGGCAGAGTTTGCCAAGACAACTGAGCAAATCTAGTGTAGAGCACTTTAATGTGGTTAGGAAGTACCGAACACTGAACAAGTGTCTGTATCAGGCTCTATGACTAGCCATGTTTCCTTTCTCATCTTTGCTTCCTTGAGTCATCACATTGTCAGGAACTCTCAGTGTAGTACCTCTGGTAGAATGAGGTGATATGCCTCAGTGCTAATCTTCAACCTTTCTTGAATTTAGTGTGTCCTACAGCAAGACTTCTCACTTCCCTGCCTATCTCCTCCTGTGAAAACTGCAGTTTTTCTAATGCTGTGCAAGATTACAAGTTGACTAATAATTAGTAAGATCAGTTGTCCTTGTGGGTAAAGAATTCTGTAAATGCCAAATTGCACTAAATTGTTGAATAATATAAAGCTTCCAAGTCAAGAGTTAAAGAAAGCAGACAAAATGCCCAAGGCATTTGTTGTGTATTTTCAGAGCCCGAATCAACTCATGGAACTAGAAGTCAGATAAATTAAAAAATAATAATTCCGTACTATTTTCCAGTCACTGTGATAAGTGAGTTATATGTATTAGTTTATCTAAACCTCATAACTTCATCACTTCATGGCAAATAGATGGGGAAACAATGGAAACAGTGGCTGATTTCATTTTTATGGGCTTCAAAATCACT
>SJYV01010810.1:993779-1005284 GCA_006410875.1 Neotragus pygmaeus | reverse complement strand
CTAGATAGCATATTCAAAAGCAGAGACATTACTTTGCCGACTAAGGTCCGTCTAGTCAAGGCTATGGTTTTTCTGTGGTCATGTATGGATGTGAAGAAGGCTGAGCGCCAAAGAATTGATGCTTCCGAACTGTGGTGTTGGAGGAGACTCTTGAGAGTCCCTTGGACTGCAAGGAGATCCAATCAGTCCATTCTGAAGGAGATTAGCCCTGGTATTTCTTTGGAAAGAATGATGCTAAAGCTGAAACTCCAGTACTTTGGCCACCTCATGCGAAGAGTTGACTCATTGGAAAAGACTCTGATGCTGGGAGGGATTGGGGGCAGGAGGAGAAGGGGACGACCAAGGATGAGATGGCTGGATGGCATCACGGACTCGATGGACAGGAGTCTGAGTGAACTCCGAGAGATGGTGATGAACAGGGAGGCCTGGCATGCTGCAATTCGTGGGGTCGCAAAAAGTCGGACACGACTGAGCGACTGAACTGAACTGAAGGACACCAATTGATAAATGGTGGCAGGAGAGTAGAACTCAGGACTTCCTAGTTTTAAATTAGTTAAATCATATTGCTTGTAAGGTAATCACTCCGTTTGACTTCGAATAATAAAAAAATTCATGCCAAGGTCATTTAGAAGTTCAGAATGAGCTCTGAAATAAGAATGCCAGTTGTTAGCTGTGCACTGCTGTGAAAGTTATATTTCACCTGTAAAGAAAGGTCAGTACCTGCCCTTCCCAAAGGGTTGCTGTGAGAAAATCCACATGGAGCACATAAACTGGTGCTCAGTACTTAGGGAGTATTCAAAACATTTTAGGTTCTTTTATCACTTAATGACAGTATCACTTCTAACAATCACATTACCACTTTCAGCTAGAAAGCATATGTACAAGTATACATTAATTCACAGGTCTTCCTTGACCTATTGGTTCCAACTGGCTGATACAATCAAAATAAGATAGCAATAAGGCAGTAAAGCCTCTAATACAGATAATTTTCAGGCTTGGTTGTAAGATTTATACTTCAGTTGCTATTTCTATCCAAAGCTAATAGTTGAATGAGCTAATAGTTTATTTGTGTGCATTTTAGGAGAAATGATAAAGCTGGGTGAAGTAAAGGCTCCACTATGAACAGTAAGTATTTGGATTCTGCATGGTCAATGAGTAGGAAAAACCTGGAGTTATTTTAAACCCTCCCTGTAATTCTATCTCTCCATCTTCTGTGTAAGCAGTTAAGAGATACAAAAACCTCTAATTAACCAAAGAATAGACATAAGAAACCAAGTGTATTTACATGTGTTTCCAAATAGCCTATAGAAGCTACAGGCAGCATATGACCTGGCAAAAATACTGCAAATTTCCTAGGTTGGTTCAATGCTAACTCCCCTAACTTTAGGCCTCCAGAAATTCAGATTTAGATAGTCTTATATTTGAATTCTAATCCTGCCATTTAACTAGAGGTGTGATCCTGACTCTGAACATGTCTCTCTAAGCTTCCATTTCCTCAGTGGATATGTGTCAGTGATAGTTGTACCTACCTCATGAGTAATCATGACCTTTAAGAAAATCCACGTAATTAGATGAACTACATCCTATGGCGTTTTATGTTCTGAATAAGTTTCAGCAATTGTGATGCTCTGAGTATTGTTTCTTATTCCACTTGGAATTAAATACGACTATAATTTTAGCCTGTTTTTAGATTCTGCATAATTTGAAAAGGTTAAAAAGGAAACAAACCATATTCTATGAAAGTTAAAACACTTTAGAAGAGTAAGAAGATGTGCCTTTTATTTGCAGAATCTTATATTCCCCATAATTTCCAGGCAATAAAAACCAATTTTTGCATAAAGTCACAAACTTTCTACTAAAATTTATGATTGCCTATGTGGACATGTCACTGTGCTGGGTACTATAATACAACAATTAATGATGATGTAATGCATAAGCAGGATTTTTCAAGGTTTTAAATGTAGTTGTGAACTAGTTCATCTCAGTCTTTGAATCTTATTACAGGAGCGACTTGAGTCTTAGTTTTAATGGATAGGATTACAAGCCAGAAGGCAGCTGAATTCTTCTAATACCCAAATTAAAGTCCAGATTTTGGTCCTTAAGTGAGAATATCAGATATTTCATGTGCTTCCTATTTAAGTTGAAAAGTTTACATGTTGAATAAAAGAAACGACATGGAAGAGGCCTTCAAATCTGTGTCTTCTTACAGTTTCACATAATATTCTTATCCAAAGACTATCCTTGGACTTTATAGAAGTAAATAGTAGTTGCCCTCTCTTTTCAGTTCAGTTGCTCAGTTGTGTCCAACTCTGTGCAACCCCATGGATTGCAGCAAGCCAGGCTTCCAAGTCCATCAACAAATCCTAGAGCTTGCTCAAACTCATGTTCATCGAGCCGGTGATGCCATTCAACCATCTCATCCTCTGTTGTCCCCTTATCCTCCTGCCTTCAATCTTTCCCAGCATCAGAGTCTTTTTCAATGAGTCAGTTCTCATCAGGTGTCCAAAGTATTAGAGCTTTGCATCAGCTTCAGCATCAGTCCTTCCAGTGAATATTCAAGACTTATTTCCTTTAGGATTGATTGGTTTTATTTTCTTGCAGTCCAAGGGACTCTCAAGAGGCTTTTCCAACACCACAGATCAAAAGTATCAATTATTTGGCCATCAGCTTTCTTTATGGTCCAAATCTCACATTCATACAGACTACTGGAAAAACCATAGTTTTGACTAGATGGACCTTTGTTGGCAAATTAATGTCTCTGCTTTTTAATATGCTGTCCAGTTTGGTCATAGTGTTTCTTCCAAAGAGCAAACAACCTTTTAATTTCATGGCTGCAGTCACATTTGCAGAGATTTTGGAGACCAAGAAAATAAAGTCTCTCACTGTTTCCCTTGTTTCTCCATCTATTGGCCAAGAAATGAAGGGACCGGATGCCATGATCTTCGTTTTCTGAATGTTGAGTTTTAAGCCACCTTTTTCACTCTCCTCTTTCACCTTCATCAAGAGGGTCTTTAGTTCCTCTTCACTTTCTGCCATAAGGGTGGTGTCATCTGCATATCTGAGGTTATTGATATTTCTCCCAGCAATCTTGATTCCAGCTTGTACTTCATCCAGCCTGACACTTTGCATGATGTATTCTGCATTTAAGTTAAATAAGCAGGGTAACAATGTACAGCCTTTACTTACTCCTTTACCAATTTGGAACCAGACCATTGTTCCATGTCTGGTTCTGTTGCCTCTTAAACTGCATACAGATTTCTCAGGAGGCAGGTAAGATGGTCTAGTATTCCCATCCTTTTAAGAATTTTCTGCAGTTTGTTGTGATACATGTAGTCAAAGGCTTTGGCATAGTCAATAAACCAGAAGTAGATATTTCTCTGGAATTCTCCTACTTTTTCGATGATCCAGAGGATGTTGGCAATTTGATCTCTGATTCCACTGCCTTTTCCAAATCCTGCTTGAACATCTGGAAGTTCACAGTTCCCATACTATTGAAGCCCAGCTTGGAGGATTTTGAGCATTGCTTAGCTAACATGTGAAATGAGTGCAATTTTGTGGTAGTTTGAACATTCTTTGGCATTGCGTTTCTTTGGGATTGGAATGAAGACTGACTTTTCCAGTCCTGTGGCCACTGCTGAGTTTTCCAAATTTGGTGGCATATTGAGTACAGCACCTTTACAGCATCATCTTTCAGGATTTTTCTAAATAGCTCAACTGGAATTCCATCATCACCTCCACTAGCTTTGTTTGCAGTGATGTTTCCTAAGGGCCACTTGACTTCTCATTCTAAGATGTCTGGCTCTAGGTGAGTGATCACACCATTGTGGTCATCTGGGTCATGAAGATGATTTTTGTACAGTTCTTTTGTGTATTCTTGCCACCTCTTCTTAACCTAACATGCTTCTGTTAGGTCCATACCACTTCTGTCCTTTATTGTGCCCATCTTTGCATGAAATGTTCCCTTGGTATCTCTAATTTTCTTTAAGAGATCTCTAGTCTTTCTCATTCTATTATTTTCATCTATTTCTTTGCACAGATCACTTAGAAAGGCTTTGTTATCTCCCCTTGCTATTCTTTGGAACACTGCATTCAGATGCCTATATCTTTCCTTTTCTCCTTTGCTTTTTGCTTCTTTTCCTCTCTCAACTATTTGTAAGGCCTCCTCAAACAACCATTTTGCCTTTTTGCACATCTTTTTTGGGGGGGATTATTTTGATCACTGCCTCCTGTACAATGTTATGAACCTCCATCCATAGTTCCTCAGGCACTCTATCAGATCTAATCCTTTGAATATATTTTTCATTTCCACTGTATAATCATTAGGGATTTGATTTAAATCATACCTGAATGGAGAAGGAAGCCTGGCATGCTGCAGTCCATGGGGGTCACAAACAGTCAGACACTGGGCGAATTGAGTGGTCTAGTGGTTTTCTCCATGTTCTTCAACTTAAGTCTGAATTTTGCAATCTCAATTTAGCCTTCTCTCATAGAAATTTCATGCATTGGAGAAGAAAATGGCAACCCACTCCAGTGTTCTTGCCTGGAGAATCCCAGGGACGGGAGAGCCTGGTAGGCTGCCGTCTGTGGGGTGGCACAGAGTCGGACACGACTGAAGCCACACAGCAGCAGCAGCAGCAAGGCAATTACAAAAGAAATGTTTTGAAAATGTGAAACCCTAGAAAAATATATCAGTATCTGAACCGTCCCAATCTTTGTTTTTCTCTTGATTTGGATTTCTTTTGTCTCTAGAAGAGCACTGTTATTTTGAGAAGAGAGCAGACAATGTAACCTTATCAGAAAGCATACATGTCTGGTCTTCAGCCACAGAGAATTGGATTCAGTTCCAAATCCACTAAGAGGTATGTGACTTTGGTAATCAGATAGGCTCTTTTGCCTTATCTCTATTTTTTATCCTTTGCCTGTTATCTCTAGAGTAGGGATAACACTATCAGTGTCACAGGTTTATTTTTAATGTTATTATAATAGTTGAAATTTAAAACAAAAAAACTTTTTTGTCAAATCCATTTTCAAATATGCTATCCATTTTCATCAAAAAAGAATCTGTATAGCTGTACCATATCCAGGAAGCTTTAGCAACAGATTTATGGCCATACTTGAATATTTGATTCATTTTACAGTTTATAACTACTATAACTATCACATTGGTGATTCTCAAGCTAGACTACATATCACAATCACCCAAGAGCATTAAAAATACTGATTACCAGGCCCCATCCCTAAATAACCAAACCAAATAACTGGGAATGGGGCCCTTGGCAGTCAATGGCATTTCTTTAAATGTGAAAAAAATCCACCTTTCATGTTATCATCTCAACTTTATAGATTTTTAACCTTATTGACAATACCATTTTGAGGCTGAAAATGTTATTTATTGCATTATTAATGAGACACTGTTTAAAAGTTTAGTATCTTATCTATATATTATAAAGAAATACAGATTTGACTACATTTGTATTAATGGATTTCAAGGAAATTTAAGCCACCCAAACTAAGTTTCCCTGGTGGTGCAGAGGTTAAAGCGTCTGCCTGCAATCTGGGAGACCTGGGTTTGATCCCTGGGTTGGGAAGATCCCCTGGAGAAGGAAATGGCAACCCACTCCAGTATTCTTGCCTGGAGAATCCCATGGACGGAGGAGCCTGGTGGGCTACAATCCATGGGTCACAAAGAGTTGGACACGACTGAGCGACTTCAAACAAACAAACAAAACTAAAGGTATAGCTATTTTGCTAAATTAATTAGGAATATAATTATATAGTATATATAGCATATAAAGTATTTGATAACATACAAATTCAATTACAAAGAAACAACTTGCACAAACCTGTAAAATATCCTAATGTCAATCTTAAAAACTGTGTTCAGCACCTTTCTTTATTCTCATCCCAGTTTGATCCATTTTGAATGAATGGGGAGCATACAGAACCCAAGTCATTTAAAACAAGTCCTCTTTTTCACCACCTACAATTCTATACGTAATTCATCACCAGAGTCTGTTCATAGATATTCTAGACACATCTGTTCTCTATCTATATCTCCATTCTCACTGCCACACCTCCAGGATGGATTGCTGCAAACATCTGATAAGTGGTCTACTGACATCCATTCTTACCCCTTTCATGCATTTCCCCATTGCATCTAAAAAGACCTTTGCAATCATTTCAACACAAATCTGAGTTGTTCACTCCTTCCTTAATCCCCTCTCTTCTCAGCCTTTAATCCTTTCATCTCCCACTCAGTCTTCAGGATAGCCCTCACTCTCCCTCCCTCTCTTTCTGCATTGCCTTCCCTTACTTACTGAGCCCCAGTCCCGTGTGCTCCTTGGGTTTCTCACTCAATACCACCCCACCTCCAATCAGGATACATACGATAGGACTCTTCTTTCCTCTCCTCAGTCCTAATTTGCTTCTATTTGCCTTTCAGATTTCAGGTTAACTGTCACTCCCCTAGGGAAATGTTTCAAACTCTTTCTGCAGAGGTTAACTTCCTGACTACTCTATCTCAAAGCAGCATAGATTCTAGCATATATCACAATTGCACTTTTACAGCTGCTACTGACTACTTGATTAATAACCCCTCCACTAGACCCTGTTTGTTTGCCATTGTATCTTTGGTGCCTTGTACAAGACTAGATCTCTATAAAGCACTCAACATAGTAAATATTAATTGAATGAATCATTAAATCAAAAGGCTCAATCTGTAAGCATTAAAAAGAAATTCCACAATTAGGGCGCACCTAAATTTCTGTAAATGTTCATGAAAAAGTATCGTATGGACAGGCAGCTACTACATGGATTACAGTAATCTCTCATTTCCTGCTTAATAGGAAACTGTGGTTCTTGTGAAGGAAAAAAAACACAATTATGAAAGATGGCAAAATGCCAAATGGGTTACAATCCAAAAGATTCTGAGGTAATATAATCTAAATTCCAAGGTTGGCCAAACTAATTTCTAAACATACATCTTATATTTGGAAAAAACAAAAAAAGTGCTTAACACTTAACCCTAAATATGTGTGAAATTGCTCAGGAATCTCATGTATCAAAGGTCAACTATGTACTTTCCCAATTAATTTGTCTTTTCAAAAAGCTTTTTATTGAAGTATGGGTGATTTACAATGTTATGTTAATTTTCACAGCAAAGTATATCAGTTATATGTACACATATAGCCACACTTTCGGAAGTTATTTTCCCATTTGACCATTCTAGAGTGTTGAGCAGGGTTCCCTCTGCTGTACACTAGGTCCTTGCACACGTGCGTGCTGTCACTTCAGCCATGGCCAGCTCTTCGCAATGCTATGGACTGTACTGCTCCAGCCCTCCTCTGCCTGTGGGATTCTCTAGGTAAGAATACTGGAATGGGTTGCCACTTCCTCCTCAAGGGGATATTCCTGACCCAGGGATAGCACCCGTGTCCTCTGCATCTCCTGCATTGGCAAATGGGCTCTTTACCACTGTGCCACCTGGGAAACCCAGAGTAGGTCCTTATGATTAGTTATCAATTTTATATATAGTAGTATGTATATGTCACTCCCAATCTCCCTCCAACTTACCCCCGGTAACCATAAATTTGTTTTCTACATCTGTGACTCTGTTTCTCTTTTTTAAATAAGTTCATTTCTACCCTTTTTTTAGATTCCATATATGAGCAATATCATATAATATCCATCTTTCTCTGTCTGACTATACTTAGTATGAAAATCTTTAGGTACAGCCATGTTGCTACAAATGGAATTGTTCTGTTCTTTTTGTGGTTGAATAATATTTCACTGCATATATGTAGCATATCTTCTCTATCCAGTCCTCTGTGGATGGACATTAGGTTGCTTCCATGTCCTGGCTGTTGTAAGTAGTGCTGAGATGAACACTGAGACGCACATGTTTTTTTTAAATCATGATTTTCTCCAGATGTATGCCCAGGAGTAGAATTGCTGTGTCATATTATAGTTCTATTTTTAGCTTTTTAAGGAACCTCCATATTGTTTTCTATAGCAGCTGTATCGATTTACATTCCCACTAATAGTGCAAGAAGGTTCCTTTTTCTCCATACCCTCTCCAGCATTTATTTTTGGTAGATTTTTTGATGATGGGCATTCTCACTGTCATACAATGATACCTCATTGTAATTTTGATTTGCATTTCTCTAATAGTGATGCTGAACATCTTTTCATGTGTTTTTTGGCTATCTGTATGTCTTTTTGAGAGAACTTTCTATTAGATCTTCCACTCATTTTTTGATTGGATTGTTTGTTTTTTTAATATTAAGCTGCATGCACTATTTTTATATTTTGGAGATTAATCCCTTGTCAGGTGCTTCATTTGCAAATATTTTCTACAGTTCTGAAGGTTGTCTTTGTATTTTGTTTTTGGTTTCCTTTACTGTGCATAAGTTTTTGTTTAATTAGGTCCCATTTGTTTATTTTTGTTTTTATTTCTATTGCTCTAGGAAACAGATCCAGAAAGATATTACTATGATTTCATCAAAGAATTTTCTGTCTATGTTTTTCTCCAGGAGTGTTAAAGTATCCAGGCTTACACATAGTATCTTTAAACCATTTTGAGTTTGTTTTTGTATATGGTGTTAGGGAGTGTTCTAATTTCATTCTTTTACATGTAGCTGTCCATTTTTTCCAGCATTATTTATTGAATAAATTTGTCTTTTATGAATCCCAAACTAATACTGGAACACTAACTTGGAAAATATTTTTAGAAATTAAGATTTTTTAATTTAAATTTTTTTAGATTTTGGAGTGGGGAATTTCTACTTTTTTAGCCATCTTCAGAGTATCTAGAATTCAACACTAAGTCTAAATCCCTAAGAGTGAAATCATGGAAACATCACAGATCATGAGTTCTTAGTTTTAATTTTGAACTCTGGTTACTGTACTTACATCATACACATAATTTAGTTATATTTTTATCTTCACACTTCACATGCCTCATCAATAAAGTGGAGTAAGGCTAAATTGAATACTGTGTGAAAAATATCTACCATATGAAGGGTACACTGAGTTCCTAAACAATGATAACTCTTGCCCTCATTTTTCTCATCATTTCAACCATTTAAGACCTTTGAAAAGTGTGGAAATCTATATGCCAATTTGTGTATGTTCAGTTTCATATCGCATTTTATGTCATCTTTCCAGGAGATGGATAGAAAAGATCTCTCAATTGAGGATTGGGATGACTTTTTCATTCTAAGTACATTTATTTATAGAAAGATACCAATCAAAAGCACACATGAAAACTGAAAGACATTAAAACCTTTTAAAAAAATTAGAGGAAGAAGCACATGTAACTCATGTCGTTTTTAGACTGAGGTTCTCTGATGTGTGGCTTACCTAAGGGAAATAATAAGTGATACCAAAGAATTTTACATAACCTTTTCTACATCTAAAGTATTCTCTCAAAGACCACCTTGGTGTGGAAATCTGAGTCACATACCCTACATCTCTGGAAAGAGTAATTTTGAAACCAACAGCTAACTTCCTCCAGTCAGTTAAGGGAGTTGGCCCTTTGGCCATGTAACATATAATATAATATGCTTCTCAGTAGCATAGTATTTTTTAAAACATAGTTTAAAATCACTTAAACCTTCTTAGTCAACAATTTCTCTTTTACAAATTAAAGTGAGAATTTGAGGGTTTAAATCTATAACTAATGAAAGCTTTCTGATGACATTTTCAGCCTTCCAAATGAAGTTTCTGTGTTTAATTTTAAATAAGATGTTAACATTGAAGTATCCATTGTATTGATCCCTTTGTAACAGCAACAACAACAACAAATAAGTAACTGCAAGTAGAAGTACAGCTTTGAATACAAATCCAAAATAATCACTGAATAAAATCTAAGTTGGAATATAATTGAACTGCTAGCATTTGGAAAAGTCAGCCAGCTAACTCTTAGTCTGAGATGATGAATAGTATCTATAAAAATGAAATTATCTGGCTTAGATCCCCTTACAAATAAAGATACCACTCTGTATATAATTACTTCATTCCAGAAGTGATACTTGCAGCAGGAAATGGTTACATTACTACTATGAATTACAATAATATTACTCAGTAGCATTGTTTAGGAATTAAAAATATGGACTCTAAATTCAGTTTGCCTGAGTTGAAATTCTGGGTCCATCCATTACTAACTGTGTGACTATGGTTAGATTACATAACATCACTACTTTTGTTTTCTCATCTGTAAAATGGAGATAGTAGTGAAATCTTGTGGGATTGTTAAAGCTTAAATAACAAAGCATGTACTATAGATATTAGTAACAGATGTCAGCTACAACTTGATCATAAAGTTTGGAAACATAAATAAATGTTTACTATACAAAATCAACACATTAAGTGATCAATCAATGAATTAATGCTAGGCTTGGCAAGCTAAGGGAAGGACACTTAGAAGACTTCCCATAGGATGCTGCATCACCACATTATGTCAAAGTGGTGAGGGACTAAGTGGGTGAGGATTTTCCAAATCTGCATTGCTCATGTGGCCATGTGGAACCCATTACACTGACAAGATTTTAACTTCCTTGGGTACTTTTTCTGGGGTATACTAAAGTAAAGATTTACTTAGAATAAATCTGAGCTATAATGTATCACACAGTGCCCTAGACTATTATCTTGAAGTTGGAAATGCTGTGTAAAAGATGTAGCGTTGCTGAAGTTTCACACAGCATGTAGATCTATGCATGTAGAAACATGCTGTGCAAAATCATTGACCAAATCATAAATAAGTGTTATTACGTAAATCTCCTTCATGTTCAGATTTCTGCTACCCAGCCCAGCATAATACACATAGTAGGCATGTTTGTGCTAATAGTGGTTTATCGGGATTTTGCCATCACCATTAGTAATATTCCAGGGGATTTTCCCTTGCCCACATGTTAAAAAAATGCAGGCGTTGTGGAGACGAGCCTCCTCCTAGGTGTATTTATCAAGGGCAATATGTGAAGTAGATAATTTGCCATCGTTGTTCATAAGCTATCAAAAAAAGATGAGCGTTAAAAGCCTTTCCTTTCTAAGAGTTTAAATACAGGAATCTTAGCATCTCTTGTTAAAATGTTCAATTCAGTTCCGTTCAGCCGCTCAGTCATGTCCAACTCATTGTGACCCCATGAACTGCAGCACGCCAGGCCTCCCTGTCCATCACCAACTCCCAGAGTGCGCCCAGACCAATGTCCATTGAGTCGGTGATGCCATCTAACCATCTCATCCTCTGTCCGTCCCCTTGTCTTCCTGCCCCCAATCTTTCTCAGCATCAGGGTCTTTTTAAATGAGTGAGCTCTTCTCATCAGGTGGCCAAAATATTGGAGTTTCAGCTTCAGCATCAGTCCTTCCAACGAACACTCAGGATTGATCTCCTTTAGGATGCTGGATTTCCTTGCAGTCCAAGGGACTCTCAAAAGTCTTCTCCAACACCACAGTTCAAAAGCATCAATTCTTAGGTGCTCAGCTTTCTTTATAGTCCAACTTTCACAT